>CM035161.1:41275213-41792713 GCA_020205615.1 Panax quinquefolius
TAATCCCTAGTCATAATCATACCGATCAACAGTCCATCTATGCACTACGGGCCAAAGATGACTTTCATAACAATATAAACATGAGAATGATGACAATGTTATAAGAATTCAATTAAATGAAAGCAAAGGATAAATTTTGAAGATTTATAATTTAATTTATCCAGAATTCAATGAAGTCCAAATTGTCAACATGATACTGCTTTGTGGAGTAAAATTCAAGAATAATATTATATCAAAAATGATTTGGACATAAAAGAAATCAATTTTTGTCATGAATAGTACCCCGAGTGAATAGTACTCGAGTGAATAGTACCCCATGAATAGTACTTCGAGAATAGTACCCCGTGAATAGTACTCCAGTATGAAAAGATTAAAATTTAACAAGAATATTCAAAAAAATATCCTTGTGAAACGATACTAGATGAAGCGCAAATTTCAAGAATATTTTATTAATTTCAAGGAGTATAGAAGCAATACTTAACAACATGAGTGTAGAATTCAGAATTTAAAATGAAATAATATTACTTATATACTACAAAGTATGAAAGAAAATATTATTTCATACGAATATTAAAAAAAATAGTATCCCTTACGAATACGAAAGAAATAATACCCCTTACGAATACGAAAGAAAGAATACCCCTTACGAATACGAAAGAAATAATACCCCTTACGAATACGAAAGAAATAATACCCCTTACCTTAGTAGGAGATTGGATACTGCAATAGTGTAGTAACAGAATACTCTTCTTCTTTCTCTCTGATTCTCTCTATAGAATTCTCTTGTGAGTCGTAGTGAATTGGTGAGAATGAAAGAAGAAATAAGCTTCTATTTATAGAAGATTTCTAGCTTAGCCTTTGCAATGGGAAGAGGCAAGTGGCTTGACGACTAGTGATGTGAAAAGAAAAGTGGTTTGACGCTTGTAATGTTAAACAATAAGTGGTTCGACGCCTGTAATATGAAACGACAAGTGGTTTGACGTCTGGTAAAGGCAAGTACTATTGGTGAAAGTGACTCTTAGATGATGATATATGGGCCCCATAGAATAAACTAAATTTACAATAAACGTCTAATAAACAGACTACTTATTTATATCAAAGATTGAATACATATTTACCGCAAATCATTTTATCTTCAATCAACACATTTTTTTTAATCTTTCAACAATTATTCATCATTAATATTATAAATCACAATATTGACAACCAGATCATTCCCAGGAAAGAGGGGCTTTCCGATAAGGACTTCTCCTTATTGGTGCGCAATTAGGTGACCAAACCCCTTTCCTCGACAGAACTTTCTAGACATTGTCAATAATACAAATAATAATATGAATAACTTTATTATCTCAATTATTGATTAAAAATATAAAATATTGTGCAGATGATATTGTGACAATAATTGAATCAATAATGTAAAATATTATGCAACAATTACTGTAGCAATAATTGAGTATAACTGAGTGACTTCTTACGTAAGCATCAATAATCAATACCGTAATGCTACTACGCAACCAATGCCAGACATCGTCTTTTTATTTTATCACCGGGTATTTCAACAGTTTTAACGGTAACATTTTCGCCGTTATTTTTATAAAAAGATAATTTTGTCGTTTTCTAAATTCGACAATAATTTTGTTGTGGGATCCACCAATGATTGTGTCTTCGTACGAATATTTCCCGACAAAAAGAATATTCCCCGACCAAACGAATATTCTCCGACCAAACGAATATTTTATAACAACTTGTTTTACTTTGCAAAATTTTTACATATCACCCTTAACTTAATCATTTTATCAATTTAATCATTTACTAAATAAAATAATAATTATAAAAAAATTGAATATTTTCATTTCATAAAATTTGGAGTCTTACATAAGCTAAAAGCCACTTTGAAGAAATAGTCAATTTTGAGAACTTTATAAAAACAAGTACTCAATTAATTGTTGGGTTGGGTTTGGAAAGTATATCGATCTTTAAAGCTTTGTTTTTGAGTTTTAGAAGAAAAGAAAAGAATATAAAATTTAAATTAGAGCAGAAAATTTGAAGTTTTTTTTGGATTGTTTATGAGTTTTTAATAAAAAAGAAGAGAAAATTTAAAAATTTTCTTTTCTTGCGTTTTAGAGTTTCAATGAAAAGAAAAAAAATTATCACTTTTACAAATTTACCCTTCTATTAATTATAATCATTGAAACATGAATAAAAATATGCAAGATAAATTTAATCAAAAAAAAAATTTCATAATCAAATACAAATATCCAAATAAATATTAAATAAAAACCATTTCGACAAAGTTATTGTCATATTATATGCAAAAGTCATTAAACATAATCTGTATTATTAATACTAACAAAAATTATTCATCAAATTCTATAAAAAATTCAATCTCCTCTAATGATAATTCAAATATTGCTCGTGCCTTGTCATTTTCTAGTAGTTTGATTATTAGGTGTCAAAAACTTTTGTTGTTACTGCATGATTTTCTGTAAAAAAAATTCTTCTCATGGGTTCGTTAAAAATCAATTCTATATTGACTCCTTTATTAGTAGCTCTGTGTATACTCTCCAGTGGCATAGATTAAGTTATGAAACAATATTTATATTTTAACCGTAGAGTTTTGTAATTAGATGAAGTACTCTTAGAAGAATCCAGGCTCAGTTTCTTTTATGTTTATTTTGTTTGCAGTTGGTTGTGTAATTGTTCAGTATTTCTGATTTTGTAACTATTCTTTACAAACATTGCATCATTTTTGCCTTTTTATCTGAAATGTTGTATTGAATGACGGTTGTTTTTTAATTTAAAATTTATTATATTGAAAATTGAGAATATAATGAGAATTATAAAAATATTATTTATTTCAATTTTTTATCCGCCTAAATCAGGTTAATTTTGAACAAAAAATTTTGGCAGGAAAAGTGGCCAAGTTTTTTATCAATTTTTTTTCTGTTTGTTAAAAAACTCAAAAACATAAAAATTGAAAAGAAAACTTAAATTTTTATTAATTTCTTTTGTTTTTGTTAGTTTTTGATTTTATGATGTTTTGAATGATGACTAATTTAAGTATATTAGACATGTGCATGGTTCATGGTTTGTTATAATATTATAATTAATATGCATGGGTTATGGTTATTACATGAACATTTGTTGCTGATTTTCTTCTGTTGGTAAGTGGGAATGTTTTAAAATCATTTCAAATTTGATTTGGAGTTTATTAAGGAAGATTTGATTTGGAGTCTATTAAACAAGATTTGATTTAGAGGTTATTAAGGAAGATTTGAATTGGAGTTTATTAAGGAAGATTTGAATTGGAGTTTATTAAGGTATGTTGGTATTTATAATTTTAATAATGACAAATATTATGGTCTTTTGTTATTAATTCCAACTGGCCCAAATTGGTTCTTCTATTTCATCAGAGTATTTCGTGGGTGCTTATTTATTTAAGGATTTTATCTTGCTTAGTGGAGCCCACATTAGTTAGTGATATTTTGGTATTCTATTTTGAAAAGGAGACTTACAGAAGCTATTGAGTCTTATCCTTATTAATCTCCTTATTCCTTTATTTAAGGTGTTTTGGTTTGACTTGAAAACATATCCTTGATTTACCAAATCTGTTGGACTCTTTAATTGCTAAAATCATGGTGTATATCAACTGTGATATATGTTCCGTTGGTCAATATTGTAGCTTTAATTATGGGATTTAAATTATCTGATTTCTTGCTAACAAATAAAGTCATTGGCCTTCATCTTATATAAAGCTTCATCATGCTCGGTTTTGAAGGAGCCCAACAATTGGAAAGCAGCAATTCATTCTTCTTAATTCTTATAGCTTTCTAATAGTCTTTTTAGCAATCAATGTCCTATTATTCTTAAGCTAGAAAGTTGATATTCCATTGGAATCACCATCATTGTAATCTGAAAAACAAAACTGTTAGCTTTGGTGGTCTAGAATTTCTAGAGTTTAGTGGGTCTGTTCAAAGGAAGCTTCAAAGGTCTCAGAGGTGAGAACATGTGCAGAGGTGTACAAATTGCAGAGGTGCAATGGGGGCATTGGTGTCCAACATCAGATTTGAGGCTTCTTTGTAATAGGGAGTTCTTTTTATTGTATATAATTGAATATTAAGTTTAATAAAAAGAGTCTCCAATCCTAGTTGGGATTGGACGTGGATTAGACCACTAGATTAGAGGATAGGGGCTGAACCACGTAAAAATTTTGGTGTGATTTTTACTTCTATTTATCTCTTTAACCGTCATTCACGTTCTGCACTTTTTTTGTTATTCACGCTACTATCCAAACACTAAAGCAGACATGTCTAGCTGTTTGATAATAAGAAACGAAGAACATAAACTAAAACGGACACTAAAACAGACAGGCGTAGCTGTCTGAATTAAACCTGTTGCAGAAAATTTCAAAAAGATTTCACAGTTTATCACTTTTAGCTTAAACACCTATTCACCCCCCTCTAGGTGTGCACATACATAGAATTACATTTGGTATCAAAGTAAGGCTCTACTAATATTGATCGTTGCAGGTCGTAGGGGAAGATCCTATGGCATACCTAAACTTTCAAGAAGGTCAGTCCACAAGTAGGCCACCGCTGTTGTTCGAAAGTGAAAACTTCAACTTTTGGAAATTCAGAATGAAGATTTTTCTTAAAAGAGACCCATGGGAATGGTGGGTTGTTGAAAATGGACCTATCATTCCTAGACATGTTGATGGCAAACTAGAGGCTCTCATGGAGATGGATGCAAACGAAAACTATATGTTTTCCTACAACTCAAGAGCTATGAACACCTTGCTAAGCGGAATGGTCCAAGCAGAAATTGATAAAGTATCATCGTGCAACACAGCAAAAGAAATGTGGGATACAATCTTCATGAGCCTCGAGGGAACTACTAAAGTGAAGGAAGTCAAGCTAAGTTGTTGATGCAAGAATATGAACTCTTCAAATTAGAAAAAGATGAAACAATTAATAAAGCTCAAGGGAGATTTCTTACTCTAATAAACTTTCTAAGTATGCTGGGACGAAAAATTGATCAGAGGGAAATTAATAGAAAGCTGCTAAGAGTCATGCCCAAATGATTTGCACCGAAAGTCACAACTCTCCAAGACTCACCAACAATTAGTACCATGAAAACTCTTACCTTGTTTGGAGAGCTTGAAGAATTTGAAAATCAACTCAAGAGGTACGATGAAGAAGATGAGGCACCTAAGAAGAAGACCTTGGCTCTACAAGCTGAAAGCTACATAGAAGGCAATGATGAAGAAATTGAAATGCTCTCAAGAAAAGTCGAGAGACTACTTCAAAGAAAGAAACAAAGGAAGAATCAAGAAGGTATCTCAACTCCAATGAGCAAGTCCAAAACAGAACAAGATGAAGAAATTGGCCAATTATGTTTCATGGGACTAGAAGACGGTGATCAACTAGAGGTAACGAATTTTCATGAAAATTTTGAAATATCTACATCTGATTATCTTGCTTTACAAAATGAAAATCAAAGGCTTAAAAAGAAAACTGCTTATTTTAAGAACTGCATAAATGAGCTAATGAATAAAGTTGAGTCACTTATTGAAGAAAGAAAAGAAAATGAATATCTTAAAAATGAAAATCAAATTTTAAAAGAAAATTTAAAAATGAGAGATGTGTGCATAGATGCTTTTAATGATGGAAAAATGATGAATAGGCAACATGATGATAATGTAACAAATGCTGAAATAACATCTTTAAAAAACGATCTTGCTAAAGAGAAGAGAACCTAAATGTTATGTTAGGGGCACAAAGGTCTAGTCGTGATAAACAAGGAATTGAGTATAATCCTATTAAAAATATGGAAAATAGGACTAATAATAATATTAGAATGATTAATAGTAAATCAAGGCATAAACCACTTTATTGTTCACCATTTGTTACTTGTAAAAAATGTGGTTTTAAAGGTCATTTTGATTCTAATTGTAATAAAATTAGAATAAAACAAATTTGGGTAAAGAAAAGTGATTCATATGCTACTAACCCAAAAGGACCCAAGAAGATTTGGGTACCAAAAAGATAGAGACTATTTGTTTGTAGGTGTTTCAAGATCAAAAAGGGGATGGATGATTCTTTACTTTGAGAGAGTAAGTTACCTATAAATTATTTGGCGGAATCTGTAAGTACCTCATGTTGTTTTTTTTAAATAGAGTTTTAATTAGATATATTATTATAATAACTATATGGATTTCGTATTACAAGGGTTAATAACATCATTTATTATGTCAAATGCTCCATATTTAATACACATGATAATCTTGATAAAAGGTTGAGGAATATGTTTATATTTTATTTGATAATTTTGACCCTGATCTGTCAAAAGAAGAGGAAGGAGACTTTGCAGGAAAACAGTTTAAGGATCTAGAATTTGAAAAGAAAATAGCTTAATCCAGACAGCCTAAGCTGTCTGCATCAGAAGTAAAAACAGATGAAATAGGAAAACATGCAGACACCTAAATTCGCATCGCTTGACCCATACATCTGCGTTGAAGGCGCATCGATGAATATTCTGATGTAAAATCTGATATTCCAGAAAGTTAATCAGATGAACAAATGACCAATGACAGTCTTCCAAGAACAACCATAATAGTGAAAAATTATCCTCCTAACCTGAGCTTTAAAGACCTCAACATTGGGATGATCAAAAGAAGTGCTATTGAAGAGATTTTTTATTCTAAAAATACAAAATCCAAATCTACATTAAGGATCACAACTATCAAGCTTTCTACTGCTAACAAAATGTTGATATATAGGTAACAAATTACAAATGTATGATTATATTGTTTACTTGCTATATGTGATTTTGTTATAACCTTGTTCTATTGTCATTCTTTATGCTTATTTTTTTTCAATTTGGCAAATGGGGTGAGATAACTAACTTCAGCTAAATTGATATGAATTATTTTTTGTTGATGACAAAGGGGGAGAGATATAACTTGATGATTTATTTCTTTTTGATAATGACAAAAGGGGAGAGATATTTGGGTATATTTAAATAGGTTTGAATTGGTATTCATGTTGATATTGAGATACTCTATTATGCTGGAATATGCAATGATGGTTATTTGGATAAAGTCATTTTCTTTTTCTCCTTAATATGCATAAATATAGGGGGAGCCATATACTTAGGGGGAGCATGTTGGTGCATAAATTGTCATCATCAAAAAGGGGGAGAATGTTAGTTTTTGATTTTATGATATTTTGAATGATGACTAATTTAAGTATATTAGACATGTGTATAGTTCATAGTTTGTTATAATATTATAATTAATATGCATGGGTTATGGTTATTACATGAACATTTGTTGCTGATTTTCTTTTGTTGGTAAGTGGGAATGTTTTAAAACTCAGAAACAGTGTAAAATGAACAAAATTTTATTGAATATAAATTATGAATATTATTAATTATTTAAAACTTAAAGTTGTTTACAAGATTTATTGGCTTGAAGAATTAATTAATTGAATTAATTACATTAAGCAACTTTGCAAGAAATCAATATACACGGGCTTAAACTTTTTTACTTTTTACAACATATAACTTAATGTTTTAACTAAGACATTGAATTTTAATAAGACCCATATAAATCTTGAGAAGTCATCAACAATACCAATACATAAAAATTATTTCCTAAACTAGCATGTGTGTGATTTAACACACCCTTTCCGAAATAGAAAGAGAGATTACGTACAAAATATAACAAAACGAAATGAAAGCTTTATGTCACAAAAGAATTGTTTCATAACCCAAAAATGTCACAAGACAAACCATAAAAATATCACACTGGCATAAACCACAATCTAATGTATTTATTACAACTCCAAATAAATTGATATATCAAGCCTAAACAGAATATTTCTAAACCATTGGAATGAAGGGAGCTCTCATCACACTTGCATGCCCTTGATCCCCCTGATTACCTGTCGGAAGAAAAACACAACATGAGCCAAATGTCCAGTACAGATATAAAATATAAGAATGATGAACTGAAATAACTAACTCAATTTAATGAACTAAACTGAAATGAACAAAACTAACACAGCGAAATAATAGACTGAATCAAATGGCTAGGTGTTATTTCATACCAAACTCAGAAAAAACAAAAATATACCTTGCCACACAGGCAAGTCAAATATTGTCAAATATGTAATCAAAATAATGTCACAGACATAACATACATTAGACTGATCGGATCCAGATGCATGCAAATCGGAAGGCGTATTTGGCACAAACATCACCAATTCGCAGAATAGAACAGAACAAAAAAATAGGATCAACCCATATGCCTCCCACAACAAATCACCAAATGGCCAACTCCCACCGAAGCACAAAACAGAGGTGTCGTGGACTGATCACACCGCCACTGAAGGTGTCATGCCTCGGTGCCAAGAGGACATGCCTGTGATACTCCCACAAATGATTATAGCTCAGGTATACCCTACGGTATATTCTAACAAAATATCATGTCACAACACATGCGACACAATATGAACACAATGGGATTCTAGTACGTACATGTTTAATCAAAACGAATCAACAACACAAAGTTTCCAAAACAAATAAAATAATATATACATTACTACGAATATCAAATAAAATATATGCATGATGAACTAGTCTAAAGAGTAGAACAAGGAATTTTAAATATCAATGCCAAAACAAAAAATATCACATGAATTTGAAAATGGATAATCATGTCAAATAATAACAAACTTCTAAACGAAAATCAAAACGAATAAAACAAAATAAAAAGATTATCGCTGAAGGAGTACGGAATTCGTATCTGGAATCGATAATTCAATACCCAAATTTATATTCCAAGTATACTCCTTAAACAATAATGCTACTATCACATAAAAGTATCACATAAAGGTCACATACTGCATGGGTGACACCCATGAATTTGTTGTTGACATGACCCACTTAACTCAAAAACAAATCCATGGGTGTCACCCATGCAGTATGTGAACTTTATGTGAACATTATTATGTGATAGTAACATTATTTTTCATTAAAGTAGTACAACAACTAGCTTTTCTTCATATGTCAACGAATTCTTTCTTCTTCTTTTTTTAACAACTCATTGACTTTATATTAATCTCTTACATTGTGCAACAGTGAAACAGTAACCATACATATATAATTAAACTGATATGGCCCAATTGCAGAAATCTATTTCTAAAGAACAAATAACTTCTTTCTGTTTAACTTGCCTTCCATTTATATCAAAACAGTATATTCAATAAAAATTCTTTCTATTTAGTATATGTTTTTCTCTACACATACATCAAACACGTTCGGAAATGGCATACCCAATACCCAATAATCAATGATATAAAGAAAACAAAAAGAAGAAAATGCACCTACTTTTGTTTCTTTTCTTCAGTTCTCTTGACACCTCACCTCTTTTCCTTAATCGGTTTGTATCAGATATATGAGAGGAAGATTAGATTTTCCTTACAATTATTAATAAATATATTTTATTAACCCTCTAAATTTTAATAGGATTTAAAATTACGCAACATAAATTAGACTCAATTAGTTAAGGCCCAAATTAATATAATTTTTTTATTCATTATAGTCCACATAAATTAAAAAAAAATTGACCCAAACATAAGAAAAACCCAATTAAAATATTTAAAATATGAAATTAAATGTTATTTATTTATTTATTATTATTTTCTTGGGTATTACATCAATAGAATGGAACGTGCCTAATTATCAAAAAGATGCGGATACTCCGCTCGAATAGATTCTTCCATCTCCCATGGAACTTTCCGCGCCGAATGGTTCTTCCACAAAATCTTAAAAACGGAATTGTCTTCTTTCTCATAATCCGCTCTTAACGATCCAAAATTGCTTCGTCTTGTTCCTCACAAGTAAGATCACCCCGAATCTTATCGAACGGATATTGCACCACATGCAATGGATGATAATAATAACTCCTCAACATCGACACATGGAACACATTGTGCTCATAAGCTAGTTGTGGAGACAAAGCTAACCAATATGCAACTTCACCAACCCTTTCCAAAATCTCAAATGGGTCAATATAACGTGGACTAAGCTTTCCTTTCAACCCAAATCGTCGAATTCCCTTCCAAGGAGAAACTTTTAAAAACACATGTTCACCAGGTTTAAACTCTAAAGTCCTCCTATGCTTATCAACATAACTTTTTTGTCGTGATCGAGCTGACTTCAATTTTTCCTTAGCCAGCACTACCTTTGTTGTAGTGACTTGAACTAACTCAAGCCCTTCTATATATGGCCCTTTCACCAGCCTCATCCCAACAAGTTGGTACCCGACACTTCCTACCATACAACGCCTCAAACGAAGCCATCTCAATACTTGCATGCCGGCTGTTGTTATAAGCAAACTCAACTAAGCTCAAGTAATCATCCCAATTACCTGACCATTCAAGTGCACAAGAACTCAACATGTCCTCAAATGTCTGAATAGTATGTTTGAATTGCCCATCGGTTTGAGGATGGAAAGAAGTACTAAAGTTGAGGCGAGTGTTCCAAGCTCATTGAAACCCTTTCCAGAACTGTGAAGTGAACCATGGGTCCTGATCTGAAACAATAGACACCGGAGTACTATGAAGTCTAACAATTTCTTGCTGAAAGATCTGTGCCAACCTATCCATCGAGTAACCCTCATGGATAGCCAAGAAGTGTGCCGATTTAGTCAGCCGGTCCACCATTACCCAAATGACGTCATTCTTCCTGAAAGTCTTCGGTAAACCAGTTAAAAAATCCATTATGATATCCTTCCACTTCTACACTGAAATGTCTAACTATTGCACCAAACCACTAGCTTGTTGATGTTTTATCTTCACTTATTGATAAGTGAGACACTAGCCCACATAATCAGCCACGTCTCGCTTCATGCCATTCCACCAAAAATTCTTTTTCAAATCCCTATACATCTTTGTAGAACCTAGATGAACAGAAAATGGCGAACTATGGGCCTCTGCCAACACAACCTCCTGAATGATTGGATCTGATGGTATACACAACCGATCACCCAACCAAATCATACCATAGTCATTAATAGGAAACTCGGGTTGTTTGCTCTACTCCAAATTCTGTGTCATACTCCACAATTCCCCATCTTCCTTTTGAGCTTCTTTAACCCGCGAGATAAGAGAGGGCTCCACTCTCATACCAACCACATGTTCATCTGAACCTTGTACATACAACTCCAACTCTAGTCGCTCCATATCTGAAATAAGCTGAGGTTGTGTAATGAGGGCTTCTACACTCCCTAAACTCTTTTGGCTAAGAGCATCTGCAACCACATTCGTCTTCCCTGGGTGATACTGAATTCTAGCATCATAATCTTTTAGAAGCTCTAACCAATGCCTCTGTCTCATGTTAAGCTCTTTTTGAGTGAAAATCTATTTAGGACTTATGTGATCAGTGAAGATATCATAAGTCTCTCCATACAAATAGTGCCTCCAAATCTTTAGGGCAAAGATCACTGCTACCAACTCCAAATAATGAGTGGGGTAATTCACGTCATAAGGTTTAAGCTTTCTATAAGAATAAGCAATCACCTTACCGTGTTGCATCAAAACATACCCCAAGCCCTTCTTAGAAACATCGCTATAAATCTGGTAACCTTCTGTTCCCGATAGCAATGCAAGTATAGGAGTTGTCACAAGCCTTTTCTTCAACTCCTCGAAACCCTTCTCACGATCCTTATTCCACACAAACTTTGTGCCCTTTCTCATCAATTGAGTCAATTATAAGGCAAGCAAGGAAAATCCTTCCATAAATCTCCTATAGTATCCTTCCAAATCCAAAAAACTTTTAATCTCTATCACCGTAGTAGGTCTCGGCTATTTAGTGATAGTCTCAACCTTCGAAGGATCCACCTTAATGCCTTAAAAAAAAACAACGTGGCCCAAAAATGCAACCTACTACAACCAAAACTCACATTTATAGAATTTAGCATACAATTTCTCTTTCTACAAAATCCTCAACACTGTGCGAAGATGCTCTTCATGATCTTCCTTAGACTTGGAGTAAATCAAAATGTCATCAATAAAGACAATAAAAAATTAGTCCAAGTACTCCTTAAACACCCAGTTCATCAGATCCATAAACACTACTGGAGCGTTAGTCAAACCGAATGGCATCACCAGAAACTTGTATGCCCATATCGAGTACGAAAAGCTGTCTTAGGAATATTCTCATCCCTCACCCTCAACTGATGATAGCTCGAACTCAAGTCTATCGTCGAAAAATACTTTGCCCCCTAAAGTTGGTCAAACAAGTCATCGATCCTCGGCAATGGATACCGATTCCTGATGGTAATCTTGTTCAACTCCCTGTAGTTTATACACAGTCTTATAGACCCATCCTTCTTCTTCACAAACAAAAATGGAGCACCCCACGGAAAAACACTCGGCCAAATCACACCATGATCTAACAACTCCTATAACTCCATCAGTGCCATCCTATACGGCGCCTTAGAAATAGGCCCCGCACCAGGAACAAACTCAATAGCAAACTTAACTTCCCGCTGCAGTGGTAAACTTGACAACTCCTCGGGAAACACATCGAGAAAATCATGAACAATAAGAACATCCTCAATACGAGACTCACCCTTAAAGGTATCCTTCACAAATGCCAAGTACCCCTCACAACCCTTTGCCACCAACTTTCCAGCCTTTAAAGTTGAAATCAACTTCACCACTCTACTTGGCTGTGAATCCTGAAACACAAATTCTGGAGACTTCACTTCTCCAAATATAACCTTCTTCACTTGATAATCAACAGTGGCCTAGTTCTTATCTAACCAATCCATCGTAAGAATAACATTGAAATCGTGCATACACATTGGAAGTAAATTAGCCTTACAAATCTTATCTCCAAAATTGATCGGACACCCTCGATACAAATCAGAAATAACAACAGAGGTCCCCATCGGGGTAGCAATAGACATAACAGAATCTAAAGACTGAGATGGCACACCAAGGTGCCGAACAAAAGACTGAGATATAATTGAATGAGTAGAAACAGTGTCAAACAAAAGAGAAGCCTCATGACTTTCAACTAAAAGATTGCCAAAAGTAGTACCTGACGCACCTGCCAGCTGGTTATATGTCAAGGCAAACACTCGACCACCTTGACACCGACCTCCATTGCCACCATTATCACCACCTCCACCATTACCACGTGGCCCAGTACAATCTCTAGCAATATGACCCATTTGCCCACACAAGAAACATGCACAAGTAACTCTATGGCACTGACTCCCCAGATGATTAGCCCCACAAGTAGCACAAAGTGCTATCAGAATAGGTTAACCCCACCAACTGGTCCCAGATAACGACCCTGATTCTGCTCCTGCTGACGATTCTGACCATGCCAATGTAGCTGAAACTGACGATTCTACCCTTGTAGAGGCATTTTCTGATAACCCCTGTTTTGATTTTGGCCACGCCACTGTCCCTGATTCTTGCCATATGTTGACCCGAAGCTTGATCCTGCTGGTCATCTTTGTCCCTCTTTCAACTCCCTTCCGGTTTAGAAGACCAAAAGTCATGTCGTTTTTATCTCAATGTTCTTGGAAGCATTAGCCACAACGGACACATCTACAAACTTGTTGTTAATGAGATGATGGCGATACCTATAATGAATCTGGCACTTAAACTTCTCTGCATGTTCTGCTACAGTCCCTGCAGAAGTTCCCGCAAAGCCTGTCAACCTGGTGAACCTCGTCATAAAATCTATGATGGACTCATCATCTTTCTGTCGAATAGACAGATACTCTCTAGCATAGGCCTCTTTATCAGCAGCTAGGAAATAATATTGATAAAAGACCTCACAAAACTCTTCTCAACTAAGTTCCTAAATATAACCATCACCCTTTGTTATTTTCATCGCTTTCCACCACCTCTGTGCATCCCCATCTAGCTTGTAAGCTGCAAGCAATACCCTCCGACAATCCGAGCACCCCAACACGTCAAAAATCTTCTCTAGGTGAGCAATCCAATTCTCTGCCTCAATTGGAGTCAGAGTTGAACTAAATGACTATGGTTTCTGCTTCTGAAACCTCTCTAACCATATATACAATGGAACCACTTGCTGATTAAGACCATATGCATTCCCTTCCTTAATATTTGCATGCAGAACATTATCTCTCAGATTCCCTTGCTCATGAATTTCTAGCGGCGACTGCTGCATTTCCTTTACAACCTGTTCCACCAACTACGGTAAAGCCTGATTAACCGCCTGATTCACCAGGGTAGCCAATTGAGCATTAATTTGATCATTAGGTTACTCATTGGGCTAACCATCACCTCTTCCCCTATTGTTACCTCGTCTCCCAGCAACTCTACCGTATCTACGAGCCATCTTAGAAAGAGATCAATGAATAGATAGAAAAATAGATTAAAGACAAATTGATTTGGGGGAAAAGGGGGGAGTACCCGACCATGTATGTGGGGGGACAAGAGTTGAGTCACTTACTTAAAGGTTAATTAAAGGGGACAAAGGAGGATGAAAACCTTCCATTTTTAGAATGTTTTGAGCCAAAGAGAGCAAGTTATTTAAGATGGGACGCGCAATGGGGTGTTGGGACCTCGTTGTTGGGTGTCGGGGCCTCGCTGCGTGGGCTGCTGGACTGTCTGAGTGTACTGTTGTGCATGGGCATATCTCGGGCTATTTTCAGACACCGTGTGACATTGTGCAACTTTGAGCGACGTGATGAACATCAAGGTGTGTCATGGGATGTTGAGCGACTTGATGCACGTCGGGGTGTGTTGGGCAACGCTGAGCAGCATCGTGCATGTCGAACGTGTTTCCGTGCCATTTTGCAATGACATGATATATTTTTGACATTGTTCTAAAATATTCCAACTTATAAAATATGAATATTATAAAATAAATAATAATTAATATAGATAATCATAGAGAGTCATTATGAGGGTTTTGGCATTCCCGAATGTTGCGACGCCATAAGACATTTTTGAAAGGTTATAGCGCTATTTAATTTATGAAACGCGAACAACATAAAATGAATTATAATAATGTGACCTAAACCAATATATGGAGTCTTTATGTGACTAATTGGTGTGTTATTATTAATTAAATCTTTAGAACATTTAAACGATATTTTTAAAGTAAATTGTTAAAGAACGCGGAAGGTAAGTTTACTAACATGTACAAATTTTATATATTTGTGAAAGTTTCATATGTTATGCAAATAATCTAACTCTTGTTTAATATTTGATATTAAGCAAGTTTTCTAACTCCATTCAATTTTGTACATTGAATGCCAGTTATTTTTTATCTTGTGCAATGTTTTGTGTTCAAGCTTTGATGTTATTTGGATTATGCTCATTTAACTATGTTCATATGACCATTTCGTTTGTATGATTTCGATTACGCAATACTTATATATTGTGTGAATATCTAACTTATACAAATAATACAAATCTCTTAGTATTTGTATAAGTTGTTCAAGCTTTAATATAATACTTGTTGATGAAATTTTATGTTCTAATATTCATGAACTATTATAAAGTTATTTCAATGCCTATTTATTTCGGTTAGACACATGTTAAGATATGATTTGAATTTTGTTAAATTCTTAAATACTATCCAAACCAAATTAAATTAGGGGAACAACCCAATTATTAGGGGAATTTTTAGTCGGATTCTCGATAAACAAAAGCATATAGTCGTTTAAAAGTAATAGGTTGTGCACAACATAAGTACAATTGTAAGAACCCAGCTTTTATAAATAAAGATGAATTTTTTTATAAATATTATTTTTGAATATTATGGAATAAATTTGATATAATGTTATAGTTGTGGGTAATATTTATAAATTTTGCAAAGTAAGCAAGTTGTTATAAAATATTCGTTTGGTCGGGGAATATTCTTTTTGTGGGGAATATTCGCATTTGACTACTCAATCGATGATGGACCCCATGGCGGAAGTATTGTCGTAGTTAGAAAACGCGACAAAATTATCTTTCTATAAAAATAACGGCAGAGTGGTGTTACCGTTAAAGCTGTTGAACTACCTGGTTAGTAAAAAAACAACGATATCTGGCGGGTTGCGTAGTAGCACACTCAGATTGATTATTGATGCTTACGTGAGAAGTCACTTAGCTATACTCAATTATTGCTACAATAATTCTTTGCATCATATCTCTTATATTATTGATTCAATTATTGTCACGCAGATCATCCAGATAATATGTTATATTATTAATTGAGACGACAAGTTATAAATGATTAATAATTGTTGAAAGATTAAATATGTGTTGATTAAAAATAAAATGATTTGTGGTAATATTTATTCAATTCTTGATGTATATAAAGAGTCTATTATGAGGCGTTTGTGGTAAGTTTGATTATTTTATGGGGGCCCATATGTCATCATCTAAGAGTCTCTTCAACAATAGTATTTACCTTTGTGAATAGTAATTACCTTTGTGAATAGTAATTACCTTCGTCAATAGTATTTACCTTCGTCAATAGTAATTACCTTCGTCAATAGTAATTACATTCTTCAATAGTAATTACCTTCGTCAATAATAATTACCCCTTCGCAAATAGTAGTTGTCCCTTCAATATTACCAAGAGTTAACTGCCTCTTCGGTGTTCCAAGGGTTAATTATCCCTACGCAAATAGTAGTTGTCTCTTTAATATTACCAAGAGTCATTTTGACCCTTCGTTAAGACCAAGAGCCACCCTCAGTTTTTCTATAAATAGAAAGCTCATTCCTTCATTATTTCTTACGAATTCATTGAAACTCTAGAGAGAGAAACTATAGAGAGAAAGAAGAAAAGTATTATGCTACTTCACTTTTCCAATATTTAGTTCTTCTAAGGTAGGGAATATTATTTGTTGTACTCGTAAGGGATATTATTTGTTGTACCCGTAAGGGGTGTTATTCTTTCTTATTCATGAAGAGAACTTCTGTTATTCCATTCTTTATTATTCTGTTGGAATAACCTGTATACGCGGCATACCCTATACATAATCTGTATACGTGGTTTACCCTATACTTGGTGACATTCTTCTATTATTCTGTTGGAACATCCTGTCTGTGTGTTTTACACCGGACCTGGTTCCGTCTTTATCATTCTGTTGGAATATCCTATCTCGTGTTTTACACATCGGATCCGGTTCCATCTTTATTATTCATTTGGAACATCATGTATTGTGAATTTCACCCGACCAGTTCCGTTATTATTATTACATTGGAATAACTTTATGCTATCGCAATACCGCATGCATGGTGATTTCCTTTGTTATTCCATTCTTTATTATACCCAGGTTGGTTAAAACTTTGACTTCTATACTCCATGAAATTAGTAGAATATTCTTGATATTTGCGTTTCATCCAAAGATCTTTTCATGGAAATATTCTTCCGATCATTCTTGAATTTTACTCTACAAAACAAGATCTTGTTGACAATTTGGACGTTAAAATTCCTAGATAAATTAATTCTTGAACTTGTTTTATTGAATTCTTATATCATTGTCATCATCCTCATGTTTATATTATATTGAAAGTTATCTTTGGCTTACGTGCATAGATGAACTTAGTATGATTATGACCGAGGGTTTATTCGGTATAATCATGGCTTGATATAAATGATGTGACAAAAGTCCTCGATGCTTTTGTAATGCGATGATGGATAGTTTTTGGTATGATTATGACCGGGGGTGATTCGGTATAGTCATGACCATTGATAATTTGATGAAAATCCTTGGCCGTGATACGTGGATGATTAGATATTGTGGTTTATTCATTAAACCGAGTCTTAGTAATAAAAATTGATGAAAACCTTTTAAAACCTAAAAGATAGTAGACTTTATTTTCTACTTGACTCTTTTAATGGATTGTATATTCATTTGCAGCTTAAACCGGTTGTCTATTGTATTTTATCGGTTTAACATCATTGTTGAAGACTATTGATAATTTATTCTCGCATTATCTTAGTCATAATATTTCTTACTGGGCTAGTTGAGCTCACCCTTTCTTTCACTGTTCTCTTCGGGAAATGAGAATATAGCTGGGAGGAGTCGGGGAACGGAGTAATGGTCCAGAGGATAGCATTAGTAGTCCTCACTATTCTGTGACATAGTGTGATAATAATTGTTATGAGGACTCCTTTTGAGTTTGTATAATATCTAGTAGACAATATTTGTATTCAAACTCACGCTTTATGTCGTATTGTACCACGCTTATATTAGTAAGTTGTATTTAAATTACATACCATGTAAGTGGCGACCCAAGATGGGTGACGTATACCTAATTTTGGGGGCGTCACAACAATAGGCTGATCCCCTAGCGTACTTAGAAAATTGGGGTTTACAGATGAATTTCTGTTAAAACCTTTTATGAAAATGAAAAATTTCAAGGTCTTGTGACCGCTCAAGATGTCATTTCAAAAATTTGTTTAACGAGAAGTTTTGTTATTCAAAATGATTTGAAGTGACTTCACAACTGTAAGACCCCAACTTTTATGAATAAAGATTAATTTTTCTCAAAATAAATTTTTGAATATTATGGTGTGTATTTGATATAATGTTATAGTTGTGGGTAATAATTATAAATTTTGCAAAGCAAGTGGTTATAAAATATTCGATTGGTCGGGGAATATTCGTTTTAACAGAGAATATTCGTACGACGACACAATCATTGGTGGACCCCACAACGGAAGTATTGTCGGAGTTAGAAAATGATAGAAATGTCTTTTATAAAAATAACAGTGAAAGTTTTACCGTTAAACTGTTTAAATACCCAGTGATAAAAGTACAGTAATTCGCGTGGTTGCATAGTAGTACACGGTATTGATTATTGATGCTTACGTGAGAAGTCACTCAGTTATACTCAATTATTGCTACAGTAATTGCTGCATAATATCTCTCATGTTATTGATTCAATTATTGTGACAGTATCATCTGTATAATATTTTATATTTTTAAATCAATAATTGAAACGACAAAGTTATTCATATTATTATTTGAAATATTGACGATGTCTAGAAAGTTCTGTCGAGGAAAGGGGTATGGTCACCTAATTGCTCGCTAATAGGGAGAAATCCTTATCGAAAAGCACCCTCTTTCTTGGGAATGATCTGGTTGTTAAATATTGTGAGTTATAATATTAATGATGAATAAGTTCGTGTTGATTAAAGATGAAATTGATATTTCCAATGTGTTTGGATTATTAGTGTTAGTGGAAATCGACATTTTTTTTTATAATAATTGATTTCTGGAGGTCATATTGACCAATCAGGTAATTAATCGGATAAATGAGCAATTAATTGCTATTAATTCATATACTTATAACTATTTGTTCACATGTATGTACTATTGATTCACATGCATGTACTATTAGGGGAGGTGGTGCAAGATTGATAATACTTGCATGACTAAATTAAAAATGGAGGTATAGATGAAGGTACTATACTATAACTATTTTTTTTCACATGTATAGAAATATTGATTCACATAAATGTACTATTGATTCACATGCATATACTATTAGGGGAGATGGTGCAAGTTTGATAATACTTGCAGGACTAGATTAAAAATGAAGAAAAAGATGAAGGTATTATACTGTAATATTTCAAGTCCCAAAACGTGTAATTATCGAAACTATATTTTCCTATAAATAGAAGCTCATTCTTCTTTCATTCTCACCAATTCACTAAGACTCACAAGAGAAAATATAGAGAGAGGAGCTATAAAGAGAAAGAAGTAGAGTATTCTGCTACTTCACTATTCTGGTATCCAATCTTCTTCTAAGGTAAGGGATATTATTTTTTTCAGTATTCGTAAGAAATAATATTTTTTTCCATACTCTGTAGTATTTGAGTAATATTATTTCATTTTGTATTCCTAATTCTACACTCATTCTGTTAAAGTATTGCTTCTATACTCCATGAAATTAGTAGAATATCTTTGATATTTGTGCTTCATCCAGTATCTTTTCATGGAAATATTATTCTGAGCATTCTTGATAATTATTGATCTTTTCATGTCGGAATACTATTCACGAGGTATTATTCACAAAGTACTATTCACGAGGTACTATTCATAAAGTACTATTCTCGAGTACTATTCACAAAGTACTATTCACAGATACTATTCATGGGGTACTATTCACTCGAGTACTATTCACCCGAGGTACTATTCATAATAAAAATTGATTTCTTTTCTGTTCAAATCATTTTGTTACAATATTATCCTTAAATTTTACTCCACAAAGCAGTATCATGTTGAAAATTTGGACATTATTGAATTATGGATAAATTAAATTATACATCATTAAAAATTTATCCTTTGTTTTCTTTTAGTTGAATTCTTATATCATTGTCATCATCCTCATGCTTATATTGTGATGAAAGTCATCTGTGGCTTACGTGCATAGATGGACTGTAGATTGGTATGATTATGACTAGGGATTATTTGGTATAATCTTGACCATAATGTTACAAATGATGTGGTAAAGGTCCTCATTGGCCCGTAGTGCATTGATGGACAGTGGTTGGCATGATCATGACCATTGGTGAAAACACAAATATCCTTGGCCCGTGGTCGTGATCCTAATGAATATCCTTGGTCGTAGTGCAGGGATGATTCGATGATGTGGATTATTTATTAAGCCGAGTCTCAGCGATAAAATTGATGATAAACTTTTTAAATCATAGAAGATAGTAGATATCATGCTCTACTTGAATCTTCTAATGGATTGCTTGTTCCGCTGCAGTTAAACTTGATGTTTATTATATTTTATCAGTTTAATAATGTTGAAGGCTAACGATAATTTATTCTGCATTATCTTAGTCATAATATTTCTTACTGGGCTAGTTGAGCTCAGCCTTTTGCTTTCATTGTTCTCTTCAGGAAATGATAACGTAGCCGGGACTAGCCGGGGAACAGAGTGATGGTCCGAGATGGTGTCATAGTAGTCCTCACTATTCTATGAAATAGTGTGATAATAATTTTAATGAGGACTCCATTTGAGTTTGGATATTGTCTAGAAGATAATATTCGTGTAAAAACTCTTAGCTCATGTTGTATAATTAAGTTTGTATTTGTATTTTGTACCATGTATTTGGAGACTCAGAATGGGTGATGTATACTTATTTTGGGGGCATCACAGTTGGTATCAAAGCTTAGGGATATTATCCCTAGCTTAGATGTGAGACTAGAACTAGGAGGGGAGAGATGGGTATTCCTTCGCTAATATGACCTACCTAAGTTTATTTTTTATTTAATTGGTCGGTCAAAGTATAGGGGTAATATATGGCATGTTAATTAACCCTTATTTTGTGGCAGTGTTTAAAAACGGCATCTGAAAATGTTGAGATAAGCTATAAAGCACATGAGACCGTTGAGTCACCAATGATTAATACCCAGGATAATGTGCATCAGGAAGACAATAATCCTCAGGTAAACAACAACACCGATCAGATGATGAACGATGGGATGTTCAGAGGCTTTATGCAATTCATACAACATCAGGAGAGAAAGACTCCATTTCAAAATAAAGGTGGAAACACAGGCAACTCTCGGATGGTCACCGCTAAGCAGTTCAAGGAGCTGGGACCACCAAATTTTTTGGGAGAGCCAAAACCACTTAAGGCGGAGACGTGGATAAAGTAGATACCAAGATATTTGATGTCTTGGGATGCTCCAAGGAGCAAAAGGTTCCCTTTACCACCTTCATGTTGCGATGAGAGGCAGATTACTAGTGGGAATCTGTAAAGCGTACTCAGCCTGCCGCATTGAAGATGTCTTGGGAGAAGTTCTAAGAACTGTTCAACGACAAGTACTTTTCCGAAAGTATTCATCACATGAAGGAGGTAGAGTTCATCAAGCTGGAGCAAAATAATATGACCGTGTCTCAGTACGAAGCTAAGTTTGTCGAGTTATCCCGGTTTGCGTCCCACTTGGTTAATAATGAGGAGAGAATAAAGCGGATGTTTCTAAGAGGTTTAAAACCCGAGATACGTCAATATCTCATTTCTCAAAAACTTTGCTTGTATTCAGATGTTGTGAATAGGGCTCAGTTGTTGGAGCGCGATAATGAGTCAACCCAACTAAGAGAGAGCAGCCGACAAAAGGATAATACCAGTGGTAATAGTCATCGAAGCGGTGACAATAAACGTGGAGGGAATCAACATGCCAGAAATGGTAACCACTTCGGTGGTAATCATGGCCAAGACAATAGAAGTGGAAATTTCAGGAAGAGAAAGGTTCAACAATGATGGAAAGACGTCAGCACCAACACCCGTTGTTAAAGAAGGAGAAGGACCACCGATTGTATGCTTTAAATGCGGAGGAGAGGGACATATTAGTCTAAACTGCGCGATGTAGTCCAAAACGTGTTACAATTATGGAAGAGAAGGTCACCTAGCCCGATTTTGTCATGCAACAAAGATAAGTCTAGCAGGGACGGATGTACCAAAGGCCGTCACAGAGAAGTCAAAGCCGGTAGTTCAAGGGATAGCGTTTGTCGTAACCTCCCAAAAATCAAGGAAACCGAACGAGGTTATCACGGGTAAGATAATCATAAACTATTGCGAAGTTTATACCTTATTTGATACCAGTTCTACCCATTCTTTTATTTCTCCTACTTGCGCTCAACGTTTAAATTTAACTCCAAAGAAATTAGACTTTGACTTATCTGTTGAAACTCCGTTGCGAGAAACCTTCATTACATCCACTGTTTATAATTCTTGTTTGATTCAAATCGGCAATCGCACGTTACCCGTTGATCTTATCTCTTTGAAAAAACTTGTATTTGATGTGATTTTAGGGATTGATTGGTTAACTATTCATCATGCTAAAATTGATTATTTTCATAAGGTTGTTAGCTTTCATATTCCTAACCAACCTATTATGCGAATTCAAGAAACCAAACCACTAAAGTCAATCACTGTCATATCAAGCCATAAAGTAATTCGTTTATTGAAAAATGGATGTCAAGATTTCTTAGCCCATGTCACGGATTTAAACAAAAATACATCAGATTTGAATGATATCTTTATTGTTAATAAATTTCTTGACGTATTCCCCAAAGAACTTCCTGGCTTACCCCCAAAGCGTGAAATCAAATTTTGTATCGACCTTGAACCCGGTACAAAACCCATTTCTAAAGCCCCATATCAAATGACCCCTATTGAACTTCAGGAGTTAAAGACCCAACTACAGGAATTGTTAGACATCATTTTCATTCATCCTAGTACATCTTCTTAGGGTGATCTTGTTCTATTCGAAAAGAAGAAAGATGGGAGTATGCGACTTTGTATTGAATATCGGGAGTTGAATCATGTCACCATCAAAAATAGGTATCCGTTGCAACGCATTGATGACCTGTTTGACCAGGTTGCAAAGCGCGCCAAATTCTTTTCAAAGATCGATCTTACGTTCGGATATCATCGCTTAAAGATTAAAACCGATGACATCCCAAAGACCTCGCTGTAACTCAAGATGCGAGCATTATGAATTCCTAGTCATGTCTTTTGGATTGACTAATGCTCCTCTTGCCTTCATGGATATGATGAACCGAGTATTCAAGAAATATTTGATCATTTTATTGTTGTCTTTATTGATGACATCCTCATATACTCCAAAACCCATGAAGATCATGAGCAACACTTGAAGCTGATACTCTAAAAGCTTCGTGGAAACAAGCTCTATGCCAAGTTGAAGAAATACGAGTTCTGGGTTGAGGAAGTGACATTCCTTGGGCACGTGATATCAAATCACAGAAAATCTGTTGACTTAGCAAAGATTGAAGAAATACAAAGCTGGGATCAATCTAAGTCAGTGACTGAAGTACGTAGCTTTCTCGGCTTAGCTGGTTATTATCGGAGATTCGTAGAAGGGTTTTCTCGAATCGCTACTCCATTAACTCAGCTAACTCGAAAGAATACAAAATTCAGTTAGAGCGAGGAATGTGAGAAGAGTTTTCAAGAACTCAAGAGGAGACTCATTTCAACACCTGTTCTGACAATACCATCTGGTTCGGAGGGATTTTTCATCTACAGCGATGCTTCAAGCAGAGGGTTAGGATGTGTTCTCATGCAACATGGGAAAGTCATAGCCTATGCCTCACGATAACTCAAAGAATATGAGAGGAACTATCCTACTCATGATCTAGAGTTGGCAGCAGTCATTTTCACACTAAAGATCTGGAGACATTACTTTTATGGGGAGAAGGTGGAGATCTATACCGATCATAAAAGCCTCAAATATTTCTTTACCCAGAAAGAACTCAACATGCGACAACGAAGTTGGCTTGAGCTGTTGAAAGATTAAGATCATACCATTTAATACCATCCTGAAAAAGAGAACGTGGTAGCTGACGCATTGAGTAGAAGATCATATGCGGGTAAGAGTGCAATATTGTCAATACAAAGGCTATTTACTTTGACTTACAAAGGATGGAGATAGAGATAAAGACTCCAGGGTCCCACGTGATGATGTCAAATATACGAGTAGAACCAACTTTAATCGATAAAGTTAAAGTTGCTCAAGCGACAGACCTAGAGCTGATGAGTATGAAGAAGAAAGTTCAAGAAGGTGTTATTCCGAACGCAAGAATCGATGAAGAAGGAATACTTCGAGTCAACTCCAAACTTTGTGTTCCTAACGACCCAGATTTAAAGTATAAAGTCATGATGGAGTCGCACAACACACCGTTTGTAAGACCCAACTTTTATGAATAAAGAATAATTTTCTCAAAAAATATTTTTGAATATTAGGTGTGGATTTGATATAATGTTATAGTTGTGGGTAATATTTACAAATTTTGCAAAGTAAGCAAGTGGTTATATAATATTCGATTGGTCGAATATATTTTTTAAATAGGAATATTAAATGCGACGGTACAATCATTGGTGGACCCCACAATGGAAGTATTGTCGTAGTTAGAAAATGACAGAATTATCATTTTATAAAAATAACGACGAAAGTGTTACCGTTAAAACTATTGAACTACCTGGTAGTAAAAGTACAAGATGTACGCGTTAGGTTGCATAGTAGCACACGGTATTGATTATTATCGATGCTTACGTGAGAAGTCACTCAGTTATACTCAATTATTGCTACAGTAATTGCTGCATCATATCTCTCATATTATTGATTAAATTATTATCACAGTATGATCTGCATAATATGTTTTATTATTAAATAAATAATTGAGATGACAAAGTTATTCATATTATTAAATTGCAATATTTACAATGTATAGAAGTTCTATCAAGGAGAGGTTTGGTCATCTAATTGCGCGTCAATAAGGAGAAATCCTTATCGAAAAGCCCCCTCTTTCCTGGGAACGACCTGGTTGTTAAATATTGTGAGTTATAATATTAATGATGAATAAGTTCGTGTTGATTAAAGATGAAATTGATAGTTTCATTGTGTTGGAATTATTAGTGTTAGTGGAAATTAATATTTATTTCGATATTAATTGATGTCTGGAAGTTATACTGACCAGTCGGGTAATTAATCGGATAAATAAGCAATTAATTGCTATTAATTAACATAATTATAACTATTTGTTCACATGTGTGTACTATTGATTCACATTCTTATACTATTAGGGGAGTTGGTGCAAGATTGATAATATTTGCATGACTAAGTTAAAAATGGAGGTATAGATGGAGTCTTATCTTACCGTAATTCATATTTTCACATGATTATAACTATTGATTCACATGATTGAACTATTGATTCACATTATTTACTATTAGGGGAGGTGATGCAAGTTTGATAATACTTGCAGGACTAAATTAAAAATGAAGAAAAAGAGGAAGGTATTATACTGTAATATTTCGAGCCCCAAAACGTGAAATTATCGAAACAATATTTTCCTATAAATAAAAGCTCATTCTTCCTTCATTTCTCACCAATTCATAAAATCTATAGAGCAATTATTATAGAGAGAAATTATAGAGAGAAAGAAGAAGAGAAGTCTGCTACCTCACTATTCTAGCATCCAGTTTTTTCTAAGGTAAGGGGTATTACTCTTTCGTATTCATGAAGAGAGTTATTTTCTTTCAATACTCGTAAGGGTTGTTATTCCATTCTTTATTATTATGTTGGAATAACCTCTCTATGCGAAGTACCGCATACATGGTAAAATTCTTCTGTTATTCCATTCTTTATTATTCATTGGAATAACTCATGCTGCGTATGCGATCTATCGCATGCACAGTGAATTCATTGTTATTCCATTCTTTAGTATTCATTTGGAATATCACATGCATGCGGATTACGCGCGTGACACCGGTTCCATTTGTTATTATTCAATTAGAATATCATGTCTGTGCGGATTACGCATGACTTGGTTCCATTCTTTATTATTCTGTTGGAATATCCTGTCTATGCGGGTTATGCATGACCTGGTTCCATTCTTTATTATTCTGTTGGAATAACCTGTCTATGCGGATTACGCACGCCTTGTGAATTCTTCTATTATTCCATTCTTTATTATTCTGTTGGAATAACCTGTCTATATGGATTACCGCATGCATGATGAATGATCCTTCGTATTCATTCCTTATTAAATTGTGGAAATGATCTATCTATGTGGATTACCGCATGGCGGGCAACAAATCCATTTGCGATTTCATATATTCTATTATACTCAGTTGGTTAAAGTTTTGGCTTCTATACTCCATGAAATTAGTAGAATATCCTTGATATTTAAGGCTTCATCCAAAGATCTTTTCATGGAAATATTCTTCTGAGCATTCTTGAATTTTACTCCACAAAGATGTATCATGTTGACAATTTGGACGTTATTGATTTCTAGATTAATTAAAATTATAAATCTTTAAAATTTATCCTTGAACTTGTTTTATTGAATTATTATGTCATTGTCATCATCCTCATGCTTATATTGTGATGAAAGTCATCTTTGGCTTACGTGCGTAGATGGACTTGGTATGATTATGACCGAGGATTATTCGATATAATCATGGCCAAGTAATGTGACGAATGATGTGGTAAAAGTCCTCATTGGCTGTAGTTCATTGATGGACGATTGTTTGTATGATTATGACCGGGGAGTATTCGGTATAGTCAGTGACCATTGATGATTATATGAATATCCTTGGTAGGGATGCGAGGATGATTCGATTTAATTTATTAAGTCGAGTCTCAAATGATAAAGTTGATGAAAAACTTTTTAAATCATAGAAGATAGTAGATTTTATGCTCTACTTGACTCTTCTAATGGATTGTTTGTTCCGCTGCAGTTAAACTTGTTGTCTATTATATCAGGTTAACATTGTTAAAGGCTAATGATAATTTATTCTGCATTATCTTAGTCATAATATTTCTTACTGGGCTAGTTGAGCTCACCCTTTCTTTCATTGTTCTCTTCAGGAAATGAGAACGTAGCCGGGACTAGTCGGGAAATGGAGTGACGGTCTAAATGATAGCATTAGTAGTCCTCACTATTCTATTAAATAGTATGACAATAAATGTAATAAGGACTCCATTGAGTGTGGATATTATCTAGATGACAATATTCTTACTAAAACTCTTAGATTATGTTTTGTCGTATTTTACACGACTGTTGTATAATTAAGTTGTATTTGAATTTTGTACCATGTATTTGGCGACTCAAGATGGGTGATGTATACCTATTTTGGGGGCGTCACACCATTTGTAATCTATCGTGGGAGTACCAAAATGTATCGTGATCTTCGACATACATTTTGGTGGAGCAATATGAAGAGAGAGATCGCGGAGTTTATCTCAAGGTGTTTATGTAACGGGACGACTTGTTTGAGTTATGATTCTGGGGACAGAATCCTTTTAAGAGGGGAAAGATGTGACAACCGTAATTTAATAATTTAATTTTAATATTTATTTGATTGAATAAATATTTTTCGATGAATTAATTATTAGATTAAATAATTAATTGATGAAGATGTGATAGAGTAATTTAATTATATATGTTACATTTATTAATTTAATGTGGAGAATTTTTATTATTCAAGTATGTGATTATGTGAGCTTATTGAATTAAAAGAAATATTTAATAAGCCTATGTTATTTTAATTAATTTAATTATTAATTAGAGATTTAATAATTTGACATTATTAATCAAAGAGAATTTGAATTATGTGACTATGTGTATTAATGAGAAATTATTATATTTTATTTAAAGTAAATTAAACTAGATATTTGATTTATTTTATAATGGATGTGACATTTTTTTTAAACTATATGATAAAGTTTTATTAAAATAATGGGTTTTGAAACCTAGTATGCTAGCCAAACATGGCCTTAATGGGAGTTGAGGGAAGTTACCCATGACTGGGTAACTGACCACAACGCATCAGTTGATTTTCTTTATTACGCCTTCTTCTTCATTTTTCCTAAGTCTAGAAAAAATAGAAACAGAGAGAGTTTCAAAGAGAGAGTTGAGAATTCAGAGTTTTGTGGAGGAGGAATTCACTTCCTAGTATATTAATCTACGCTTGGGTAATCTTTTCAACCCAATTTATATATTTTACGTCTTTTAAGTTTCATGAATATGGCTTAAGTCTTTTGTGAATCTCTGTAAATTGGAAAGTTATTATAAGAATATATGTAATAATTCGAGTTGTATGGCATGTTATATATATATATATATATATATATATATATATATATTGTGTGTTTCCATATCATCAATTTCATAAGATTACAATGTATGATTATGGCTTGTTATTTTAAAAATTTGCAGAGTACGTGATATGGCCATATGGCCTTATACGTTATTTTTATATGTCAAATATAAATTATTTTGCAAAATTCACACATTGATATGATTATGCATGTAAAAATGAACAAAATGAAACTTGAAATGGTTGGATTTGGCTTTATAACGAATCCGTAGCATTAAAATCCATGTTTTTGTTCAAGAACATCAAGAACAGTCCAATTTGCATGCTTTAATTATGTGATTATGTGTTTTAATGGGTGAAAATCACTCTATAGATGTTAAGTACTGATTATTTATGAATTCTAGCATGTGGGTATGTCTAAATTAAGTATAAAATAAGTTGATTGAAATTTTTAGTCGTGTTACGCAATTTTTATGAATTATAGAATCGAAATCGAGTCTCGCACCACTTGCGCTTAACTCCCGCTTCATTTCTCACGCCAGACCGCCAAGACTATATTACAAAGCTCGGCGCCGCAGTTGCTACTTTAGCAGAATAATTCGAATGAGTTTTAAAAGTTTACAAGTATGGAAATGTGATAGCAACTTAGTCTAATGATTATAAAGACTTGTTAGACTTATAATGAGATGTTAAAATAAATTCTTACATGTCCATAACACAATTACGTGTGGATTGAATGATCGAATGCATAATTAGTTAATTTTTCGTGAAGTCTTAATTTTACACTAAGTGTAATAGTTGACTAAGTATAGTTATGAATTCGAGTTAAACAAAGAGTAAAGTTATGATGTTAGTACGTTATTATTGACTGGTATTGTGAACGTAATTGGTATGTAGGATTTAATTCAAAGAACGAGTTTTATTAACGTGTAATCTACGCACGAGGCAAGTTTCTAAACCTTATCTTGTTACATTGAGCAAGTTTTCTAACTCTACATTTACGTTGAGCAAGTTTCTTATCCTAAACTTTCGTTGAGCAAGTTTCCTAACCCTACTTGTTATCGTTATATAAGTTGATTAATTCATCTTTCGATATTGAGCAAGTTCTCATTATTATTGATCAAGCCTGTCTTGGATATTAAAGTTTATTAATCTTCATGCATGATGTTGTTATACAATAATTATTCTATTGTATACCTTTTGAGATGTTATTCAAGTTAAATATTCATTTACTGTTAAACCTTGTTAGACTAGTGAACCCTTATTGATTCGACTAGTCCATAGTTGATGAGCGTTCTAAATTTCAGAACCCCTTGATGAATTATCCAAATCAAACTTCCTTTGGTGCAGACTCGAATGTCAAAACTGAGATGAACAACCATGTATAGGGGATTATTTACACTTTAGCGTTAAGATATTGTACGCGATGATGGTACTAAGGGTGATCCCCTAAGTGCGAGAAGAAGAGTCCATAGTCTTTATGATCATTAAAGGTTTCAAGTAAAAACACTTGACAACCTAGGACATAGTTCAAGGTCTTATGACCCTCAGAATTTCTTTTGATTCTTGTTATCCATTCTTGATTCAAAAGTTGAGATTTATATCAGAAGTTATTATTTCTTTTATGTTATTATTCATTGTTATATTGTTATACTTGTGGGCAATCGTGCTCACTCTTGCGTAATAATAACATTGCGTTAAGAACGAAAAGAGCGTATTTAAACCTTCCACTAGTAAGGGCAAGGCAAGATTAGCAAGTAATGAAGACTGCTTTATTATTGTGGTTATGTAATGATGATTAGAATTGATGTTACTTAAGACTTATTTGTTTATATTTTCCGCACAGATGATTTAAGGTTAGAGTAACCTGAGATTTATTTATTATGTAGTTGATGTAACCCCATAAGGGGAGAGATTTATTATTTATTTCTATCTATTGCATGGTTTACATTTATTTATGGGTAGATAGATAGATGATGTTTGTACAGTGAACACCAAATCCTGTGGAAATGGAAGTACCGGATTTGGGGGTGTCACAGTTTAACTTGTCAACGATTCAAGGCGGAGCATCAAGTGCAAAAAGGTCCATTGCAACCACTTAAAATTCCAGAATAGAAGTGGGAACACATTACCATGGATTTTGTTACTAGCCTTCCCAAGGTTTCTCAAGGCATAGATGCAATTTGGGTCATTGTCGATAGATTAACCAAGTCTGCTCATTTCTTACATATACGAGAAACTTATTCACTTGAACGTCTTGCTCGTATATACATAAATGAGATTGTAAGGCTGTATGTTATGCTAGTATCCATAGTTTCTGATCGAGACCCAAGATTCACTTCACGATTTTGGGTTAGTTTGCAAAAATCTATTGGAACAGATTTATGATTTAGTTTGGCATATCATCCTCAAACGAATGTGCAGTCAGAGAGGACTATTCAAACTCTTGAAGATCTATTAAGACTCTGTGTCCTTGACTTCAAAGGAAGTTGGGACAATTTCTTGCCATTGGTGGAATTTTCTTATAACAACAGTTATCAAGCAAGTATTGGCATGGCTCCATTCTAGGCATTGTATGGACGTAAGTGTCGTTCTCCAGTATGCTAGGATGAGGTGGGTGAAGGAACGTAGTTGGGACCGGAGTTGGTACGTATGACTACAGAAAAGATTCAAATGATCCGACAACGTATAAAATACTCACAAGATCGACAAAAGAGTTATGCTGATCTTCATCGAAAGGACGTGAAATTTAATGTTGGTGATCATGTGTTGTTACGTGTGGCTCCATGGATAGGAGATACAAGAATTGGAAAGAGAGGAAAGCTCAATCCTCGATTCATTGGACCATTCGAAATCCTCGATCGAGTAGGAACTGTGGCCTATAGACTCGCCTTACCGCCAACTATATCTCGTGTTCATAACGTTTTTCACATACCTATGTTACGTAAATATGTGAAAGACCCGAACCACATTATTGACTTAGAACTGAACGAGTTAGCGGAAGATTTAACGTATGAAGATGTACCTGTTAAAATCTTGGATAAGAAGGATCATATTCTACTCTCCAAGGTTATACCTCAACTCAAAGTTTTTTGGAGAAACTACGATGTGGAGGAAATGACCTGGGAGTTAGAATCTGAAATGAAATCAAGGTATCCTCACATCTTCGACATACCAGGTACGTACCCCAATTTCGAGGAAGAAATTTAATAAGAAGGGGAGGTTGTAAGACCCTAACTTTTATAAATAAAGATTAATTTTCCTCGAAATATATTTTTAAAAATTATGGTGTAGATTTGATAAAATGTTATAGTTATGGGCAATAATTAAAAATTTTGCAAAGTAAGAAAGTGGTTATAAAATATTCGATTGGTCGGGGAATATTCTTTTTAACAGGAAATATTCGTACGATGGCACAATCATTGGTGGACCACACAACGGAAGTATTTTCGGAGTTAGAAAATGACAGAAATGTCTTTTTATAAAAATAACGGCGAAAGTTTTACCGTTAAACTATTTAAATACCCGATGGTAAAAGTACAGTAATACACGTGGTTGCATAGTAGCACACGGTATTGATTATTGATACGTACATGAGAAGTCACTCAGTTATACTCAATTATTGCTACAGTAATTGCTGCATAATATCTCTCATATTATTGATTCAATTATTGTCACAGTATCATCTGTATAATATTTTATATTTTTAAATCAATAATTGAGATGACAAAGTTATTCATATTATTATTTACAATATTTTCACGATGTCTAGAAAGTTCTGTCGAAGAAAGGGGTTTGGTCACCTAATTGCGCGCTAATAGGAAGAAATCCTTATTGTAAAGCCCCCTCTTTCCTGAGAATGATCTGGTTGTTAAATATTATGAGTTATAATATTAATGATGAATAAGTTTGTGTTGATTAAAGATGAAATTGATATTTCCATTGTGTTGGGATTATTAGTGTTATTGGAAATCGACATTTATTTTGATAATAATTGATTTCTGGAGGTTATATTGACCAATCGGGTAATTAATCAGATAAATGAGCAATTAATTGCTATTAATTCATATGCTTATAACTATTTGTTCACATGTATGTACTATTGATTCACATGCATGTACTATTAGAGGATGTGGTGCAAGATTGATAACACTTGCATGACTAAATTAAAAATGGAGGTATAGATGAAGGTACTATACTGAAACTATTTTTTTTCACATGTATAGAACTATTGATTCACATGAATTTACTATTGATTCACATGCATGTACTATTAGGGGAGGTGGTGCAAGTTTGATAATACTTGCAGGACTAGATTAAAAATGAAGGAAAAGATGAAGGTATTATACTGTAATATTTTAAGACCCAAAACGTGCAATTATCGAAACTATATTTTCCTATAAATAGAAGCTCATTCTTCTTTCAATCTCATCAATTCACTAAGACTCATAAGAGCAATTATAGAGAGAAAAACTATAGAGAGAAGTTATAGAGAGAAAGAAGAAGAGTATTCTGCTACTTCACTATTCCAGTATCCAGTCTTCTTCTAAGGTAAGAGAAATTTTTTTTTCATTATTCGTAAGAAATAATATTTTCTTTCATACTCTATAATATGTGAGTAATATTATTTCGTTTCGTATTCCTAATTCTACACTCATTTTGCTAAAGTATTGCTTCTATACTTCGTGAAATTAATAGAATATATTTGATATTTGTGCTTCATCCAGTATCTTTTTATGGAAATATTATTCTGAGCATTCTTGATAATTATTGATCTTTTCATGCCGAAATACTATTCACGAGGTACTATTCACAAAGTACTATTCATGTGTACTATTCACAAAGTACTATTCCCAGGTATTATTTACAAAGTACTATTCACAGTTACTATTCATGAAGTACTATTCATGGGGTACTATTGACTTAGGTACTATTCACCCGGGGTACTATTCATAATAAAAATTGATTTCTTTTCTGTTCAAATCATTTTGTTACAATATTATCCTTAAATGTTACTTCACAAAGCAGTATCATGTTGACAATTTGGACATTATTCAATTCTGGATAAATTAAATTATAAATCTTTAAAAATTTATCCTTTGTTTTCTTTTAATTGAATTATTATATCATTGTCATCATCCTCATGCTTATATTATGATGAAAGTCATCTGTGGCTTACGTGCATAGATGGACTGTGGATTGGTATGATTATGACCAGGGACTATTTGGTATAATCATGACCGTAATGTTATAAATGATGTGGTAAATGTCCTCATTGGCCCGTAGTGCATTGATGGACAGTGGTTGGAATGATCATGACCATTGGTGAAAACATGAATATCCTTGGCTTGTAGTGCATGGATAATTCGTGGTTGTTATCCTAATGAATATCCTTATCCTTAGTGCAAGGATGATTCGATGATGTGGATTATTTATTAAGCTGAGTCTTAGCGATAAAATTGATGATAAAAATTTTAAATCATAGAAGATAGTAGATATCATGCTCTACTTGACTCTTCTAATGAATTGTTTGTTCCGCTGCAGTTAAACTTGATGTTTATTATATTTTATCAGTTTAACAATGTTGAAGGCTAACGATAATTTATTCTGCATTATCTTAGTCATAATATTTCTTACTGGACTAGTTGAGCTCACCCTTTTTCTTTCATTGTTCTCTTCAGGAAATGAGAACGTAGCCGGGACTAATCGGGGAACGGAGTGACTAGAAAAGTCAAAGCCGGTAGTGCAAGGGACAGCGTTTGTCGTGACTTCCCAGAAAGCAAGGAACCCGAACGAGGTCATCACGGGTAAGCTTATCATATACTCTAGCGAAGTTTATACCTTATTTGATACCGGTTCTACCCATTCTTTTATTTCTCCTACTTGCGCTCAACGTTTAAATTTGACTCCGGAGAAATTAGACTTTGACTTATCTGTTGAAACTCCATTGGAAGAAACCTTCATTATATCCACTGTTTATAAGTCTTGTTTGGTTCAAATCGGTACCCTCACATTACCTGTCGATCTTATTTCATTGAAAATACTTGCATTTGACGTAATTTTAGAGATTGATTGGTTAACTACTCATCATGCAAAAATTGATTATTTTCGTAAGGTTGTTAGCTTTCATAGTCCTAACCAACCTAATATGCGAATTCAAGCAACCAAACCATTAAAATCAATCACTATCATCTCAAGCCATAAAGCTATTCGTTTATTGAAAAATGAATGTCAAGCTTTCTTAGCTCATGTCACAAATCTAAACAAAAATACGTCAGTTTTGAATGATATTTCAATTGTTAATGAATTTCCTGACGTATTCCCTGAAGAACTTCTTGGCCTACCCCCAGAGCGTGAAATTGAATTTTGTATCGACCTTGAACCCGTGACACAAAACCCATTTCCAAAGCCCCATATCGAATGGCTCTATTGAACTTCGTGGAGTTAAAGACCCAACTGCGAGGAATTGTTAAACATCGGTTTCATTCGTCCTAATACGTCTCCTTGGGGTGCTCCTGTTCTATTCGTGAAGAAGAAAGATGGGAGTATGCGACTTTGTATTAATTATCGGGAGTTGAACCATGTCACTATCAAAAATAGATATCCATTGCCTCGCATTGATGACCTGTTTGACTAGTTGTAAGGCGCCAAATTTTTTTCAAAGATTGATCTTCGTTCCGGATATCACCAATTGAAGATTGGAACCGATGACATTCCAAAGACGGCTTTCAGAACTCGGTACGGGCATTATGAATTCCTAGTCATGTCATTTGGATTGACTAATTCTCCTGCTGCCTTCATGGATATGATGAACCAAATATTCAAGGAATATTTGGATCACTTTGTGGTCGTCTTTATTGATGACATCCTTATTTATTCCAAAAGCCTGGAAGATCATGAGCAACACTTGAGGCTGATACTTCAAAAGCTTCGTGAATATAAGCTTTATGCCAAGTTGAAGAAATGTGAGTTCTGGCTTGAGGAAGTAGCATTCCTTGGGCACGTGGTATAAAGTCATGGAATATCTGTTGACCCAGCAAAGATTGAAGCTATTCAAAGTTGGGAGCAACCTAAATCAGTAACCGAAGTACGTAGCTTTCTCGGCTTAGCTGGTTATTATCGGAGATTTGTAGAAGGGTTTTCTCGAATCGCTACTCCCCTTAACTCAAATTTCTCGGAAAAAGATACAAAATTCGGTTGGAGCGAGGAATGTGAGAAGAGTTTTCAAGAACTCAAGAAGAGACTCATATCAAGACTGCTCGACAATACCATCTGGCTCGGAGGGATTTGTCATCTACAGTGATGCTTCAGGCAAAGGGTTAGGATGTGTTCTCATGCAACATGGGAAAGTTATAGCCTATGCCTCTCGACAACTCAAAGAATATGAGAGGAATTATCCTACTCATGATCTAGAGTTGGCAGCTGTTGTTTTTGCACTAAAGATTTGGAGGCATTACTTGTATGGGGAGAAAGTGGAGATCTTTACGGATCATAAAAGCCTCAAATATTTCTTCACTCAAAAGGAACTCAACATGCGATAGCGACATTGGCTTAAACTTTTGAAAGATTATGATCATACCATCCAATACCATCCTGGAAAAGCAAACGTGGTAGCTGACGCATTGAGTAGAAGATCATATGCGGGTGCGAGTGTGATATTGTCAACGCAAAGGCCCATTTTGTGTGACTTGCAATGGATGGAGATAGAGTTAAAGACTACAGAGACCCATGTGATGATGGCAAATATACGAGTAGAACCGACTTTAATCGATAAAGTTAAAGCTGCTCAAGCTATAGACCTGTAGCTGATGCATATGAGGAAGAAAGTGCAAGAAGGTGTTATGCCAGAAGCAAGAATCGATGAAGAAGGAATACTTCGAGTCAAATCCAGACTTTTTGTTCCTAACGACCCTGAGTTAAAGTATAAAATCATGATGGAGGCGCACAACACATCGTGTGCAATCCATCTTGGGAGTAAAAAATGTATCATGATCTTCAACATACATTTTGGTGGGGCAATATGAAGAGAGAGATAGCGCTGTTTATCTCAAGGTGTTTAACTTGTCAACGAGTCAAGGCAGAGCATCAAGTACCAAAAGGTCAATTGCAACCACTTGAAATTCTAGAATGGAAGTGGGAGCACATTACCATGGATTTCGTTACTAGTCTTCCGAAGGTTTCTCAAGCCATAGATGAAATTTGGGTCATTGTTGATAGATTGACAAAGTCTACTCATTTCTTACCAATACGAGAAACTTATACACTTGAACGTCTTGCTCGTATGTACATAAACGAGATTGTAAGACTACATGGTATGCCAGTATCCATAGTTTCTGATCGAGACCCAAGATTCACTTCACGATTGTGGGTTAGTTTGCAAAATGCTATGGGCACGGATTTACGATTTAGTTCGGCATATCATCCTCAGACGGACGGAAAATCAGAGAGGACTATTCAAACTCTTGAAGATTTATTAAGACTCTGTGTCCTTGACTTCAAGGGAAGTTGGGACAAGTTCTTACCATTGGTGGAGTTTTCTTACAACAACAGTTATCAAAAAAGTATTAGCATGGCTCCATTCGAGGCGTTGTATGGAAGAAAGTGTCATTCTCCAGTATACTAGGATGAGGTGGGTGAAGCAACGTTGTTGGGACCAGAGTTGGTACGTATGACTACGGAAAAGATTCAAACGATCTGGCAACGTATAAAAACCTCACAAGATCGACAAAGAGTTATGTTGATCTTCATCGAAAGGACGTGGAATTCGATATTAGAGATCATGTGTTGTTACGTGTTGCTCCATGGAAAGGAGTTACGAGATTTGGAAAGAGTGGAAAGCTCAATCCTCAATTCATTGGCCCATTTTTAATCCTCGATCGAGTAGGGACTGTAGCCTATAGACTCGCTTTACCGCCAAGTATGTCTCGTGTTCATAACGTTTTTCATATATCCATGTTACGTAAATATGTGAAAGACCCGAACCACATTATTGAGTTAGAACCGGACGAAATAGCGGAAGATTTAATGTATGAAGAGGTTCATGTTCAAATCTTGGATAAGAAGGAACATATTCTACGCTCTAAGGTTATACCTCAAGTCAAAATTTTATGGAGGAACCACGATGTTGAGAAAATGACCTGGGAGTTAGAATCTGAAATGAAATCAAGGTATCCTTACCTCTTCGACATACCAGGTACGTACCCTAATTTCGAGGGCGAAATTTCATAAGAAGGGGAGATTGTAAGACCCCAACTTTTATGAATAAAGATGAATTTTCTATATCATTTTTGAATATTATGGAATGAATTTGATAAAATGTTATAGTTGTGGGTAATAGTTATAAATTTTGCAAAGTACGCAAGTTGTTATATAATATTCGATTGGTCGGGAAATATTTGTTTTAACAGGGAATATTCATACGACGGCACAATCATTGGTGGACTCCACAACGGAATTATTATCGGATTGAGAAAACGAAAAAAAAAATTTATGAAAATAACGGCGGAAGTTTTATCGTTAACTGTTGAAACACCCGGTGTTAAAAGTACAGGAATACGCGTGGTTTCATAGTAGCACACGGTATTAATTATTGATGCTTACGTGAGAAGTCACTCAGTTTTGTTCAATTATTGCTTCAGTAATTGTTGCATAGTATCTCACGTTAATTGATTCAATTATTGTCGATATTTTATATATTATTAAATCAATAATTGAGACGATGATGTTATTAATATTATTATTTGCAATATTAACGATGTCTAGAAGTTCTGCCAAGGAGAGGTTTGGTCACCTAATTGTGCGCCAATAGGGAGAAATTCTTATTGGAAAGCCCCTCTTTCTCAGGAACGACACAATCGATTAATAGTGTGAATTATAATAATCTTGATGAAGTTTTGTTTTATTAGTATTATTAATGTAATAAAAGCGAAAAGCTTTTATATAAAATGCAGAATACTTTTATAAAGTTATTCGTTTTATTAGATTATAAATAAAATATATTATATTTTATTTAAAAGATTTTGTTTTATTAGAATATTTTATAGTAAACCAATCTGATAGTCTGCTTAAAAGTAAATCAATCTGGACCGTTCGGAATTAGTTACTATTCACCCATTCTCCTATAAATAGAAGATCATTCCTTTATTATTTCTTACTTAATTCACTTTGAAACTCTAGAGAAACTATAGAGAAAGAAGAAAAGTATTCTCTTCTTCACTACTCCTATATCCAAATGTTCTAAGGTAAGGGGTATTATTTCTTTCTTTCGTCTTCATGAAGAGAACTTCTGTTATTTCATTCTTTATTATTCTGTTAGAATAACCTGTATACGCAGACTACCCTATACTTAGTGAAATTCTTCTGATATTCCATTCTTTATTATTATGTTGGAATAACCTGTCTATGCGAAGTACCGCATACATGGTGAAATTCTTCTGTTATTCCATTCTTTATTATTCTGTTGGAACATCCTGTCTTTGCGTTTACGTATAACCTGGTTTCGTTATTTATTATTCTATTGGATTATCATGTCTGTGAGTTTACGCATGACCTAGTTATGTTATTTATTATTACATTGGAATATCATATACAAGCGTTACGCATGACTTCGGTTCCGTTATTTATTATTCATTGGAATAACTTTTATGTCTGTCATGCGGTCTATCGCATGCCTAGTGATTTCTTTTGTTATTCCATTCTTTATTATACTCAGTTGGTTAAAGTTTTGGCTTTTATACTCCATGAAATTAGTGGAATATCCTTGATATTTGTGCTTCATCCAGTATTTTTTCATGGAAATATTCTTCTGAGCATTCTTGAGTTTACCCCACAAAGCAGTATCATGTTGACAATTTGGACGTTATTGGTTCCTGGATAAATTAAATCTTGAACTTGTTTTATTGAATTCTTATACCATTGTCATCATCCTCATGTTTATATTATGTTGAAAGTCATCTGTGGCCTGTAGTGCATAGATGGACTTGGTATGATTATGACCAGGGATTATTCGGTATAATCATGACTGTAATGTTACAAATGATGTTATTGGCCCATAGTGCATTGATGGACAGTTGTTGGCATGATCATAACCATTGATGAATACACGAATATCCTTAGCCCGTAATGCATGGATAATTTGTGGTTGTGATACTAATGAATATCCTTGGTCGTAGTGCAGGGATGATGTGGATTATTTATTAAGCTGAGTCCCAGCGATAAAAGTGATGAAAAACCTTTTAAATCATAAAAGATAGTAGCTTTTATTCTCTACTTGACTCTTTTAATGGATTGCTTGTTCCGCTGCAGTTAAACTTGATGTTTGCTATATTGTATCAGTTTAACACTACTGAAGACTAACGATAATTTATTTTGTATTATCTTAGTCATAATATTTCTTATTGGGCTAGTTGAGCTCACCCTTTTAATTTCATTGTTCTCTTCAGGAAATGAGAACGTAGCAGGGACTAGCCGGGGAACGGAGTGACAGTCCAGATAATAGCATTAGTAGTCCTCTTTATTCTGTTAAATAGTGTGATAATAAATGTAATGAGGACTCAATTGAGTGTGGATATTGTCTAGATGACAATATTTGTATTAAAACTCACAGCATATGTTTTGTCGTATTTTACACGACTGTTGTATAATTAAGTTGTATTTGAATTTTGTACCATGTATTTGGCGACTCAAGATAGGTGATGTATACCTATTTTAGGGGAGTCACAGTTTATCTGTGTGTATTTCGTGAGTTTGATTTCACAAAAATATAATCAACTACTCCATCAACTGTTAACGTTGTTTTGGCTTGCTGTTTTGGTGATTTCGTCAGGCGTACAAAATTTGGCGTTAACATTGGCGTCGTCTATGAGAAAACTTTTATAGTGTTATTTTTTAATCACCAGTCACTGAGATATAATGAAGACGATGCATTTATGAGATTTTTTGAAGTACTACTTAATTAGTATTACATATTCAACTCTCATTATGAATAATAATATTGACAACATTAGTCGTACGATTTACGAGATAATCCAAGTCATTCAATTTATTTATATGAAGGCATTATCCTATACGTATCATGGAATACTTGGTCTCACGTTTATGTTCGGTCGACAAAGCATATATGAAATAATGTTACTCCCTCCGTTCTTTAATATAGGTCGTTTTAGAGTTGTGCACAAGTATTAAGGTAATGATTGTATATAGGGGTGCTCAAAAAATTTGATATTTCGGTTTTTTTACCGAACCGGTTGAAACCGAGATCTTGGCGATCTGGGTTTTTTTAGATTCGATTTTTTAGTGCGATTTTTCGATTTTTTATACTTTTCTGATGCTGAGTTAGCGGTAATAGAAATTTTGAATTTGGTAAAACGAAAACCAAAAAAAAAAATCGAATGTGTATAACGAGGAATATCTTTGCGAAGTATAACAAGAGCTATATCATCTTTTTCGGACCAAATAACTTGTTATGCTTTGTAGTGGGAGCTCACCAACTGTTGCTACTTGCTAGAGACCAATATAAACAAAGTCTATTATATTATATTATATGTACTGGTGTAACACCCCCTTTCTGAAATAGAAAGAGAGGTTACTCAAAACACAACAGAACTACGGAAGATCACAAAGCTCTAAACCACAACAGAATAATCTCATAATAATTCAATGTCATAAGACAAACCATAATAAATGCCACACTGGCTTAAACCAAAATCAAAAATAATTATTACAACTTTAAATAAATCAATGTATCGAAGCCTAACAAAATATATCAAAACTATTGGATTAAAGGAAGCTCTCGTCACACTTGCCCTTGGTCCCCCTGATTACCTGCCGGAAGAAAAACACAGTATGAGCCAAATGCCCAGTACGGATATAGAATACAAGAATGAACCGAAATAACTAACTCAATTAAATGAATTGAAACAAAACGAACTGAAATGAAATGAACAAAACTAGCACAGTAAAATGGTAGGCTGAATCAAATGGCTGGGTGTTATTATATACCGAGCTCAAAATAAATAGTAATATACCTTGCCACACAGGCAATCAAAATAATGCCACACAGGCAATCACACATCGGACTGCGCAATCCAGATGCGTGAAAAATCGGAAGGTGTGTTTGGCACAAACATCACCAATCCGCAGAACAGAACAGAAAACTAGAGTCGACCCATACGCCTCCCACAACAAAACACCAAATGGCCAACTTCCACCGGAGCACAAAACGGAGACGCCGTGGACTGATCACACCGCCACGGAAGGTGTCATGCCTCGGTGCCAAGAGGACATACCTTGGTACCCCCACAGGTGGTTATAGCTCAGGTATACCCTACGGTATTCTAACAAAAACATCATGTCACAACACATGCGACATAACAAAGGGGTTCTAACATGTACATGTTAACTGAAACGAGATATCAACACAAAGTCTCCAAAAATACTAACATGCACATTACTACAAATATCAAAATAAATTTAGACATGTTGTACCAGTCTACAGAGTACAAATATGAGTTTCCAACTATGACGCCAAACGAAGTTATCACAATGAATTTGACAAGAAATAATCATGAGAGGCAATACTAATTTTCAAAACGCATAACGAAACGAACAAACTAAAACAAAAGAGTCTCGCTGGAAGAGTACGGAATCCGTACCTGAATTAAGCAATGTAATACCCAAAATTTAAATTCCAATTTATCTCGTTAAATTCCTTCCGTCCGATCTAATAAAATAAAATAAAATTTTATTACAAATTTAACCATTACTAACATAAAATTATTTAATTTATTATGAAGTAAATTTATAATTTATCATTAGAATTACTAATCATATACCAAATTTTCAATTTAATTTATTAAAAAAATAAAAATATATAGGTCGGTAAAATAATATAAATACTATTAATAACATACCAACATACCACATCTACAAATACTACTTAACAGCTCACGAATTTGACAGATCAACATATATATATATATATATATATATATATATATATATATATATATATATACAAAGAAAGAACACGTATTAACACAAAGAACGTGATTACCATGATTACCTTCCTGTTATGTTTTTTTTTTTTTTAATAACAGCAGCAGGTTCAATAACTTCCTACCAAAAAGTAGTCTGCCAAACTTTTATCTATATACATATATATATACACACATATACCTGACAAGCAACAATTTATATATCTACTAATATATATACCCTACTTCCATCACTGCTAATAAAACTTACCGAAAAAAGAAGAAAAGGTATAGGTTCCTCTTTCCCAAATTACGGTGTAACTTTTCTCCTCCTTTTTCCTTTACAGCCGCCGCTGCCTCTTCTTCTTTTCTTTCTGATTTGTAGCCTATGTATGATTAGGTTTTAATATCTATTTATTTATTATTTATCTTACTTATTCTCCTAATTATAATAAAATTAATATTACCCACATTTAATTCAATTAAACCCAAATAAATTTTAAGGCCCAATTTGTACTAAATTAATTTACTCATCTCTTATTAATATTTAATAGCCCACAAAATTAAATAACTAGATTGACCCAAAATAAATAACAAAGTCCAAATAATATATTTTAAAACAAAATAATTTTTTTTATTATTTATTATATTTATTTACTGGGTATTACAATGGAGTAATATTTACGGATCATATGCCAAGTTGATATATCCCAACTTAAATTAGGAGTTTTAATAATTTTCTTGTTTTAAAAAAATGTCTCAAATTTTATATTATTAAGTGATTTGTTAGGTAAGTAGTCTCTTATGAATGGATGGATATACATTTTGTCTGACAAAAAATTGAAGACTTTCTGAAATTGATGATATTTATAAGTGTTATATATATATATATATATATATATATATATATATATAATATTTGAACATTATTTAATTTTATTTAATTTGCATAACAAGTTATTTGTTATTTGGTCTGCACACAGTAGCTTACTAGCTTGAGTCTTGACTAGCTTCAGCTGCCTTCAATTGATATATAATTGTAGATGATTTTTTAGTTTTAAATTTTTTTTGTTAATATATTAAAAAAATTATTTAATTATTATTATTTATTAATAATTATAAATATTACCATGCATGCTGATATAATAGAAAATCGAACCGAAAAACCTAAGTCTTGCTTTTTATCGAAACCGATACCAAAATCGGTAATTCTATGCAGATTCCAGTTCTTGTTTTTTTCAATTATTAAGGTTGATGCAATTCTGGTTTTTTTTTCAGATCGGTTCGGTTTTTTTATCGATGAGCACCCCTAATTGTATAGCATTAACTATAATATCAATTTTCTATATTGCATTTGTATTGGAATAAGAGTTTGTTATTTATTGGATAAAAAATAGTGAGAAAACCAAAATTATATTTAATACTTAGGGTAATATTGGAAACTAAGTAATTAATGCTTACTTGAAATTCTCAAACGACTTATATTAAAGAATAAAAATATTTTTCTAAAACGACTTATATTAAAGAACGGACGGAATATTATTCAACTTTATCAATATTGTTTTTTAATACAAGTTTATTGTTCAACATAATTAAAACTAGCATTCTTTAAGTATAAGGGGACCACAATCCTACTAATTCCCAATTCTTACAAACGTCGCCTGCCTTTTTCTAAGGTTTTCACAAGGCAGACTTAGGATGAGCAAAGTCAACTATGAAGCATATACACATCCTGCTCAGAAAGTCGATTTAAACAAGAGCTTTGCTAGGCGGACAGGAAATTCAGGCCGGAAAATTGGACCGGTTTAATTTTTTTTTTTTTTTTTTTATTATGACTAAAAAAATATATAGTATTTATTTCAATAGAAAATTTTATAAAATATAATGTTTTAGGTGTACAGGATTATACCGATTGTATAACTCTGTATTTGTATATATATTCAAATTACACCTAAAACACTATATTTTGTAAAAAAAATTGTTAAAATAAATACTATACATTTTTTTGAGAGTTATAATAAAAAAAATATATATATTTGAACCGGTCCAATTTTCCGGTCCCAATTTCATGTCTGCCAAGACTTTTCCTTTAAACAAACGCGGCCTCTAGAAAGAAAGCTAACGTATTTTCACTTATGCAGTATTAAAAGATGAGTCAGACATTAAGTGTGGTACATATATCGTATATTTTCCCGGATGAGGAGGCGGCGTTGTGTTAGTAACCTTTTGGAGTGACAGTAATTAATAGGTCCACACCCAAGTACTAGTAGTTGCAACTGAGCACTCTCTCTAAGCTTCACGAAGCCATTTAGCAGCACATCATCGTTATCACAGCTGAAGCGATCCACATCTTGAGCACGTTCAACTATTGCAGTTCGTGATGTACTTTGGGCGAAGTTTGGGCCTTTCACGTGGCTTTGGTCTTTAAATTCTCATCCTCGGTACTTGGCCCAACTCGAGTTTGGTTTTCGTTAGTGGGACGACTACAGAACTTTGGTTGTTAGCACGAATAATTTTAATGATGATGTTGGTTCAAACTTAATCCTGCCTGGAGTCGTGTTTTAATGATGATGGATTGATGGTGATCAGGTTCCTTTTGCTTCAGAGCCTCATTCATCAACCATGACAAAACAGAGTTCATGGGCGCGAAGTACAGTGGTTCGGGACGAATGATCGACGAGATCTATGCCAACGACGGTGACGAAATACAGCATCACAGACTAATCATCAGCGGTGAGCAGCAAGATGTGGAGGCCTACGCTGCTCTCTACACCGGCCAGACTAAAATCTTATGGTTATTATTCATTGATGGACGATGCGACAACGCTTCGATGAAATTGGAGGCTTTTTGAATGGCATTCAATGAGAGGGGGGAACACCTGGTTGTTTTGGGAAGTTGTGTAGAAGATTGATGGTCCGAAATATGAACCCGACCCGCATGGGACTGATGTAATGGGTCGAGCAGAGGAAAGAGAAACTGGGTAACTAGCTCAATGTTAGAAAGAAGTTTATTTTTTGATAAGTTGATTAATTGACTAATAGAATGCTGACACACAAAATCTCACCTGCGTGTTAGCGTTCTATTTGTTAATTGACCAACTTACATAAAAATAAATTTCAACCACTTCCATGTTTATCGGATAAATTTGATTAAAGAAAGCATAAATTGGGGATCTAAGTCGGTCACTATCCACTATTTAGTTACTAAATGAGCAGTGAATGAATTATGTGTGGTGATAGTTTAATCCATTGGTAGGTTCCCTTATATGTACATATAAGGTTAATTTATTGAAGCTGACAAAGTGGTGTTAATGAGGCATGCAATGGGTTTTGTAGTATATAATCAATTCGAGTGGTTCTTATTGCACAGAATGAAGTTTTTCATTTATTTAATGGTCGAAGCAAGTCCAATAGTATTGTCGTGGGTATATGGGCCCCGGTGGAGAATGGGAAATATAAGAAAGAAATCAGACAGGTTTTTTCGCAGTTCGGCGAGATGGTTTTTATGAAAATACCAGCTGGGAAAAGGTGTTGTTTTGTATAATTTGCCAACAAAATCATTATAGTTGATTCGATTGAACAATTGAGAGGGACTGTTATTGGTTGGTAGACAATTCGTCTATTTTGGGGATGGAGTCTAGGGAACAAGCGGAGGGAAAACCTGGATTGCAAAAGTTCATTGATTTGTTTCGGCTCAATATAATACTTGATGATTCAACTTTTCTGATGATTGGGTATTAGTCAGTGCCATATTAGATTTGGGTTAAATTGACTAGGGGACAAGGTATACAAGCCTGGTATAAATTTCGACGGTCTTAGATGTTCACCTATAACACTTCAGATGCTAGCAGAACACTTCAGATTACATCACATCGGCTTCATTCTGTCTTCGACTATCTACATCTATCTTCGACTATCTTCATTCAACGCAAGGGTAAGCAAAAGCTTGCTCAGCAAGAAAATAAACAGTTGAATATAATGGAACTGAAATATTTACAATAAAGACAATAAAATCATGAGATATTTAGGGAAATAGTTCTTTATAAGCTTTGGGTTTAAAGAATCAAGTTTTAGCATGCTGTAAGGTCAAATAACTAGTGAACTCTGTACTAGAATTGACAGTACTAAAACTGAAATCCATGGATACAAACAGTTATTAAAACTAAACTATATCCCAGACTTGTACTTTATGGTATCAGCCTAAGTACCCTATATTGTGTACAACATAACAATCTAATTGACAAATTACATGTCCTTCAGAATCATAATGTCTAGTATCATATGCCCCTATAAAAGGGTTATTCATTCACAACATTATATAAGAGTCCGCACCACAACAAAATAGTTTAGAGAACATTAAATGAGATTTTCATGAACGAATAATATCATTAAATCTCAACGTTTGTCTAGCCGAAATAATGGCATTGGCATACTTTCAATATCATAAGAATAATTGAATCTGAAGTATTGCAGTTCAATATTTTCAATAACTTGAAAAGATAAGCTCTTGAACTAAGTACTTGCAATATAAATGTATTTGAGTAAGAAAGGTTGATGTACTTGCCTCTTGTGTCATTTAAACTTTAATAAAGAAAGTGACTTGCTACTGAGTAGCCTATATATATACAAGACTAAAAGACAAATTACACCCCAAACTTTATATCTCTGTTAATATTTGCACCCCAAACTAAAAAAGGTGTCTAAGTACACCCCAAACTTCACTTATGCTGAACAAATTGCACACTTTGCTGACTTAATCGGTTAAAAGTGACCAGCTAAGGCTATAAATCTTATTACAGAGGGATAAGCTCGGTAGTTTACATTTATTGAAAATTATAGTTATATTTACACCATTGCTTGTTGGTTATCAAAAAAATATCCCAAATCAAAGACTAGACTAGGGTTCGCGATTTGAAGGAGAAGAATCACAACGAGTGATTCCCGATTCTTGAGGGATTCATCAGACAATGACGTTTATGGAGTTAAAGGTGTCCTAGAATACGGTAAGTGCTTCACAGAAGATATTCCACCAGCACCTATTTTGAATAATGGGTTGGTGTAGTTAAGTGTGTTCTTTTTGTAGTATTTTATTTTGTTTTGTAGTTTATTGACTTCTTTTTGTTGTAAACTGGAATAGTGGACCCTTTTTGATGATCAAATATAAGATTTTTGTCTCTTTTCTTATATTTTTTGGATTTTAGTCAATTAAATATGATGTGATCCACACATTTAACCGACAGGGAATACTTTGTGTTTGTGGCTATGCAGGCAACCCGGAGTATTTTACAGTCAAATTTTTTCATAGTGGACACTTTGAAGAGAGCCCACATAAAAAATATGTGGGAGGTACTTTTAATTTCTTTGATTTCTGTCATCCTGATTACATCTCTTTACTTGACATATGTAACATGGGGAAGGAGTTGGGATATAAAGTTGGACACCTCAAGTTCCATTATAAGTCACCTGCAACTAATATGGAGAGGGGATTATTTGGGTTAGAAAATGATGATGATGTGTTAACAATGTGTATGCTTATCCATTCTAGTAGACTAGTTGAAATATATTTGGAGGTTGTTAAACCTATGGGAAAAGAAGCTGACTTTGAAATTGACATTGAAGTTGATAATATTAATGAATGCAGATATTTGAGGAGAATTGGGGATGATGAAGTAGAGTCAACTGATGAAAGTTATGTGGATAGTTATGTGGGAGAATCAACTGAGGATGAAGAGGATGATGAAATTGGGGAGGGAGATGAGGGTGATCAAACTGAGGGGACTGAGAGTGATGAAGTGGGGGAGGGGGTAGAGGGTGATCAGATGTGTGTTTCTATTTGTATTTTTTCAAGATTTTATATTGGATTTAATATATTTTTGTTTGTCTATTTTTAGAAACTCAATAAGGAACCAGATGTAATTTCATAATCTTCCCAGGCTCCACAAAGTCAATCATCTCAACCTCCTCCAAAGGCTAAGAGGGCAAAAAAGGTTCACAAGACTTCTCAAGCTCATACTCAAGCTTCTCAACCTCCACCAATGACAGCAACACATGAGTCTACAATGGAGCCAGGTGGAATGAATGTTGAGCAAGAACAAGCAGGAGGTTCTACAAAGTAGCAAGGTGGAATCCATTACGAGGGCAGCCAAAGAAATGTCTCAGATTATATATTACAACCCAAGGAATACACATGGAAGGGAAAATAATGTACAACACTAAGAGACCTAGAAGCTGCAGCAAGATCCAAAAGAGAGAAGATCCAATTTAGGAAACCAAACAGTGGAGGGCCTACTGTAGATTAATAGCAACCAGATGGGGTTTTTGGATTATTTTTTTTTTTGGGCTTTTTTGTGGTACTAAGCTTATATGGATGTATATATCCATTTTAGGGTATTTTTGTGCATAGGGCTAAGAAGGTGTGGCTAGGATTGTTAATAGGATGCATTTGGTTAATAGGCTAATGACAACAACTGTTTTTAATTACCTCTGATTTGTGGATTGTACTGGGAATTAATTATGTAATTAAATGGAAATACCAATTCGTTTATGATGTTGTGTGTGTATGTAGTGTGTGTATGATGCAGTGTGTATGTGTGTGTGTATGCAGTGTTATCACTGGTTTGAGACCCCAAATTTTATGAATAAAGATTTAATTTTTTTACTTGAAATATTTTTTTTAATATTATGGAGTAAATTTGATATAATGTTATAGTTGTGGGTAATATTTATAAATTTTACAAAGTACGCAAGTTGTTATATAATATTCGATTGGTCGGGGAATATTCATTTTTATAGGGAATATTCGTATGACGGCACAATCATTGGTGGACCCCACAACAGAATTATTGTCGGATTGGAAAAATGACAAAAATATTTTTATGAAAATAACGGCGGAAGTTTTACCGTTAAAACTGTTGAACTACTTAGAGTAGTAGTAAAAAATGCGATGTCTGGCGTGGTTGCATAATAGCACACGGTATTGATTATTGATGCTTACGTGAGAAGTCACTCAGTTTTGTTCAATTATTGCTTCATTAATTGTTGCATAGTATCTCACGTTATTTGATTCAATTATTTTCGATATTTTATATATTATTAAATCAATAATTGAGATGATGAGTTATTAATATTATTATTTACAATATTAACGATATCTAGAAGTTACATCGATGAGAGGTTTGGTCACCTAATTGGTATTAATAGGAGAAATCCTTATTGGAAAGCCCCTCTTTCTGAAACGACTTGGTCGATTAATATTGTGAATTATAATAATGATGATAAATATTGTTAAATATATTGAGGTGTCTTTTTATGAAGTCACGGAAGTTTATATATATATATATATATCTATTATATATATAAATTTTGTTTTATTATTATTATTAATGTAATAAAACGGAAAAGCTTTTTATATAAAATAGAATACTTTTATAAAGTTATTTGTTTTATTAGACAATAATTAGAATATATTATATTCTATTATGAATAGTATTTTGCATAGTAAAATCTTTTTATATAAAATGAATACTTTTATAAAGTTATTTGTTTTATTGACAATAATTAGAATATATTATATTTTATTATGTAGTATTTGCATAGTAGACTGCATAGTATTTTGCATTGTAAAACCTTTTATATAAAAATGAATACTTTTATAAAGTTATTTGTTTTATTAGACTATAAATAGAATATATTATATTTAAAAGATTTTGTTTTATTAGAATATTTAATTAATAATACATAGTAAATCAATATGACCGTCTCTGCTTAAAAAGTAAATCAATCTGAACTGCTCATGAATTAGTTACTATTCACCATTTTCCTATAAATAGAAGCTCATTCCTTCATTATTTCTTACTTAATTCAATTTGAAACTCTGAGAGAGAAACTATAGAGAGAAAGAAGAAAAGTATTCTACTACTTCACTACTCCATATCCAGTTCTTCTAAGGTAAGGGATATTATTTGTTTTACTCGTAAGAGGTATTATTTCTTTTATATTCATGAAGAGAACTTACATTATTCCATTCTTTATTATTACATTGGAATAACTTTGTATCTGTGACTACCCTATACTTGGTGAAATTCTTACATTATTCCATTCTTTATTATTATGTTACAATATCCTGCATACATGCCTGATCGATACTTGGTGAAATTCTTCTATTATTCCATTCATTATTATTATGTTGGAAAAACTCATGTCTGCGGACTACCCTATACTTGGTGAAATTCTTACATTATTCCATTCTTTATTATTATGTTGGAATAACACATACATCTGGTATCTGCATACATGGTGAAAGTCTTACATTATTCAATTCTTTATTATTCATTTGGGGCATCACATGCGTGCGTTATACGCATAACCTTGGTTCCATTATTTATTATTACATTGGAATATCCTCATCTGCGTGCATTTATCGTGACCTAGTTTCGTTATTTATTATTCGCTTGGAATAACTTTTCTGCATCTTGATTATCACATGCCTGGTGATTTCTTTTGTTATTCCATTCTTTATTATACTCAGTTGTTTAAAGTTTTGACTTTTATTATGACGCCCCCAAAATAGGTATACATTACCCATTCTGAGTCGCCAAATATATGGTACAGAAAGCAAACGACAACTTCAATAATACAATTGTCGTGCAAAATACGATAACACATACTGTGAGTTTAAATACAAATATTGTCTTTTAGACAATATCCACACTCAAATAAGTCCTCATTACAATTATTCATACACTATTTTACAGAAATAGTGAGGACTTCTAAAACATCTTTCTAGAACCATCACTCCATACCCCGACTAGATCCTGCTACGTTCTCACCTCCTGAGAAGAAAAATGGAACAAAAAGGAAAAGGGTGAGCTCAACTATCCTAGTAAAGAACATTATGACTAAGATAATATACAACAAATTATCATTAGTCTTCAACAGAGAAAAATCTGATAAAATATAATAGACAACAAGTTTTAGATCAACAAATGCAGCGGAAACATCAATCCATTAGAAGAGTCACGTAGAGAATGAGTTCTACTATCTTCTAAGATTTAAAAGTCCATCATCAATATTTTATCCCTGTAACAACAATCAATATACATCTTTAATCAAATATTCATCTTTGCACTACAGGCCAAAGATATTCATTTGTATCACCAGTTGGTCATGTTCATCTCAACACATGTTCATCTTTGCACTACGGGCCAAAGATATTCATCGGTTAATCATTCATCTTTACACTACAGGCCAAAGATATTCAGTAACATCATCATTTAAGATTGAGGATGATGAAAAATATTTTAAAGAAAACGATTCCAGTGAGACAGAAGGACAAATATTAGGGATTCGTATTACAGTTTATCCAAGATCAATAATACTCCATAATAACCAATTTTGAAGCAGGATTCAAAAATAAAGATTAAAACATGGATACAATCAAAGATAGTAACCATAATAGACTTCTTGGACAAAAAGGAAAAATTTCATTTTTCAAATTGAATAGTCTTGATTGATAAGTGAATAGTCTGAGATATCGTGAATAGTATCGTATACGTGAATAGTAACCCTGACACAAAAAGGTAGAAAATCCACAATAAAATTCATACCAATATTTCGGTATAATGATATTGAAATAATAACATCATTACGAAAAAAAATAACATCCCTTACCTCAAAGAAACAGTACTTCGGAATGGAATTTCGAATATGATGCTGAAGAAAACTTGCACTGAATAGCAACTCTCAAAGTATCTAAATAATCACAAAATACACTCGATAATATAGAGAGAAAGAAAACTTGTTTCTGGTGTGATTTTCAATTCTAACTTAGCCCTCTATTTATAGGAAAATGTTAGCACGTCGAAGCAGACTTGACCTGTTACCTAATGGCTTTACCTGCTACTATTGCCACCCACCACATTTGAAATTCAATTTGAGCACATTTCTCACCAACCAAAAGTGGGGCCCACAAATTCTAGAATTTTCCACCAAAATGTTAAATTCTGAAACTTCAATAATTTCTGAACCAGTCACCTCTTAAAATTCATAACAAATCATACGTTCATTTTTAACGGTTCAAAATTTGTGAAAATATACTCAACTTATATATGTATAACATATCCAAAAATCACAACGATCCAACGATCGATTAAAAATCATAACTCACGCAATATATCTCAAGAACACTGGTTTGATTTTTAATACCTCCATTATGACAAAAATACTGATAAAATAGCTCAACATTAATTCCTTCATTTATAACCACATAAATAAATCCATCATTTATATCCGCATCAAATAAATATTTCCTTATCATATAAATCAATAACTAATTATTCACAAATAATATTACGAATCACAATTATATAACAACCGCATAGCCTCCTGGGAAAGAGGGGCTTTCCGATAAGGATTTCTCCTTCTTTGCAAGCAATTAGGTGACCAAACCTCTCCTTGACAGAACTTTCTAGACATTGCCAATAATGCTATCTAATAATATTATTCAAATAATATGAATTATTGATCTGATAATGGAAAATATTGTGCAATGACAATTATTAAAACAACAATAATATAAACTATCAACGCAGCAATTATTGAATCAATAAAATAAAATATTAAATAGTAATTCTTTGTAATAATTATTGAGTAGTGCCTTCTTACGTAAGAATCAATAATTCAAAAATATTGTGCAATACCGTAGTGCTTTCTTTGTGTAACCCACGCCAGACATCGTATTTTGACCACCGTGTATTCCAACAATGTTAAGCGGTAATAATTACGCCGTTATTTATAAAAACTCATACTTTGTCGTTTTCCTTCATCCAACCGTTTTCCGTTATGGGGCCCACAAATGGGCTTAATATTCCCAATCGTTAATATTCCCCGACAAAAATGAATATTTTACAACCACTTGCTTATTTTTTGTAAAATTTGCACATTTCACCCATAACCAAAATATTATATCAAATTAACTCCTTATTATTTCAAGATAATGAATAGAGGAAATTTAATTTTATTTATAATAAGTTGGGGTCTTACAACCTCCCCTCCTTATGAGATTTCGTCCTCAAAATTGACGTACGTACCTGGTGTTTCGAAAAGGTGAGGATACCTCGCTTTCATTTCTGATTCCAACTCCCAGGTCATTTCTTCAATAGCATGGTTCCTCCATAAAATTTTAACTTGTGGTATAACCCTTGTGCGTAGGACATGCTCTTTCCTATCCAAGATCTTGACAGGTACCTCCTCGTACGTTAAATCTTCGGCTATCTCGTCTAGTTCTAATGCAATAATGTTCTTTGGGTTGTCCACATATTTACGTAACATTGATACGTGAAAAACGTTATGAACATACGACATACTTAGCGTTAAGGCGAGTCTATAGGCCACAGTTCCTACTCGATCGAGGATTTCAAATAAATCGAAGGTTTGAGCTTTCTTCTCTTCATCGACTCTTACTTCTAGGATAACGCCTTCTTGCACCTTCTTCTTTATATTCATCAGCTCTGGTGTGTAGCTTGAGCGGTGTTAACTTTATCAATTAAAGTTGATTCTACTCGTATATTTAACATCATAACGTGGGTCCCTAGAGTCTTTAACTCTATCTTTATTGTTTGTAAATTATACAAAATAGTTCTTTGTGTTCAACAATATCGCACTCGTATTCGCATACGATCTTCTACTCAATGCGTTAGCTACCACGTTCGCTTTTTCAGGATTGTATAGTCAGAACATGTGCCGAAATGAGTCTCCTCTTGATTTCTTCGAAGCTCTTCTCACATTCCTCGTTCCATTCAAATTTTGTATCTTTTCGAGTCATCTGAGTTAATGGAGTAGTGATTCGAGAAAATCCTTCCACGAATCTCCGATAGTAACCAGCTAAACCTAGAAAGCTAGATATTTCGATTACTGACTTAAGTTTCTCTCAACTGTGACTCATATCCCAATCTTGGATAGCACATCACAATGGCACCTATCAGTTTACTATTGTACGAATATGGCGTCCCCTATGGAGAGTCTGGATTCAGTGCATTCCACAAAGGAAGTCACCAGATAGAGGCTTGAGTACCAACTCTTGTACTTGGGTTTTTTAACTCCTGAAGTTAAATAGGAGCCATTTGATATGGATTTTTGAAAATGGGTTTTGTACCGAGTTCAAAGTCGATACAAAATTCAATATCACGCTTTGGGAGTATGCTAAGAAATTCTTCAGGAAATATGTTAGGAGATTTACTAACAACAGAAATATTATTCAAATCTGACGTATTTTTGTTCAAATCCATGAAATGGGCTAAGAAAGCTTGACATCCATTTTTCAATAAACGAATGGCTTTATGGCTTGATATGAAAGTGTTTAACTTCAATGGTTTGGTTGCTTGAATTCGCATAATAGGTTGGTTTGGGAAAAAAACTAACAACCTTAAGAAAACAATCAATTTTGGCATGATGAGTGGTTAACCAATCAATCCTTAAAATCACATCAAAAACAAGTATCTTTAAAGAGATAAGATCAACAGGTAATGTGATTGTGCCCACTTGGATCAAACAAGATTTATAAATAGTGGATATGATAAAAGTTTCTCCTAACGTAGTCTACACAGATAAGTCAAAGTCTAATTTCTTTGGAGTCAAGTTTAAACGTTGAGCACAAGCAGGAGAGATAAAAGAATGGGTAGAACCGGTATCTAGTAAGGTATAAACTTCGCAAGAATTTATAATTAACTAACCCGTGATACTTTCGTTCGGGTTCCTCGCGTTTTGGGCAGTCACGACAAATGCTCTTCCAGAATCCGCCGACTTTGTTTTGTCCACATCCACCTTTGGTTCCACCGTCCCAGCTGGACTTGGTTTCGCTACAGAACAATCTCGACCTATATGACCTTCCTTTCCACAATTATAACATACCTTAGAAGGCTGTGAACAGTTTGGACTTATATGTCCCTCCTCTCCGCATCTCAGAGCATCTAATCAAGTCGTTTCTCCTCCCCTAGAATTTGTTGCTGGTGTTGGTGCTACTGCCGACGTCTTCCCGTCATCATTAAATATTTTCTTCTTGAAATTTCCACTTGAATTATTTCTTCTATTATCTTGGCCATGATTAGCACCGAAGTGGTTACCATTTCTGGCATGATAATTTCCTCTACGATGGTTATCATTGTTCCGATGACCGTTGCCACCGGTACGATTATCATCGAGTTGTTGGTTGTTATTCTTCGGTTGAGTTGACTCATTATCGCGCTCCAATAATTGTGCCCTACTCACAACATCTGAATATAAACAAAGTTTGTGAGAAATGAGGTATTGACGTATTTCAGGTTTCAAACCTCGCAGAAACATTCACGTCATTCTCTCCTCATTATCAACCAAATGGAATGCAAATCGGGACAACTCTTGCAACTTAGCTTCAGATCGTCTTTGCGATCGTTCATATTATTTTGCTCCAGCTTGATGAAATCTACCTCCTTCATGTGATGAATACTTTCAGGAAAGTACTTGTCATTGAACAGTTTCTGAAACATTTCTCAAGACATATTGAGTGCGGCAGGCTGGGTATGCTTCATAGATTCCCACCAGTAATCTGCCTCACCACGAAACATAAAGGTGGCGAATGGAACCTTCTGTTCCTCCGTGCATCCCAAGACATCGAATATCTTGGTAATTTACTTGACCCACATTTCCGCCTTAATTGGATCGGGCTTTCCAAAGAATTCTGGTGGTCCCAACTCCTTGAACTGCTTGGCTGTGACAAACCGCGCGTTGCTATCATTTCCACCCGTATTCTGCACACGAGTCTCCCTCATCTAATTTTGCATAAACTGCAAAAAGATTATAAACATTCCATCATTCATCGTTTGCTCGGTAGTGTTATTTACAGGAGGAATATTGTTTTCCTGTTGCACGTTCTCCTGGTTCGTGACTAAAGGTTGTTCCATAGTCTCATACACTCCATTGTTAACGTTCTCAGCAGCCATTCTTAACTACTGCCATAAAACAAGGGTTAATTAAATAAATTGACATATCACATAATAGCCCTATATTATGACCGACTAACAAATAAGCTTAGGTAGGACACACTAGCGAAGGATTTACCCGTCTCTCCCCTCCTAGTTCTAGTCTCACATCTCAGCCAGGGATCATATCCCTAAGCTTTGATAGCAACTGTGAAGTCCCCAAAATAGGTATACATCACCAATTCCGAGTTGCCAAATACATGGTACAGAAAGCAAACTACAACTTCAATAATACAATTGTCGTGCAAAATACGACAACACATACTGTGAGTTTAAATACAAATATTATCTTTTAGACAATATCCACACTCAAATAAGTCCTTATTATAATTATTCATACACTATTTTACAGAAATAGTGAGGACTGCTAGAACATCTTTCTAGAATCATCACTCCATACCCCGACTAGATCCTGCTACGTTCTCACCTCCTGAGAAGAAAAATGGAACAAAAAGGAAAAAGGTGAGCTCAACTATCCTAGTAAAGAAAATTATGACTAAGATAATATACAACAAATTATCATTAGTCTTCAACAGGGAAAAATCTGATAAAATATAATAGACAACAAGTTTTAGATCAACAAATGCAGCGGAAACAACAATCCATTAGAAGAGTCACGTAGAGAATGAGTTCTACTATCTTCTAAGATATAAAAGTCCATCATCAATATTTTATTCCTGTAAAAACAATCAATTTACATCTTTAATCAAATATTCATCTTTGCACTACAGGCCAAAGATATTCATTTGTATCACTAGTAGGTCATGTTCATCTCAACACATGTTCATCTGTGCACTACGGGCCAAAGATATTCATCGGTTAATCATTCATCTTTGCACTACAGGCCAAAGATATTCAGTAACATCATCATTTAAGACTTAGGATGATGAAAAATATTTTAAAGAAAACGATTCTAGTGAGACAGAAGGACAAATATTAGGGATTCGTATTACAGTTTATCCAAGATCAATAATACTCCATAATAACCAATTTTGAAGCAGGATTCAAAAATAAAGATTAAAACATGGATACAATCAAAGATAGTAACCATAATAGACATCTTGGACAAAAAGGAAAATTTTCATTTTTTGGTGAATAGTGCCGTATTCGTGAATAGTGCCGTATACGTGAATAGTGTCGTATACGTGAATAGTAACCCTGACACAAAAAGGTAGAAAATTCACAATAAAATTCATACCAATATTTTGGTATAATGATATTGAAAGAATAACATCATTACGAAAAAAAATAACATCCCTTACCTCAAAGAAACAGTACTTCGGAATGGAATTTCGGATATGATGCTGAAGAAAACTTGCACTGAATAGCAACTCTCAAAGTATCTAAATACTCACAAAATATGCTCGATAATATAGAGAGAAAGAAAACTTGTTTCTGGTGTGATTTTCAATTATAACTTAGCCCTCTATTTATAGGAAAATGTTAGCACGCCGAAGCAGACTTGGCCTGTTACCTGATGGCTTTACCTGCTATTATTGCCACCCACCACATTTGAAATTCAATTTGAGCACATTTCTCACCAACCAAAAGTGGGGCCCACAAATTCTAGAATTTTCCACCAAAATGATAAATTCCAAAATTTAACAATTTCTGAACCAGTCACCTCTTAAAATTCATAACAAATCATACGTTCATTTTTAACGGTTCAAAATTTGTGGACTTATACTCAACTTATATATGTATAACATATCCAAAAATCACAACGATCCAACGGTCGGATTAAAAATCATAACTCACGAAATATATCTCAAGAACACTGGTTCGATTTTTAATACCTCCATTCCGACAAAAATACTGATAAAACACCTCAACATTAATTCCTTCATTTATAACCACATAAATAAATCCATCATTTATATCCGCATCAAATAAATATTTCCTTATCATATAAATCAATAACTAATTATTCACAAATAATATTACAGAATCACAATTATGATAACCAGGCAGTTCCCAGGAAAGATGAGGCTTTCCGATAAGGATTTCTCCTTACTGGCGCGCAATTAGGTGACCAAACCTCTCCTTGACAGAATTTTCTAGACATTGCCAATAATGCTATCTAATAATATTATTCAAATAATATGAATTATTGATCTGATAATGGAAAATATTGTGCAATGACAATTATTGAAACAAGAATAATATAAACTATCAACGCAGCAATTATTGAATCAATAAAATAAAATATTGAATAGTAATTACTGTAATAATTATTGAGTAGTGCCTTCTTACGTAAGAATCAATAATTCAAAAATACTGTAATAATACCGTGTGCTACAAAGGCAACCACGCCAGATATCAGATTTTTTTAACCACCGTGTATTCCAACAATTAATAACTGTAACAATTACGCCGTTATTTATAAAAACTCATACTTTGTTGTTTTCCTTCATCCAACCATTTTCACATTATGGGGCCCCTGAAATGGTCGCATTGTCGAATGCATTTAATATTCCTCGAATAAAAATGAATATTTTACAACCACTTACTTATTTTGTAAAATTTGCACATTTCACCCATAACCAAATTATTATATCAAATTAACTCCTTATTATTTCAAGATAATGAATAGAGGAAATTCAATTTTATTTATAATAAGTTGGGGTCTTACATTTATACTCCATGAAATTAGTGGAATATCTTTGATATTTGCGCTTCTTCCAATATCTTTTCATGGAAATATTCTTTTGAGCATTCTTAAATTTTACTCCACAAAGCAGTATCATGTTGATAATTTCGACATTATTGGTTCCTGGATAAATTAATTCTTGAACTTGTTTTATTGAATTCTTATATCATTGTCATCGTTCTTATGCTTATATTATGTTGAAAGTCATCTGTGGCATGTTGTGCATAGATGGACTTGGTATGATTATGACCATGGATTATTTGGTATAATCATGACTATAATGTTACAAATGATGTGGTAAAAGTCCTCATTGGCCCGTAGTGCATTGATGGACAGTTGTTGGCATGGTCATGACCATTGATGAATACACGAATATCCTTGGCCCGTAGTGCGTGAATAATTTGTGGTTGTGATACTAATGAATATCCTTGGCCATAGTGCAGGGATGATGTGAATTATTTATTAAGCTGAGTCTCAGTGATAAAAGTGATGAAAAACCTTTTAAATCAAATAAGATAGTAGATTTTATTCTCTACTTGACTCTTTTAATGGATTGCTTGTTCCGCTGCAGTTAAACTTGATGTTTGTTATATTTTATCAGTTTAACATTGTTGAAGACTAATAATAATTTATTCTACATTATCTTAGTCATAATATTTCTTCTTTGGGCTAGTTGAGCTCACCCTTTCTTTCATTTGTTTCTCTTCAGAAATGAGAGCGTGGCGGGACTAGTCGGGGAACGGAGTGACGGTCCAGATGATAGTATTAGTAGTCCTCACTATTCTGTTAAATAGTGTTACAATAAATGTAATAAAGACTCCTTTGAGTGTGGATATTGTCTAGATGACAATATTCTTATTAAAACTCTCAGTTTATGTTTTGTCGTATTTTACATGACGGCTGTTTTATTAAGTTGTATTTGAATATTCAGTACCTTGTATCTGGCGACCCAAGATGGGTGATGTATACCTATTTTGGGGGCGTCACAGTTGGTATCAAAGCTTAGGGATATGATCTCTGGCTGAGATGTGAGATAAGAACTAGGAGGGGAGAGATGGGGAATTCCTTCGCTAGTATGACCTACCTAAGTTTATTTGTTATTTAATTGGTCGGTCAGAGTATAAGGATAATATGTGATATGTTAATTAACCCTTGTTTTGTGACAGTGTTTGAAAATGGCATCTGAAAATGTTGAGATAAGCAATGGAGCAAAATAATATGACCGTATCGCTGTATGAGGCTAAGCTTGCGGAGTTATCCCGGTTTGCATCCCATTTGGTCGATAATGAGGAGCGAATGACGCGATTATTTCTAAGAGGTTTGAAACCCGAAATACGCCAATACCTCATTTCTCATAAACTTTATTTATATTCAGATGTTGTGAATAGGGCTCAGTTATTGGAGAGCGATAATGAGTCAGCACAACCAAAAGGCAACGACCAACAACACGATAATAATCGCGTCTTTGTGGCAACTACCATCGGAACAATGATAACCATCGTGGGGGAAATTATCATGCCAAGAATAGTAACCACTTCAGTGGTAATCATGACCTAGATAATAGAAGTGGAAATTTCACGAAGAGGAGGTTCAATAAGGATTGAAAGACAGCAGCATCAACACCCGTTTCAAAGGAAGAAGAATGACCACCGGTCGTATGTTTCAAATGCGGACAGGAGGGACACATCCGTCCAAATTGTACGCAGCAATCCAAAGCGTGTTTCAATTGTGGAAGAGAAGGTCACCTAGCTCGATTTTGTCGTGTAGTGAAGTCAAGTCTAGCTGGGATAGTGATGCCAAAGGATGTCCCAGACAAGTCAAAGCCAGTAGTTTAAGTGAGAGTGTTTGTCGAGGAACCCGAACGAAGTTGTCACGGGTAAGTTAATCATAAACTCTTACGAAGTCTATACCTTTTTAGATACCGGTTCTACCCACTCTTTTATTTCACCTAGTTGTGTTTAATGTTTGAACTTGGCTCTTGAGAAATTAGACTTTTTGTGATGCCCCCAAAATAGGTATACATCACCCATCTTGAGTCGCCAAATACATGGTATAAAATACAAATACAAACTTAATTATACAATCGTCGTGTAATATACGACAATACATAAACTGAGAGTTTTAATAGGAATATTGTCATCTAGACAATATCCACACTCAAAGGAGTCCTTATTACATTTATTGTCACACTATTTAATAGAATAGTGAGGACTACTAATGCTATCTTCTGGACCGTCACTCCTTTCCCCGACTCGTCCCAGCTATATTCTCATTTCCTGAAGAGAACAGTGAAAGAAAGGGTGAGCTCAACTAGCCCAGTAAGAAATATTATAACTAAGATAATGCAAAATAAATTATCAATAGTCTTCAACAATGTTAAACTGATAAAATACAATAGACATCAAGTTTAACTGCAGTGGAATAAGCAATCCATTAGAAGAGTCAAGTACAGAATAAAACCTACTATCTTCTATGATTTAAAAATATTTTCATCAACTTTTATCACGAGACTCGACAATAAATAAACCACATCATCGAATCATCCTCGCACTACGGGCGGATATTCTTTAAATCATCAATGGTCGTTACTATACCGAATAATCTCTCGGTCATAATCATACCAAGTCCATCTCCGCACGTAAGCGAAAGATATACAACAATAAAACCAATAATCAACAATCCATCTTTGCACGTAAGCCAAAGATATACAATTCAATAATCAACAATCCATCTTTTGCACGTAAGCGAAAGATAAATTTCATCACCATATAAGCGTGAGGATGATGACAATGATATAAGCATTAATCAAAGCGAAAACAAGGATAAATATTAAAGACTTTAAATTTATCCAAATATTATCAATCACTTAATAAACTCATAATCTAATATTATTAATATTATAACAATATTTTAATCACTTCTTAAACTTATAAACAATATATTTCAATTGTTTATACTTTACCAAATAATGCATTTAATCATTCAAAAATTCCATACTCATAAGATTTCACCACCAATGACTAAATCCCTCATAAAAAATCTGCATATACTTTATATAGGATTTTCAAGCCATAAAATCCTATTTTCCAACTTTGTTACTTCACACAACATATTTAACTCATATGTTCGTAACTAAACCATTTTCATGAAAAATACCAAATCAGTCCCAAAAATATTTCTTTTCTGGAAATTAACAAAATATATTCCCATAATGAACATATATTTTTCTCGGAATTTTTAAAATTCATTTACTATTTTTCAAAAATCAATTTCTAATTAATTCCTTAAGAAATTAGCTACCTCAAGTTTAACTCCAAAAATTCCCAAATCTTGGCAGAATCTTACACATGTTAACATGAGCTTTCAGTTTAAATTTCATGGTCATTGGAGTTATAGAACTCCGATTATAGCGTTTTTCGTCAGACAAACCTAAATATTGAAATGGTCATAACTTGCTCATTTTAAGTCGGAATGAGCTCATTTTTGGACAAGATGTTCTTTATACCATATACGTTCATGTCCCAAAAGGCTGGAATGTTTCTCACAAATTAAGTGGCCGAAGCGCCTTTTAAAAAATCAAGGCGATTCGTTTTTCTAGATTCGCAGACTTTTGACTCCTTTGTTGAAATCAGTCCACATGAAAATCTACAACACCTTTTACAGTGATTCCACTTGGAGATGCTACAAAACTCATAGATCTAACTCTAGAACTTGACCACACTAAATAATTCAATATATAATAGGAGATATGATTAATTGAATTTCATGTTCCATTTTCACCAAAATCTAATTTTTAAACCATTTGTGATTTCTAAGAAACTTTCATGTTTTCACATAATAACCAACATAACTCATCATAAAACTTACTAATACTTCATATACCCATGATTTTCATCAGTCTAATGCTTTTATTATGACTCTCATCATAATCAACGTAACCAGATTATTTCCACAATTTAATAAGAAATGAATACGATTGATCATTCACCATGCATGTGGTAATCCACTTATATAGGTTATTCCAATAGAATAATAAAGAATGGAATAACAGAAGGATTCACTATGCATGCGATAGAGACTGCACAGACAGGTTATTCCCAACAGAATAATAAAGATGGACCCAGTCCCAAGTAAAATGCATGAGCGAGATATTCCATAGAATAATAAAAAATGGAATAACAATGAAATCACCATGCATGCGATGCGTCGCATGTACATGTTATTCAACGTAATAATAAATAATGAACCAAGTCAAAGCGTAAATTACGCACCGGCGTGGATGTCCCAATGAATAATAAAGAATGGAATAATAACAAAAATCACCATACATGCGGTAATTGTGCATGATAAGTTATTCAACGTAATAATAAATGATGGAACCAAGTCCGACGTAAAAGCATGCATGATGTGATATTATTCTCGGCGAGAATAATAAATGCAGAATAATAAATAATGGAACCAGGTCCGGCGTAAAATGCATAGACAGGATATTTCGACAGAATAATTGTGAGACCCCAGATTTTATGAATAAATATTTTTCTCGAAATATTTTTATATTATGGTGTGAATTTGATATAATATTATAATTATGGGTAATATTTATAAATTTTTCAAAGTATGCAAGTTGTTATATTATATTCGATTAGTCAGGGAATATTCTTTGTGTTTGGGGAATATTAAATGCGGCAACAAATCATTAGTGGACCCCACAACGGAATTATTGTTTGGATTGAGAAAACGATAAAAATATTTTTATAAAAATAATGACGGAAGTTTTTACAATTATCTTGTTGAACCACTTTCGGTAGTAAAGAAATACGATGTCTGGCGTGGTTGCGTAGTAGCACTGCAGTATTGATTATTAATGCTTACGTGAGAAGTCACCGGTTTTTGTTCAATTATTGCTATATTAATTGTTGCATAGTATCTCACGTTATTTGATTCAATTATTGTCGATATTTTATATATTATTAAATCAATAATTGAAATGATAGTTAGTAATATTATAAATTGCAATATTAACGATGTCTCAAGTTACGCGAAGGAGAGGTTTGTCACCAAATGCTGGCGCCAATAAGGAGAAATCCTTATTGAAAGCCCTCTTTCACAGGAGCGACTCAGTCGATTAATCTTGTGAATTATAATAATGATGACAAATGTTGTTAAAAATATTTAAAGGATTTTTATGAGGTAGTTGTTGTAAATTTGACGTATTATTTAGACCCTCATTTACCTATTTTTCAACATTATTGATAAAAAGTTATTTAAATATAATGGGACCCCTGTGATTATGACATGTTGGGGGGAAGGGAACATATGGGGCCCACGGTTTAAAAATTGAATGGGTGGGAGGTTTTGATTTTTGGTTTATAGGGATGGAGTATTATTGTTATCATTATATATATATATATATATTATATATATAATATATTTTATTTAAAAGATTTTGCTTTAAATATGGATTTGTCGATTAAAAGTAAATCAATCTGGACCGTTCATGAATTAGTTACTTATGCGTCCCATTTTTCTATAAATAGAAGCTCATTCCTTCATTATTTTTTACTGAATTCACTTTGAACTCTAGAGAGAAAAGTTATAGAGAGAAATAAGAAGAGATGTCTGCTAACTTTCTTTTTCTTTATCCAGCTTTTTTTTACTGCAGGGATATTACTCTTTTGTATTCAAGAAGAGAACTTACATTATTCCATTTCTTTATTATTACATTGGAATAACTTTGTATATACGCTTAATACCCTATACTTGGTGACGTTCTTCTATTATTACGTGTTTTTTTATTCCGTTGGAACATCCTGTTTATGCTTTTACTGTTAATTCGGACCGGTTTATTCTTATTATTCTATTGGAATATCACATGCATGTGTTTTACACCTTACTGGTTCCGTCTTTATTATTACTCATTGGAACATCCTCAGCTTGTGATTTTTACGACCTAGTTCCGTTATTATTATTACATTGGAATAACTTTTCTATGCAAAGTACCGCATGCATGGTGATTTCTTGTTATTATTCCATTCTTTATTATTACATTTGGAACATCCTCTCGGTGTGATTTTCACGACCGGTTCCGTTATTATTATTACATTGGAATAAAGCTGCCTATCTGATCCGCATGCTTGGTGATTTCTTTGTTATTCCATTCCTTATTATTCTCAGTTGGTTAAAATTTTAACTTCTATACTCCATGAAATTAGTGGAATATCCTTGATATTTGCGCTTCATCCAGTTTTTTTCATGAAAATATTCTTATGAGCATTCTTGAATTTTACTCTACAAATAAATATCATGTTGACAATTTGGTCGTTATTAGTTCCTGAATAACTTAATTCTTGAACTTGTTTTATTGAATTCTTATATCATTGTCATCATCCTCATGTTTATATTTTTTTTAAAGTCATCTGTGGCTTGTAGAGCATGGATGGACTTGGTATGATTATGACCAAGGATTATTCGGTGTAATCATGACCGTAATGTTATAAATGATGTGGTAAAAGTCCTCATTGGCCCGTAGTGCGTTGATGGACAGTTGTTGGCATGATCATGCCCATTGATGAATACACAAATATCCTTGGCCCGTAGTGCATGGAATTTGTGGTCGTGACCCTAATGAATATCATTGGTCGTAGTGCAGGGATGATGTGGATTATTTATTAAGCTGAGTCCCAGCGATAAAAGTAATGAAAAACCTTATAAAAACATAAAAGATAGTAGATTTTATTCTCTACTTGACTCTTTTAATGGATTACTTGATCCGCTGCAGTTAAACTTGATGTCTATTGTATTTTATCAGTTTAACATTGTTGAAGGCTAATGATAATTTATTCTGCATTATCTTAGTCATAATATTTCTTGCTGGGCTAGTTGAGCTCACCCTTTCTTTCACTGTTCTCTTCAGGAAATGAGAATGTAGCTGGAACTAGTCGGGGGACGGAGTGATGGTCCGAGATGGTGTCTTAGTAGTCCTCACTATTCTATAAAATAGTGTGATAATAAATGTAATGAGGACATTTTCTGAGAGTGGATATTGTCTAGAAGACAATATTTGTATTAAAACTCACAGCTTGTATTTTGTCGTACTTTACACGACTGTTGTATAATTAAGTTGTATTTGAATTTTGTACCATGTATTTGGCGACTCAAGATGGGTGATGTATACCTATTTTGGGGGCGTCACAGTTGGTATCAAAGCTTAGGGATATAATCCCTAGCTAAGATGTGAGACAAGAACTAGGAGGGGAGAGACGGGGAATTCTTTCGCTAGTATGACCTACCTAAGTTTATTTGTTATTTAATTGGTTGGTCAGAGTATAGGGATAATATGTGATACGTTTATTAACTCTTGTTTTGTGGCAGTATCTGAAAATGGTATCCGAGAACGTTGAGAACATCAATGGAACACAGGAGACAGTTGAGTCTCCACAGATCAATAGTCAGGATAATGTGCATCAGGAAGGCGACAATCCTCAGGCAAACAACAACACTGACCAAATGATGACCGATGGAATGTTCCGAGGCTTTATGCAATTTATGCAACATCAGGCGAGAGCGACTCCTGTCCAAAATGCAGGTGGAAACACTGGCAACTCTCGGATGGTCACCGCCAAGTAGTTTAAGGAACTGGGACCACCGGAGTTCTTTGGAGAGCCAAAACCACTTAAGGCGGAAACATGGATTAAACAGATCAACAAGATATTTGATGTCTTGGGATGCTCCGAGGAGCAAAAGGTTCCCCTTGCCACCTTCATGTTGCGTGCAGAGGTAGATTACTGGTGGGAATCTGTAAAACGTACTCAACCTGCCGCACTGAAGATGTCTTGGGAGAAGTTCCAGGAACTGTTCAATGACAAGTACTTTCCCGAAAGTATTCGTCACATGAAAGAGGTAGAGTTCATCAAGTTGGAGCAAAATAACATGACCGTGTCGTAGTACGAAGCCAAGTTTGCCGAGTTGTCCCAATTTGCGTCCCATTTGGTTGATAATGAGGAGAGAATGACATGAATGTTTCTAAGAGGTTTGAAACCTTAGATACGTCAATATCTTATATCTCATAAACTATGTTTGTATTCAGATGTTGTTAATAGGGCTCAATTATTGGAGCGTGATAATGAGTCAACCCAACCAAGAGAGAGCAGCCGACAAAATGATAATACCAGTGAAAACAGTCATCAAAGCGGTGACAACAAGCGTGGAGGGAATCAACAGGCCAGAAATGGTAACCACTTCGGTGGTAATCATGGCCAAAATAATAAGAATGGACATTTCAAAAAGAGAAGATTCAACAATGATGGAAAGACGTCAACATCAGCACCTGTCGTTAAGGAAGGAGAACGACCACCTATCATATGCTTCAAGTGTGGAGGAGAGGGACACATCAGTCCCAACTGTGCGATGCCATCCAAAGTATGTTACAACTGTGGAAGAGAAGGTCACATGGCCCGATTTTTTCGTTCACCAAAGACAAGTTCAACTAGGACGGAGGCACCAAAGGCCGTCCCAGAAAAGTCAAAACTAGTAGTGCAAGGGAGAGCGTTTGTTGTGACCTCCCAGAAAGCAAGGAACCCGAATGATGTCATCACGGGTAAGCTAATCATAAACTCTAGCAAAGTTTATACTTTATTTGATACTGGTTCTACCCACTCTTTCATTTCTCCTACTTGCGCTCAACGTTTAAATTTGACTCCGGAGAAATTGGACTTTGACTTATCTGTTGAAACTCCATTGGAAGAAACCTTCATTACATCCACGGTTTATAAGTCTTGTATAGTTCAAATCGGCACCCGCACGTTACCTGTCGATCTTATTTCATTGAAAATACTTGCATTTGATGTAATTCTAGGGATTGATTGGTTAACTACACATCATTCAAAAATTGATTATTTTTGTAGGGTTGTTAGCTTTCATATACCTAACCAACCTATTATGTGAATTCAAGCAACAAAACCATTAAAATCAATCACTGTCATCTCAAGCCACAAAGCTATTCGTTTATTGAAAAATGGATGTTAAGCTTTCTTAGCTCATGTCACGGATCTAAACAAAAATACGTCAGTTTTGAATGATATTCCTATTGTTAATGAATTTCCTGACGTATTCCCTGAAGAACTTCCTGGCCTACCCCCAGAGCGTGAAATTGAATTTTGTATCGACCTTGAACCCGGTACAAAACCCATTTCCAAAGCCCCATATCGAATGGCTCCTATTGAACTTCATGAGTTAAAGACCCAACTGCAGGAATTGTTAGACATTGGCTTTATTCGTCCTAGTACTTCTCCTTGGGGTGCTTCTATTCTATTTGTGAAGAAGAAAGATGGGAGTATGCGACTTTGTATTGATTATCGGGAGTTGAATCATGTCACCATCAAAAATAGGTACCCATTTCCACGTACTGATGACCTATTTTGACCAGTTGCAAGGCGCCAAATTCTTTTCAAAAATTGATCTTCGTTCCGGATATCACCAATTGAAGATTAGAACCGATGACATTCCAAAGACGGCTTTCAGAACTCGGTACGGGCATTATGAATTCCTAGTCATGTCTTTTGGATTGACTAATGCACCTGCTGCCTTCATGGATATGATGAACCGAGTATTTAAGAAATATTTGGATCACTTTGTGGTCGTTTTTATTGATGACATCCTCATATATTCCAAAACCCGTGAAGATCATGAGCAACACTTGAGGCTGATACTCCAAAAGCTTCGTGAATATAAGCTTTATGCCAAGTTGAAGAAATGCGAGTTCTGGCTTGAGGAAGTAGCATTCCTTGGGCACGTGGTATCAAGTCATGGAATATCTATTGACCCAGCAAATATTGAAGCTATTCAAAGCTGGGAGCAACCTAAATCAGTGACCGAAGTACGTAGCTTTCTCGGTTTAGTTGGTTATTATCGGAGATTCGTGGAAGGATTTTCTCGAATCGCTAGTCCACTAACTCAGCTGACTCAGAAAGATACAAAGTTCGGCTGGAGAGAAGAATGTGAGAAGAGTTTTCAAGAACTCAAGAGGAGACTCATTTCAGCACCTGTTCTGACAATACCATCTGGTTCGGAGGGATTTGTCATCTACAGTGATGCTTCGGGCAAAGGGTTAGGATGTGTTCTCATGTAACATGGGAAAGTCATAGCCTATGCCTCACGACAACTCAAAGAATATGAGAGGAATTATCCTACTCATGATCTAGAGTTGGTAGCTATTGTCTTCGCACTAAAGATTTGGAGGCATTACTTGTATGGGGAGAAAGTGGAGATCTTTACGGATCATAAAAGCCTCAAATATTTCTTCACTTAAAAGGAACTCAAAATGCGACAACGACGTTGGCTTGAACTATTGAAAGATTATGATCATACCATCCAATACCATCCTGGAAAAGTGAATGTGGTAGCTGACGCATTGAGTAGAAGATCATATGCGGGTACGAGTGCGATATTGTCAACGCAAAGGCCCATTTTGTGTGACTTGCAAAGGATGGAGATAGAGATAAAGACTCCAGGGACCCACATGATGATGGCGAACATGCGAGTAGAATCGACTTTAATTGATAAAGTTAAAGCTACTCAAACTATAGACCTGGAGCTGATGCGTATGAGGAAGAAAGTGCAAGAAGGTGCTATGCCGGAGGCAAGAATCGATGAAGAAGGAATACTTCGAGTCAACTCCAGACTTTGTGTTCCTAACGACCCTGATTTAAAGTATAAAATTATGATGGAGGCTCACAACACACCGTTTGCAATCCATCCTAGGAGTACCAAAATGTATCGTGATCTTCGTCATACATTTTGGTGGAGCAATATGAAGAGAGAGATAGCATTGTTTATCTCAAGGTGTCTAACTTGTCAACAAGTCAAGGCAGAGCATCAAGTACCAAAAGGTCCATTACAACCACTTAAAATTCCAGAATGGAAGTGGGAGCACATTACCATGGATTTCGTTACTGGTCTTCCCAAGGTTTCTCAAGGCATAGATGCAATTTGGGTCATTGTTGATAGATTGACCAAGTCTGCTCATTTCTTACCAATACGAGAAACTTGTACACTTGAACGTCTTGCTCGCATGTACATAAACGAGATTGTAAAACTGCATGGTATGCCAGTATCCATAGTTTCTGATCGTGACCTAAGATTCACTTCACGATTTTGGGTTAGTTTGCAAAAAGCTATGGGCACGGATTTACGATTTAGTTCGAAGATATCATCCTTAGATTTTACGGACAATCGAGAGGACTATTCAAACTCTGGAAGATTTATTAAGACTCTGTGTCCTTGATTTCAAGGGAAGTTGGGACAAGTTCTTACCGTTGGTGGAGTTTTCCTACAACAACAGTTATCAAGCAAGCATTAGCATGGCTCCATTCGAGGCATTGTATGGAAGAAAGTGTTGTTCTCCAGTATGATGGGATGAGGTGGGTGAAGCAACATTATTGGGACCGGAGTTGGTACGTATGACTACAGAAAAGATTCAAACGATCCGACAACGTATAAAAATCTCACAAGATCGACAAAAGAGTTATGTTGATCTTAATCGAAAGGACGTGGATTTCAATATAGGAGATCATGTGTTGTTACATGTTGCTCCATGGAAAGGGGTTATGAGATTTGGAAAGAGAGGAAAGCTTAATCCTCAATTCATTGGCCCATTTTTAATCCTCGATCGAGTAGGAACTGCGGCCTATAGACTCGCTTTACCGCCAAGTATGTCTCATGTTCATAACATTTTTCACATATCCATGTTACGTAAATATGTGAAAGATCCAAACCACATTATTGAGTTAGAACCGGACGAAATAGCGGAAGACTTAACGTATGAAGAGGTGCATGTTCAAATCTTGGATAAGAAGGAACATATTTTACGCTCCAAGGTTATACCTCAAGTCAAAGTTTTACGGAGGAACCACGATGTTGAGGAAATGACCTGGGAGTTAGAATCTGAAATAAAATCAAGGTATCCTTACCTCTTTGACATACCAGGTACGTACCCTAATTTTGGGGCAAAATTTCTTAAGAAGGGGAGATTGTGAGACCCCAGATTTTATGAATAAATATTTTTCTCGAAATATTTTTATATTATGGTGTGAATTTGATATAATGTTATAATTGTGGGTAATATTTATAAATTTTGCAAAGTATGTAAGTTGTTATATTATATTCGATTAGTCAGGGAATATTCTTTGTGTCGGGGAATATTCATACGACGGCACAATCATTGGTGGACCCCACAACGGAATTATTATCGGATTGAGAAAACGACAAAAATTTTTTAAAAAAATAACGACGGAAGTTTTACCATTAATACTGTTGAACTACTCGGTAGTAAAAGTACAATAATACGCGTGGTTGCATAGTAGCACACGGTATTGATTATTAATGCTTACGTGAGAAGTCACTCAGTTTTGTTCAATTATTGCTATATTAATTGTTGCATAGTATCTCACGTTATTTGATTCAATTATTGTCGATATTTTATATATTATTAAATCAATAATTGAAATGACAGAGTTAGTAATATTATAAATTTCAATATTAACGATGTCTAGAAGTTCTGCCAAGGAGAGGTTTGGTCACTTAATTGCGAGCCAATAAAGAGAAATCCTTATTGGAAAGCCCCCTCTTTCCTGGGAATGACCTGGTCGATTAATATTGTGAATTATAATAATGATGACAAATGTTGTTAAAAATATTGAAAGAATTTTTATGAGGTAGTTGTTGTAAATTTGACGTATTATTTAGACCCTCATTTACCTATTTTTCAACATTATTGATAGAAAGTTATTTAAATATAATGGGACCCCTGTGATTATGACATGTTGGGGGGAGGGGAACATGTGGGGCCCATAGTTTGAAAATTGAATGGGTGGGAGGTTTTGATTTTTGGTTTATACGGAGGGAGTATTATTGTTATCATTATATATATATATATATTTTATATATATAATATATATAATATATTTTATTTAAAAGATTTTTCTTTAAATATGGACCGTCCGATTAAAAGTAAATCAATCTGGACCGTTCATGAATTAGTTACTATGCAGTCCATTCTTCTATAAATAGAAGCTCATTCCTTCATTATTTTCTTACGAATTCACTGAACTCTAGAGAGAGAAAGTTATAGAGAGAAATAAGAAGAGAAGTCTGCTAACTTTCTTTTTCTCTATCCAGTTTCTTTTACGGTAAGGGATATTACTCTTTTGTATTCAAGAAGAGAACTTCTGTTATTCCATTTCTTTATTATTCTATTGGAATAACCTGTATACGCAGAATATCCTATACTTGGTGATGTTCTTCTATTATTCTGTCTTTATTATTCCGTTGGAACATCCTGTCTGTGCTTTATGCTTTACGTGGACTGGATCCGCTTTTTTATTATTCTTCAGTCTTTATTATTCTTGTTGGAATATCACATGCATGTGTTTTACACCGACTGGTTCCGCTTTTATTATTCTGTTGGAACATCACAGCCGGTGTGATTTTCACCTAACTTTGGTTCCGTTATTATTATTCTCGCTTGGAATAACTTTATACTATCTATAATCTGCCGCATGCATGGTGATTTTTGTTGTTATTCCATTCCTTATTATTCTCAGTTTGTTAAAATTTTGACTTCTATACTCCATTAAATTAGTGGAATATCCTTGATATTTGCGCTACATCCAGTATTTTTCATGGAAATATTCTTATGAGCATTCTTGAATTTTACTCTACAAAGCAATATCATGTTGACAATTTGGACGTTATTAGTTCCTAAATAACTTAATTCATGAACTTGTTTTATTGAATTCTTATATCATTGTCATCATCCTCATGTTTATATTTTTTTTAAAGTCATCTGTGGCCTGTAGAGCATGGATGGACTTGGTATGATTATGACCGAGGATTATTCTATTAATCATGACCGTAATGTTATAAATGATGTGGTAAAAGTCCTCATTGGCCCGTAGTGCATTGGTGGATGATTGTTGGCATGATCATGACCATTGATGAATACACAAATATCCTTGGCCCGTAGTGCATGGAATTTGTGGTCGCGACCTAATGAATATCCTTGGTCAGTAGTGCGGTGGATGATGTGGATTATTTATTAAGCTGAGTCCCAGCGATAAAAGTAATGAAAAACCTTATAAAAACATAAAAGATAGTAGATTTTATTCTCTACTTGACTCTTTTAATGGATTGCTTGATCCGCTGCAGTTAAACTTGATGTCTATTATATTTTATCAGTTTAACATTGTTGAAGGCTAATGATAATTTATTCTGCATTATCTTAGTCATAATATTTCTTGCTGGGCTAGTTGAGCTCACCCTTTTTTTCACTATTCTCTTCAGGAAATGAGAATGTAGCTGGAACTAGTCGGGGGACGGAGTGATGGTCCAAGATGGTGTCTTAGTAGTCCTCACTATTCTATAAAATAGTGTGATAATAAATGTAATGAGGACATTTTCTAAGAGTGGATATTGTCTAGAAGATAATATTTGTATTAAAACTCACAGCTTGTATTTTGTCGTACTTTACACGAATGTTGTATAATTAAGTTGTATTTGAATTTTGTACCATGTATTTGGTGACTCAAGATAGGTGATGTATACCTATTTTGGGGGCGTCACAATAATAAATGCGGAATAATAAATAATGGAACCAGGTCAGGCGAAATTCGCACCGACAGGATATTCCAACAGAATAATAAAGAATGAAATAATAACAGAATTTCACCATGTATGCGGTACTTCGCATAGACAGGTTATTCCAACATAATAATAAGTAATGAAATAATAGAAGAATTTCACCATTTATGCAGTACTTCGCATAGACAGGTTATTCCAATAGAATAATAAGGAATGGAATAATAGAAGAATTTCACCAAGTATAGGGTAGTCCACGTATACAGGTTATTCCAACAGAATAATAAGGAATGGAATAACAGAAGTTCTCTTCATGAATATGAAAAAAATAATACCCCTTACCTTAGAATAAAACTGGATACTGGAATAGTGAGGTAGCAAACTTCTCTTCTTCTTTCTCTCTATAGCTTTTCTCTCTATAATTTCTCTCTCTAGAGTTTCAGTGAATTCGTAAGAAATAATGAAGGAATGAGCTTCTATTTATAGAAGAATGGACTGAATAGTAACTAATTCATGACTGGTCCAGATTGATTTACTTTTAAACGGACGGTCCATATTGATTTACTATTAAAACTTTAAACCAACGGTGTAAGACCCCCAAATTATTAATAAATGAAATTTATTTTCCTCTATTTATTATTTTGAAATAGTAAGGGTCGATTTGATTAATGTGGATAGTTATGGGTAAAATACGTAAATATTTCGAATAAGCAAGTGGTTATAAAATATTCATTATTGTCGGGGAATATTCGTTTGGTCGTGGAATATTCATACTGTCGGGGAATATTAAATGCAATGACCATAGCCTTTTCTTGGGCCCCATAACTGAAAAAAGCGATTGGATGAAGAAAATGACAAATATAAGTTGTTTATAAATAACTTGCGTAGTTATTCACAGATTATCTTGTTGGAATACCCGGTGGTTAAAACACACTAATACGCGTTGTTGAACAAAGAGATAGCACTGCATTATTGCACCAATTATTGATTCTTACGTAAGAAGGCACTACTCAATAATTGTTATAGTAATTACCGCTTCGATTTTATTTTATTGATTCAATAATTGTTGCGTTGATATTTTATATTCTTTGTTGTTTGATAATTGTCATTACACGATTATTTTTTATTATCGAAGCAATAATTCATATTATCCTAATAATATTATTGGATAACATTATTGGCAATGTCTAGAAAGTTACATCTAAGGAGAGGTTTGGTCACCTAATTGCAGCTATTTAGTAAGGAGAGGTCCTTATTGGAAGCCCCTCTTTCTCGACTAGGAGCGGCACAGTTGCGATCTTGTGATTACGTAATATTATTTGTGAATAATTAATTATTGATTTATATGATGAGAAAAATATTGATTTTATGTGGATATAGATGGAGAAATTTTTTATGTGACAATTGTTGAAAATTAATATTTTATCTTTTTCTCGATAAAATAATTCATTTAAATATATTATTTTAATAATATATTAACGGTGATATTTTTATAATGAATGTGGGATGTATGAGTATATGAGGAGGAAGAGTATTTTTGTGGCATTAAATGTTTAACACATGTTTTGTGTGTTGGTGGACCCATTTCTTGTAGAAAATTGATTATAGACTCGTAAAATCGTAGTTTGTGGATTTTGGTCAATTTCTTTGGAATTTGGAAAAACTTTCTTCTAAAAGTTGTAGAGAATTGAATTTCCTATAAAAACTCCTTTTAGATTCGAATTTTCGATAAAAGGGCTATTTATTATGAATTATTGAAGTTTGAGTTAAAATAATTGATTTTTGGGAGTTTTAATTAATTATTTTGAGAAAAACGTTTTTGGTGAGTTTGTGAACCTCATTTAACATGTGCTATGGCTGAAATCAGATTTCAAAGGTGGGCTAAGGAATTTTGTTTATAAATAATATTATTATATTCAATTTTACTGCTTTGGTGTTCTAAGCAATTTCTATAAATAGGGTGCTTAGGTTAAATTGAAAATCACACCAAAAAGCTGAAGTTTTCTCTCTATATTATCGGCGTATTCTTGTGAGTATTTTGAGTATACTTTGAGTATTGCTATACGGTGCTGAAGTTCAAGTCATAGCCTATATCCTGGTGTTCAACTAGAAATCTTGTCTTTTCGAGGTAAGGGATGTTATTTTCTTCTCAAATGATATTATTTTTTCAATATCATTATCTTTGAAATATTAGTTGGAACTTTTTATCAAATTTGGAACTTTTTCATGTCGGGGTTCTTATTCACGAGTTCTTATTCATGAGTTACTATTCATGAGTTACTATTCACGAGTTACTATTCACGACTACTATTCACGGAAGCGTGAAGATGTTTTTTTTTGTGAAATTTCTATCTTTTGGTGTCGAGTTACTATTCACGTGTACTGGTCTTATTCACGTATCGACCTTTATTCACGAATCTGGACTATTCACCTAGAAAATGAAATTTCTTCTTTTAAATCAAAATATCTATTACGGATACTAGCTTTGATTGTATCCATGTTTTGATCATTCTTGAATTTTACACCACTATGATTATTTTTGAGGTATTGTTGGACATGGATAAAACAAAGTACTGAATCCTTAATCCTTAATCCTTGTCATTTTGTTTCAATTGGATTCGTTTCTTTAAAATATTTTCATCATCTTGATCTTAAATGATGATATTATGGAATATCTTTGGCCTCAGTGCAGATGAATGATTTCTTGATGAATATCTTTGGCCCGTAGTGCAAAGATGAGCAGTGTTGAGATGAACATGGATCGATTAATATCTTTGGCCCGTGGTGCAAAGATGAGCAGTGTTTAGATGAACATGATGAATCGATGAATATCTTTGGCACAGTAGTGCAAAGATGAATATTTGATTCCAGATATATATTGATTGATGTTACAAGGATAAAATATCGACGATGAACTTTTAAATTCATATATAGAAGATAGTAATTTGCATTCTCTACTTAACTCTTCTAATGAATTATTATTTCCGCTGCGAATATTGATTTAAAATTTGTTGTCTATTGTATTCTATTATATTTTTCCCTGTTGAAGACTAACGATAATTTGTTGTATATTATCTTAGTCATAATATTCTTTACTGGGCTAGTTGAGCTCACCCTTTTCCTTGTTGTTCCATTTTTTCTTCTCAGGAGGCGAGAATGTAGCGAGTACTAGTCGGGGTATGGAATGAAGGTTCTAGAGAGAGTTGTTTAGTAGTCCTCACCATTTTTGTAAAATAATGTATCAATAATTATGATGGGGATTTATTTGTGTGTGGATATTGTCTAGATGGCAATATCTGTATTTAAACTCACAGTTTATATGTTGTAATAATAAAGTTGTAGTTATTTCTGTACCATGTATTTGGCGACTCAGAATGGGTTGGATGGAATGGACCTATTTTGGGGGCGTCACAAACGGTCCATACTGATTCACTATTAAACTTTAAACCAACGGTCCATACTGATTCACTATTAAACTTTAAACCAACGGTCCATACTAATTTACTAATATAATTTCAACCAACGGTCTGAAAAATTAGCACATCTCCTCACGGAATAATATTGTTCCCAAAAATGATTTGGACCGAAAAGAAATATATTTTGTTTGGGTGAATAGTATCCCATGAATAGTAACTCGTGAATAGTAACTCATGAATAGTAACTCGAGAATAGTAACTCCAACACGAAAAGTGCCCCGAATACCCGATTGAACAATATAACCTCCAGACATCAATTATTATCGAAATAAATGTCGACTTCCACAAACACTAATAATTCCAACACAATAGAACTATCAATTTCATCTTTAATCAACACGAACTTATTCATCATTAATATTATAACTCACAATATTTAACAACCAGGTCGTTCCCAGGAAAGAAGGGGCTTTCCGATAAGGATTTCTCCATATTGGCGCACAATTAGGTGACCAAACCTCTCCTTGACAGAACTTCTAGACATTGTAAATATTGCAATTTAATAATATGAATAACTTTGTCGTCTCAATTATTGATTTAATAATATAACATATTGTGCAGATGATCTTCATAACAATAATCGAATCAATAATATGAGAGATATGATCAAGAATTATTGAAGCAATAATTGAGTATAACTGAGTGACTTCTCACGTAAGCATCAATAATCAATACCGTGTGCTACTATGCAACCACGTGTATTACTGTACTTTTACTACCGAGTAGTTCAACAGTTTTAACGGTAAAACTTCCGCCGTTATTTTCATAAAAATAATTCTGTCGTTTTATTACTACGACAATACTTAGTTAATGGGTTCACCAATGATTGTGTCATCGTCATTTGATATTCCCAAACAAAAAGAATATTCCCCGACCAATCGAATATTATACAACAACTTGCATACTTTGCAAAATTTATAAATATTACCCACAACTATAACATTATATCAAATCCACTCCATAAAAAAAATATTTCAAGAAATTTAAATCTTTATTCATAAAATTTGGGGTCTCACAATCTCCCCTCCTTATGAAATTTCGCCCTCAAAATTTACGTCACGTGCACTGGTATCTTAGAAGAGATGAGGATACTTTAACTTCTTTTCAGATTCTAACTCTTGAGGTATAACCTTTGAGTGTTGAATACGATCCTTCTTATCTAAGATTTTAAAATGTATCTCCTCATACGTTAAATCTTCTGCTATCTCGTCCGGTTCTAAATCAATAATGTGGTTCGGGTCGTCCACATATTTACGTAACATCGGTACGTGATAAATGTTATGAATACGCAACCTATTTGGCGGTAAAACGAGTCTATAGGCCACAGTTCCTACTCGGTCAAGGATTTCAAATGGGTCAATAAAATCGAGGGTTGAGATTTCCTCTCTTCATCGATTCTTGCTTCTAGAATAACGCCCTCTTGAACCTTCTTTTTCACATTCATCAGCTCTGTAGCTTGCACGGCTTTAACTTTATCGATTAAAGTCAATTCTACTCGTATATTTGATATCACCACGTGGGTCTTTAGAGTCTTTAACTCTATCTTCATCATTTGTAAGTTATACAAAATGGGTTTTTGTGTTAACAACATTGCACTCATAAACGCATACGATCTTCTACTCAACGCGTCAGCTACCACGTTCTCTTTCCCACAATGATATTGAATGGTACGATCGTAATCTTCAACAGCTCGAGCCAACGTCTTTGACACATTATACGATCGTTTTAGGTACAGAAATATTTGAGGGTTTTGTACTAGGGTCAATACAAAATTCGATTTCACGCTCTAGAGGTAGGCTAAGAAGTCTTCAAGAATACGTCAGGAAATTTATTAACAATAGAAATATTATTCAAAACTGTGACTCTCATCCAAGACTTGGATAGCACATGAAATGAAGGTGTCTCCTAACGGAGTTTCAACAGATCAGTCAAAGTTTAACTTTTCCGCAGTCAAATTTAAACGTTGAACGCAAGTAAGAGACATAAAAGAATGGGTAGAACCGGTATCTAATAAGGTATAGACTTCGCAAAAAATTATAATTAACTAACCCGTGCTAACTTCATTCGGGTTACTCGCTTTTTGAGAAGTCGCGAAAAACACTCTTCCTGAAACCACCAACTTTGTTTTGTCTGTATCTGCCTTTGGTGCCACCGTCCTAGCTGGAGTAGACTTCACTATACGACAAAATCGAGCTAAATGACCTTATCTTCTTAAAATTTCCACTTCTATTATCTAGGTCATGATTATCACTGAAGTGGTTACTATTCTTGGCATGATAATTTCCCCCACGATGGTTATCATTGTTCCGATGGCCGTTGCCACCGGTACGATTATTATCGTGTTGTTGGTCGTTGCCTTTTGGTTGTGCTGACTCATTATCGCTCTCCAATAACTGAGCCCTATTCACAACATCTGAATATAAATAAAGTTTATGAGAAATGAGGTATTGGCGTATTTTGGGTTTCAAACCTCTTAGAAATAATCGCGTCATTCGCTCCTCATTATCGACCAAATGGGATGCAAACCGGGATAACTCCACAAGCTTAGCCTCATACAGCGATACGGTCATATTATTTTGCTCCATTGCTTATCTCAACATTTTCAGATGCCATTTTCAAACACTGTCACAAAACAAGGGTTAATTAACATATCACATATTATCCTTATACTCTGACCGACCAATTAAATAACAAATAAACTTAGGTAGGTCATACTAGCGAAGGAATTCCCCATCTCTCCCCTCCTAGTTCTTATCTCACAGCTCAGCCAGAGATCATATCCCTAAGCTTTGATACCAACTGTGACTCGCATCCAGGACTTGGATAGCACTTCACAATGATACCTATCAACTTTCCACCGTTACTCACGGCGTCCCCTACGGAAAGTCTGGCTTCGGTGCATCCCAAGACTTGGAAGTCACCAGATAAAGGCTCGGGGCTCTTTTCTATGGCTTTGGTACAAACTTTGACGCTCCCAAAATAGGTATACATCACCCATCTTGAGTCGCCAAATACATGGTACAAAATACAAATAAAAACTTAATTATATAATCGTCGTGTAATATACGACAATACATAAACTAAGAGTTTTAATAGGAATATTGTCATCTAGACAATATCCACACTCAAAGGAGTCCTCATTACATTTATTATCACACTATTTAATAGAATAGTGAGGACTACTAATGCTATCTTACGGGCGACCGTCACTCCTTTCCCAGAGCTCATCCCAATTATATTCTCATTTCACGAAGATAACAGTGAAAAGAAAGGGTGAGCTCAACTAGCCCGATGAAAATATTATGACTAAGATAATGCGAATAAATTATCAATAGTCTTCAACAATGTTAAACCGATAAAATACAATAGACATCAAGTTTAATCTGCGGTGAATAAGCAATCCATTAGAAGAGTCAAGTAGAGAATAAAATCTACTATCTTCATGATTTAAAAATATTTTCATCAACTTTTATCGCTTAGACTCGACAATAAAAATAAAACACATCATCGAATCATCCTCAGAAGACCCCAAATTATTAATAAATGAAATTTATTTTCCTCTATTTATTATTTTGAAATAGTAAGGGTTGATTTGATTAATGTGAATAGTTATGGGTAAAATACATAAATATTTCGAATAAGCAAGTGGTTATAAAATATTCATTATTGTCGGAGAATATTCGTTTGGTCGTTGGAATATTAAATCTTTGTCGGAAATATTCGCAATGCTGACAGTAGCGATCTTTTATGGCCCCATAACGGAAAGCGATTGGATGAAGAAAACGACAAATATAAGTTGTTTATAAATAGCAGCGTAGTTGTTATCGTTATCTTTTGTTGGAAAACCCGGTGGTTAAAACACACTAATCACGCGTTGTTGAGCAAGTAGCACGGTATTGCACCAATTATTGATTCTTACGTGAAGAAGGCACTACTCAATAATTGTTACACGAATTCTTATTCGATATTTTATTTTATTGATTCAATAATTCTTTGTATTGATATTTTATATTACTTGTTGTTTCAATAAATTGTCATTACACAATTTTTCCATTATCGAAGCAATAATTCATATTATCTGAATAATATTATTAGATAACATTATTGGCAATGTCTAGAAAGTTACGTCTAAGAAGAGGTTTGGTCACCTAATTGCGCGCGCTGATGGAGAAATTCTTATTGAAAGCCCCTCTTTCTGAGGCCGTACTGTTTGTCGATAATCGATTCTGTAATATTATTTGTGAATAATTAATTATTGATTTATATGATGAGGAAAATATTGATTTTATGTGGATATAGATGGAGAAAATTTTAAAATGACAATTGTTGAAAATTAATATTTTATCTTTTTCTCGATAAAATAATTCATTTAAATATATTATTTTAATAATATATTAATCAGTGATATTTTACAATGAATGTGGGATATATGAGTATACGAGGAGGAAGAGTATTTTTGTTGCAATAAATGTTTAAAACATGTTAAACATGTCGGTGGACCCCATTTCTTGACCGAAATTTGATTATAGCACATAAAATTGTGCGTATGTGGATTTCGGTCAATTTACATTTGGAATTTGGAAAAACTTTCTTCTACAAAGTTGTAGAGAATTGAATTTCCTATAAAAAATCGCGAGATTCGAATTTTCTGATAAAATGGCTATTTATTATGAATTATTGAAATTCCGAAGCTCCGAAATAATTGATTTTTGGAAATTTTAATTATTTATATCAACAAAAATGTTTTTATTGTTTTGGTTGGCCCCCCATGTGTTGTAAACATGCTTATTTCAGGAGTCTTGGTTGGCGTAGGAATATATATATATAATATATTATTATTATATTAAATTTTCTGCTTTGGTGTTCTAATCAATTTCCTATAAATAGGGTGCTTAGGTTAGAATTGAAAATCACACCAGAAACTTAAGTTTCCTCTCTCTATATTATCGAGCGTATTCTTGTGAGTATTTTGAGTATACTTTGAGTATTGCTATACGGTGCAAGTTCAAGTCATAGCCTATATCCGGTGTTTCAACTAGAAGAACTGTCTTTCGAGGTAAAGGATGTTATTTTATTCGAAAATAATATTATTTTTTCAATATCATTATGCCGAAATATTGGTTGGAAATTTTTATCAAATTTGGAACTTTTTCATGTCGGGGATACTATTCATGAGTTACTATTCACGAGTTACTATTCATGAGTTACTATTCACGAGTTACTATTCACGAGTACTATTCACGAAGCGTGAAGATGTTTTTTGTGAAATTTCTATCTTTTGGTGTCGGAGTTACTATTCACGTATACGACACTATTCACCGAAAAATAAAATTTCTTCTTTTTATCCAAAATATCTATTCTGGATACTAGCTTTGATTGTATCCATGTTTTGATCATTCTTGAATTTTACTCCACTCTGATTACTTATGAAGAATTTTTGAACTTGGATTGTTTAAAATACGAATCCTTAATATTTGTTCTTTGTTTTATTTGGATTCGTTTCCTTTAAAATATTTTTCATCATCCTCGGTCCTAAATGATGATATTCTTTGAATATCTTTGGCTTTTGTAGTGCAAAGATGAATGATTTCTTGATGAATATCTTTGGCCGTAGTCAAAAAAGATGAGCAGTGTTGAGATGAACATGGTAGATGATGAATATCTTTGGCACGTAGTGCAAAGATGAATATTTGATTTGAGATGAATATTGATTGATGTTACTGGGATAAAATATCGACGATGAACTTTTAAATTCATATATAGAAGATAGTAGTTTGCATTCTCTACTTAACTCTTCTAATGAATTATTGTTTCATTGCTAGCTTGTTGATTTAAAATTTGTTGTCTATTGTATTCTATTAGATTTTTCCTGTTGAAGACTAACGATAATTTGTTGTATATTATCTTAGTCATAATATTCTTTACTAGGCTAGTTGAGCTCACCCTTTTCCTTGTTGTTCCATTTTCTTCTCGGGAGGTGAGAATGTAGCGAAATCTACTAGTCGAGGTATGGAATAAAGGTTCTAGAGAGAGTTGTTTAGTAGTCCTCACCATTTTTGTAAAATAATGTATCAATAATTATGATGGGGATTTATTTGTGTGTGGATATTGTCTAGATGGCAATATCTCGTATTTAAACTCACGATTTATATGTTGTAATAATAAAGTTGTAGTTATTTACGTACCATGTATTTGGCGACTCAGAATGGGTTGGATGGAATGGACCTATTTTGGGGGCGTCACAATCCCTGCACTACGGGCCAAGGATATTCTTTAAATCATCAATGGTCATGACTATACCGAATAATCCTTGGTCATAATCATACCAAGTCCATCTCTGCACGTAAGCCAAAGATATACAACAATAAAACCAATAATCAACAATCCATCTTCACACATAAGCCAAAGATATACAATTCAATAATCAACAGTCCATCTTTGCACGTAAGCCAAAGATTACTTTCATCACCATATAAGCATGAGGATGATGACAATGATATAAGCATTAATCAAACGAAAACAAGGATAAATATTAAAGACTTTAAATTTATCCAAATATTATCAATCACTTAATAAACTCATAATCTAATATTATTAATATTATAACAATATTTTAATCACTTCTTAAACTTATAAACAATTTATTTCAATTGTTTATACTTTACCAAATAATGCATTTAATCATTCAAAAATGCCATACTCATAAGATTTCATCACCAATGACTAAATCCCTCATAAAAAATCTGCATATACTTTATATAGGATTTCCAAGCCATAAAATCCTATTTTCCAACTTTGTTACTTCACACAACATATTTAACTCATATGTTCGTAATTAAACCATTTTCATGAAAAATACCAAATCAGTCCCAAAAATATTTCTTTTCTGGAAATTAGCAAAATATATTCCCATAATGAACATATATTTTTCTCAGAATTTTTAAAATTCATTTACTATTTTTCAAAAATCAATTTCTAATTAATTCCTTAAGAAATTAGCTACCTCAAGTTTAACTCCAAAAATTCCCAAATCTTGGCAAAATCTTACACATGTTAACGTGAGCTTCCAGTTTAAATTTCATGGTCATCGGAGTTATAGAACTCTAGTTATAACATTTTTTCATCAGAAAAACCTAAATATTGAAATGGTCATAACTTGCTTATTTTAAGTCAGAATGAGCTCATTTTTGGACAGGATGTTCTTTATACCATATACTTTCATGTCCCAAAAGGCCGGAATTTTTCTCTCAAATTAAGTGGCCGAAACTGCCCTTTTAAAAATCTAGGCAATAGCGTTTTTGGTATTTGCAGCTTTTGACTCCTTTGCTAAAATCAGTCCACACAAAAATCTACAACACCTTTTATAGTGATTCCACTTGGAGATGCTACAAAACTCATAGATCTAACTCTAGAACTTGACCACACTCAAAAATTCAAAATATAATAGGAGATATGGTTAATTGAATTTCATGTTCTATTTTCACCAAAATCTGATTTTTAAACCCTTTGTGATTTCTAAGAAACTTTCATGTTTTCACATAATAGCCAACATAACTCATCATAACACTTACTAATACTTCATATACCTATGATTTTTATTAGTCTAATGCTTTTATTATGACTCTCATCATAATCAACGTAACCAGATTATTTCTACAATTTAAAAAGGAATGAATATGAAGGATCATTCACCATGCATGTGGTAATCCACTTATACAGGTTATTCCAACAGAATAATAAAGAATGGAATAACAGAAGGATTCACCATGCATGCGATAGAGACCACACAGACAGGTTATTCCCAATAGAATAATAAAGACAAACCAGGTCCCAAGCGTAAACGCGCATGCAGACGAGGATATTACTGACACAGAATAATAAAGAATGGAATAACAACGAAATCACCATGCATGCAGACGCGTCGCATAGACATGTTATTCCAACGAGAATAATAAATAACGGAACCGTTCGAGCAAAATTACACCGGCAGGATGTCCCAATGAGAATAATAAAGAATGGAATAACAACGAAATCACCATGCATGCGGTACTTGATGTAGGCGAGTTATTCAATGAATAATAATAAATGATGAAACCCGAATTCCGGCGTAAACGCATGCAGACGGATATTACGACAAAATAATAAATGAGGAATAATAAATAATGGAACCAGTCCCACGTAAAATGCATGAGACGGATATTAAGGCGAGAATAATAAATGCGGAAAAATAAATAATGGAACTAGGTCAGGCGAAATTCGCACCGACAGGATATTCCAACAGAATAATAAAGAATGAAATAATAACAGAATTTCACCATGTATGCGGTACTTCGCATAGAAAGGTTATTCCAACATAATAATAAGGAATGGAATAATAGAAGAATTTCACCATGTATGCAGTACTTCGTATAGACAGGTTATTCCAACATAATAATAAGGAATGGAATAATAGAAGAATTTCACCAAGTATAGGGTAGTCCACGTATACAGGTTATTCCAACAAAATAATAAGGAATTGAATAACAGAAGTTCTCTTCATGAATATGAAAAAAATAATACCCCTTACCTTAGAATAAAACTGGATACTGGAATAGTGAGGTAGCAGACTTCTCTTCTTCTTTCTCTCTATAGATTTTCTCTCTATAATTTCTCTCTCTAGAGTTTGAAAGAATTAAGTAAGAAATAATGAAGAATGAGCTTCTATTTATAGGAGAATGGACCTGAATAGTAACTAATTCATGAATGGTCCAGATTGATTTACTTTTTAAGCAGACGGACCATCCATATGATTTACTATTAAAACTTTAAACCAACGGTCCATACTGATTCACTATTAAACTTTAAACCAACGGTCCTTACTGATTCACTATTAAACTTTAAACCAATGGTCCATACAGATTTACTAATATAATTTCAACCAATGGTCTGAAAAATTAGCACATCTCCTCATGGAATAATATTGTACCCAAAAATGATTTGGACTGAAAAGAAATATATTTTGTTCGGGTGAATAGTAACTCGTGAATAGTAATTCATGAATAGTAACTCGTGAATAGTAACTCGTGAATAGTAACTCCAACACGAAAAATGCCCCGAATACCCGATTGAACAATATAACCTCCAGACATCAATTATTATCAAAATAAATGTCGACTTCCACTAACACTAATAATTCCAACACAATAGAACTATCAATTTCATCTTTAATCAACACAAGCTTATTCATCATTAATATTATAACTCACAATATTTAACAACCAGGTCGTTCCCACGAAAGAGGGGGCTTTCCGATAAGGATTTCTCCCTATTGGCGCACAATTAGGTGACCATACCACTCCTTGACAGAACTTTTAGACATTGTAAATATTGCAATTTAATAATATGAATAACTTTGTCATCTCAATTATTGATTTAATAATATAACATATTGTGCAGATGATATTGTGACAATAATCGAATCAATAATATGAGAGATATGATGCAGCAATTATTGAAGCAATAATTGAGTATAACTGAGTGACTTCTCACGTAAGCATCAATAATCAATCTTGTGTTACTCTTATGCGACCCGCAGCGTATTCTTGTACTTTTACTCACCAAGTAGTTCAGCGGTTTTAACGGTAAAACTTCCGTAGTTATTTTCATAAAAATAATTACATCATTTTATTACTACGACAATACTTAGTTGTGGGTTCACCAATGATTGTCTTAGTAAATGCGGATATTCCTCGATAAAAGAATATTCTCTGACCAATCGAATATTATACAACAACTTGCATACTTTGCAAAATTTAGAAATATTACCCACAATTATAACATTATATCAAATCCACACAATAAAAAAAAAATATTTCGAGAAATTTAAATCTTTATTCATAAAATTTGGGGTCTCACAATTTCCCCTCCTTATGAAATTTTGCCCTCGAAATTTACGTACGTACCTGGTATGCCGAAGAGATAAGGATACTTTAACTTCATTTCAGATTCTAACTCTTGAGGTATAACCTTTGAGTGTTGAATACGATCCTTCTTATCCAAGATTTTAACATGTATCTCCTTATACGTTAAATCTTCTGCTTTCTTGTCCGGTTCTAAATCAATAATGTGGTTCGAGTCATCCACATATTTACGTAACATCGGTACGTGATAAACGTTATGAATGCGCAACCTGTTTGGCGGTAAAACGAGTCTATAGGTCATAGTTCCTACTCGGTCAAGGATTTCAAATGGGTCATTAAAATCGAGGGTTGAGATTTCCTCTCTTCATCAATTATTTCTTCTAGAATAATTCCTTCTTGAACCTTCTTCTTCACATTCATCATTCATCAGCTCTATAGCTTGCACGGCTTTAACTTTATCGATTAAAGTCGATTCTACTCGTATATTTGATATCACCACGTGGGTCTTTAGAGTCTTTAACTCTATCTTCATCATTTGTAAGTTATACAAAATGGGTTTTTGTGTTAACAACATCGCACTCGTAAACGCATACGATCTTCTACTCAACGCGTCAGCTACCACGTTCTCTTTTCCACAATGATATTTGTGAGACCCCAGATTTTATAAATAATGATTTAAATTTCTCGAAATATTTTTTTGAATATTATGGTGTGGATTTGATATAATGTTATAGTTGTGGGTAGTATTTATAAATTTTGCAAAAGTATGCAAGTTGTTGTATTATATTCGATTGGCGGGGAATATTCTTTGTGTGGGGAATATTAAATGCGGACGATGACACAATCATTGGTGGACCCATAACGGAATTATTAGCCGGATTGAGAAAATGACAAAATATTTTATTGAAAATAACTATGGAAGTTTTACTGCAGATTATCTTGTTGAACTACTCGGTAGTAAAGAAATACGATGTCTGGCGTGGTTGCATAGTAGTACACTCGGTATTGATTATTAATGCTCACGTGAGAAGTCACTCACCGCTTTTGTTCAATTATTGCTATATTATTGTTGCATAGTATCTCACGTTATTTGATTCAATTATTGTCGATATTTTATATATTATTAAATCAATAATTGAAATGACAGAGTTATTAATATTATAAATTTCAATATTAACGATGTCTAGAAGTTCGCCAAGAGAGGTTTGGTCACCTAATTAAGCGTCGATAGGAGAAATCCTTATTGGAAAGCCCCCTCTTTCCTGGGAACGACTTGGTCGATTAATATTGTGAATTATAATAAAGGTGATAAATGTTGTTAAAATTATTAATGTGATTTTTATGAGGTATTTGTGTAAGTTTTGCTTATTTTATAAATCTCCATTTACCCATTTTTGAAAATAATCATTAAAAATTATTTAAAGGTGGGGCCCACATGTGGGGGCCACATGTGGGGCCCATATGTGTTGAAAAACTAATTTTGGAATTGGGGGTGGGGGCCACATGTGGGGCCCATATGCATGCGGTACGTCGCATAGATAGGTTATTCCAACAGAATAATAAATAACGAAACCAGGTCAGACAAAATTAGCACCGACATGATGTCCCAACAGAATAATAAAGAATGGAATAACAACAGAAATCACCATGCATGCGGTACTTCGCATAGACATGTTATTCCAACAGAATAATAAATGATGGAACCAGTCCCAAGTAAACGCACATGCATGAGATATTATTCGACAAAATAATAAATGAGGAATAATAAATAATGGAACCAGGTCCGGCGTAAAATGCACAGACAGGATATTCCGACAGAATAATAAATGCGGAAAAATAAATAATGGAACTAGGTCAGGCGAAATTCGCACCGACAGGATATTCCAACAGAATAATAAAGAATGAAATAATAACAGAATTTCACCATGTATGCGGTACTTAGATGTAAAGGTTATTCAACATAATAATAAGGAATGGAATAATAGAAGAATTTCACCATGTATGCAGTACTTCGTATAGACAGGTTATTCCAACATAATAATAAGGAATGGAATAATAGAAGAATTTCACCAAGTATAGGGTAGTCCACGTATACAGGTTATTCCAACAAAATAATAAGGAATAGAATAACAGAAGTTCTCTTCATGAATATGAAAAAAATAATACCCCTTACCTTAGAATAAAACTGGATACTGGAATAGTGAGGTAGCAGACTTCTCTTCTTCTTTCTCTCTATAGATTTTCTCTCTATAATTTCTCTCTCTAGAGTTTCAGTGAATTCGTAAGAAATAATGAAGGAATGAGCTTCTATTTATAGGAGAATGGACTGAATAGTGTGACGCCCCCAAAATAGGTATACAACAACCATTCTGAGTCGTCAATAACATGTTACAGAAATAACTACAACTTTATTAATACAACATAAAAACTGTGAGTTTAAATACAAATATTGTCTTCTAGACAATATCAACACTCAAATAAGTCCTCATTACAATTATTGATATATTATTTTACAAAAATGGTGAGGACTACTAAAACAACTTTCTAAGACCTTCATTCCATACCCCAACTAGTACTCATTTACATTCTCGCCTCCCGAGAAGAAAAATAGAACAAAAAGGAAAAGGGTGAGCTCAACTAGCCCGGTCGAGAATATTATGACTAAGATAATATAGAACAAATTATCGTTAGTCTTCAACAAGGAAAAATCGATAAAATCTGATACAATAGACAACAAGTTTCGGATCAATATTCGCAGAATTTAAAATAATAATTCATAGATGAGTTACGTAGAGAATGAAATCTACTATTATCTATGAATTTAAAAGTCCATCATCAATATTTTATCCTCAGAACATCAATCAATATACATCTTGAATCAAATATTCATCTTTGCACTACAGGCCAAAGATATTCATCAATTGGTCATGTTCATCTCAACACCTGTTCATCTTTGCACTACGGGCCAAAGATATTCATAAGAAAATCAACCATCTTTGCACTACAGGCCAAAGATATTCAGTAATATCATCATTTAGGACTGAGGATGATGAAAAATATTTTAAAGAAAACGAATCTAGTGAAACAAAAGAACAAATAATAAGGATTTAAACAGTCCAAATTCAAAAATACTTCATAAATAACCATAGTGAAGTAAAATTCAAGAATGATCAAAACATGGATACAATCAAAGCTAGTATCCATAATAGATATTTTGGATAAAAACAAAAATTTAATTTTTTCTGTGAATAGTACCGTATTCGTGAATAGTGTCGTATACGTGAATAGTAACCCCAACACTAAAGACAAGAATTTCACAAGAAAAAAAATCTTACTAATATTTCGGCATAATGATATTAGAAAATATAATATCATTTATAAAAAAAATAATATCCCTTACCTCGAAAAGACGGTACTTCTGACTGGAATACTGGATATAGTGCTGAAGGAAACTTGCACCGTATAACAACACTCAAAGTATCAAAATACTCACAAGAATACGCTCGATAATATAGAGAGAGAAAGAGAGAGAAAACTTCGGTTTACGGTGTGATTTTCAATTCTAACCTAAGCACCTATTTAAAGGAAATTGCTTAGAACACCAAAGCGTAAAATTTAATATAATAATAATATAATTTTTCAAATTTCCTCACGCCCACTTACCAAATTTCAACATAAGCCACACATGTGCCAAAAACATTAAAACATTTTCTTAATTAAAATATTTTAAACTTCAAAAATTAATTATTTGAACTTCGAAACTTCAATAATTCATAATAAATAGCCCTTTTATCAGAAAAATTCGAACCTCATGTCCTTTTTATAGGAAATTTCATTCTCTACAACTTTACAGAAGAAAGTTTTTCCAAATTCCAAACAGAAATTGACTGAAATCCACATACGGACGATTTTACATGCTATAATCAAATTTCAATCAAGAAATGGGCCCACAGACATTTTTAGCATGTTTTAAACAACTTTTGCAACAAAAATATTCTTCTTCCTTATATATTCATATATCCCACATTCATTGTAAAAATATCACCATTATTATATTATTAAAATATAATAATATATTTAAATGAATTATTTTATCGAAAAAGATAAAATATCAATTTTCAACAATTGTCACATTAAAAATTCTCCATCTATATCCACATAAAATGAATATTTTCTTTATCATATAAATCAATAATTAATTATTCACAAATAATATTACAGAATCACAATACTGGCGCGCAATTAGGTGACCAAACCTCTCCTTAGACAGAACTTTCTAGACATTGCCAATAATGTTATTTACTAATATTATTCAAATAATATGAATTATTGATCCGATAATGGAAAATACTGTGTAATGATAATTATTGAAATAACAATAATATAAAATATCAACGTATCAATTATTGAATCAATAAATATTGAACAGTAATTACTGTAACAATTATTGAGTAGTGCCTTCTTACGTAAGAATCAATAATCGGTGCAATAGTCTGTGCTACTGTCTTTTAACCACCGAGTATTTCAACAGTATTAATGGTAACAACTACGCCGTTATTTATAAACAAATTATATTTGTCGTTTTCTTCATCCAATCGCTTTCCGTTATGGGGCCCACACAAGGCAATTGCCAGGTAAATGCGAATATTCTTCGACGGTAAGAATATTCCACGACCAAATGAATATTCCCCGACAACAATGAATATTTTATAACCACTTGCTTATTTGAAATATTTGCACATTTTACCCATAACTAATCACATTAATCAAATCAACCCTTACTATAATAAATAGAGGAAATTCAATTTCATTAATAATAAGTTGGGGTCTTACAAATAGTAACTAATTCATGAACGGTCCAGATTGATTTACTTTTAAATGGACGGTCCATATTGATTTACTATTAAAACTTTAAACCAACGGTCCATACTGATTCACTAATAAACTTTAAACCAACGGTCCATACTGATTCACTATTAAACTTTAAACCAACGGTCCATACTGATTTACTAATATAATTTCAACCAACGGTCTGAAACATCTCTTCATGGAATAATATTGTACCCAAAAATGATTTAGACCGAAAAGAAATATATTTTGTTCGGGTGAATAGTATCCCATGAATAGTAACTCATGAATAGTAACTCGTGAATAAAAACTCATGAATAGTAACTCCTAAATAGTAACTCATGAATAGTAACTCATGAATAGTAACTCCGACACGAAAAGTGCCCCGAATACCCGATTGAACAATATAACCTCCAGACATCAATTATTATCGAAATAAATGTCGACTTCCACTAACACTAATAATTCCAACACAATAGAACTATCAATTTCATCTTTAATCAACACGAGCTTATTCATCATTAATATTATAACTCACAATATTTAACAACTATGTCGTTCCCAGGAAAGAGGGGGCTTTCCGATAAGGATTTCTCCCTATTGGCGCGCAATTAAGTGACCAAACCTCTCCTTGATAGAACTTCTAGACATTGTAAATATTGCAATTTAATAATATGAATAACTTTGTCGTCTCAATTATTGATTTAATAATATAACATATTGTGCAGATGATACTGTGACAATAATCGAATAAATAATATGAGAGATATGATGCAGTAATTACTGAAGCAATAATTGAGTATAACTGAGTGACTTCTCACGTAAGCATCAATAATCAATACCGTGTGCTACTATGCAACCACACGTATTCTCGCTTTTACTACCGAATAGTTCAATGGTTTTAATTCAGTAAAACTTCCGCCGTTATTTTTATAAAAATAATTCTGTCATTTTATTACTACGACAATACTTCCGTTGTGGGTTCACCAATGATTGTGCCGTCGTACGGATATTCCCCGACAAAAAGAATATTTCCCGACCAATCGAATATTATACAACAACTTGCATAGTTTGCAAAATTTATAAATATTACCCACAACTATAACATTATATCAAATCAACACCATAAAAAAAATATTTCGAGAAATTTAAACCTTTATTCATAAAATTTGGGGTCTCACACTTTGACTTATCTGGTGAAACTCTGTTAGGAGAAACCTTCGTTACATTCACTGTTTATAAATCTTTTTTGATTCAAATCGACACTTTCACGTTACCTGTCGATCTTATCTCTTTGAAAATACTTGCCTTTGATGTGATTTTAGGAATCGATTGGTTAACTACTCATCATGCCAAAATTGATTATTTTCGTAAGGTTGTTAGCTTTCATATTCCTAACCAACCTGTTATGCGAATTCAAGTAACCAAACCACTAAAGTCAATCATTGTTATATCAAGCCATAAGTAAAAAGCCCCGAGCCTTTTGCTGGTGACTTCCAAATCTTGGAATACACCAAAGCCAGACTTTCTATAGGCGATGCCGTGAATGATGATGACAAGTTGATAGGTATCAATGTGACGTACTATCCAAGTCTTGGATGAGAGTCACAGTTTTTAAATGATATTTTTATTGTTAATAAATTTCTTGACGTTTTCCCTGAAGACTTCTTGACCTACCCCAGAGCGTGAAATTGAATTTTGTACTGACCCCAGTACAAAACCCATTTCTTCAACCCTTAAATATTTCTTCAACCAAAACAAACGTATAATGTACCAAAGACGTTGGCTCGAGCTGTTGAAGATTACGATCATACCATTCAATATCATTGTGGAAGAGAGAACGTGACAGCTGACGCGTTGAGTAGAAGATCATATGCGTTTACATGTGCGATGTTGTTAAGATAAAAACCCATTTCGTATAAGTTGCAAATGATGAAGATAGAGTTAAAGACTCTAAGGACCCACGTGGTGATATCAAATATGCGAGTAGAATCGAATTTAATCGATAAAGTTAAAGCCACTCAAGCTACACACCCGAATTTGATGACTGTGAAGAAGAAGGTTCAAGAGGGCGTTATTCTAGAAGAAAGAATCGATGAAGAGAGGAAATCTCAACCCTCGATTTTAATTGGCCCATTTAAAATCCTCGATCGAGTAGGAACTGTGGCCTATAGACTCGTTTTACCACCAAGTATATAGCGTGTTCATAACGTTTTTCATGTATTGATGTTACGTAAATATGTGGATGACTCGAACCACATTATTGAATTAAAACTAGACGAGATAGCAGAAGATTTAACGTATGAGGAGATACATGTTAAAATCTTGGATAAGAAGGATCGTATTCAACGCTCAAGGGTTATACCTCAAGAGTTAGAATCTGAAATGAAGTCAAGGTATCCTCACCTCTTCGGCATATCAGGTACGTACGTAAATTTTGAGGGCAAAATTTCATAAGGAGGGGAGATTGTGAGACCCCAAATTTTATGAATAAAGATTTAATTTTTTTCTCGAAATATTTTTTTTTAATATTATGGAGTAAATTTGATATAATGTTATAGTTGTGGGTAATATTTATAAATTTTGCAAAGTACGCAAGTTGTTATATAATATTCGATTGGTCGGGAAATATTCGTTTTAATAGGGAATATTCGTATGACGGCACAATCATTGGTGGACCCCAAAACGGAATTATCATCGGATTGAGAAAACGACAAAAATATTTTTATAAAAATAACGGCGGAAGTTTTACCGTTAAAACTGTTGAACTACTCGGTAGTAAAGAAATACGATGTCTGGCGTGATTGCATAGTAGCACACGGTATTAATTATTGATGCTTACGTGAGAAGGCACTCAGTTGTGTTCAATTATTGCTTCAGTAATTATTCCATAGTATCTCACGTTATTTGATTCAATTATTTTTGATATTTTATATATTATTAAATCAATAATTGAGATGATAGAGTTATTAATATTATTATTTGCAATATTAACGACGTCTAGAAGTTCTTCCAAGGAGAGGTTTGGTCACCTAATTGCGTGCCAATAGGGAGAAATCCTTATTGGAAAGCCACCTCTTTCCTGGGAATGACTTGGTCGATTAATATTGTGAATTATAATAATGATGATAAATGTTGTTAAATATATTGAGGTGTCTTTTTATGAAGTTATGGAAGTTTATATATATATATATATATATATATATATATATAATATTTTGTTTTATTAGTATTATTAATGTAATAAAATGGAAAAGCTTTTTATATAAAGCAGAATACTTTTATAAAGTTATTTGTTTTATTAGATAATAATTAGAATATATTATATTCTATTATGCATAGTGTTTTGCATAGTAAAATCTTTTATATAAAAAATGTAATACTTTTATAAAGTTATTTATTTTATTAGACAATAATTAGAATATATTATATTTTATTATGCATAGTACCTGTATAGTATTTTGCATAGTAAAATCTTTTTATATAAAACAGAATACTTTTATAAAGTTATTTATTTTATTAGACTATAAATAAAATATATTATATTTAAAAGATTTTGTTTTATTAGAATATTTTATTAATCTTTGCATAGTAAAAATCAATATGGACCATCCGTTTAAAAGTAAATCAATTTGGACCGTTCATGAATTAGTTACTATTCAGTCCATTCTCCTATAAATAGAAGCTCATTCCTTCATTATTTCTTACGAATTCACTAAAACTCTAGATAGAGAAACTATAGAGAGAAAGAAGAAAATTATTCTGCTACTTCACTACTCTAATATCCAGTTCTTCTAAGGTAAGGGATATTATTTGTTGTACTCGTAAGGGGTATTATTTCTTTTGTATTCATGAAGAGAACTTCTGTTATTCCATTCTTTATTATTTTGTTGGAATAACTTGTATATACGGACTACCCTATACTTGGTGAAATTCTTTTGTTATTTCATTCTTTATTATTATGTTGGAATAACCTGTCTATGCGAAGTACTCTTTGCATACATGGTGAAATTCTTCTGTTATTCCATTCTTTATTATTTTGTTGGAACATCCTGTCTGTGCGTTTACGCATGACCTGGTTCCATTATTTATTATTCTATTGGAATATCATGTCCGTGCATTTACGCATGACCTGGTTTCATTATTTATTATTCAATTGGAATATCCTGTTTGTGCGTTTACGCATGACCTAGTTCCGTTATTTATTATTCTGTTTGAATAACCTGTCTGTGCGGTCTATCGCATGTCTGGTGATTTCTTTTGTTATTTCATTCTTTATTATACATAGTTGGTTAAAGTTTTGGCTTTTATACTCCATGAAATTAGTGGAATATCTTTGATATTTGCGCTTCATCCAGTATCTTTTCATGGAAATATTCTTCTGAGCATTCTTAAATTTTACTCCACAAAGCAGTATCATGTTGACAATTTGGACGTTATTGGTTCCTGGATAAATTAATTCTTGAACTTGTTTTATTGAATTTTTATATCATTGTCATCATTCTCATGCTTATATTATGTTGAAAGTCATCTGTGGCCTGTTGTGTATAGATGAACTTGGTATGATTATGACCAGGGATTATTCGGTATAATCATGATCGTAATGTTACAAATAATGTGGTAAAAGTCCTCATTGGCCCGTAGTGCATTGATGGACAGTTGTTGACATTATCATGACCCTTGATGAATACACGAATATCCTTGGCCCGTAGTGTCTGGATAATTTGTGGTTGTGATACTAATGAATATCCTTGGCCGTAGTGCATGTATGATGTGGATTATTTATTAAGCTGAGTCTCAGCGATAAAAGTGATGAAAAACCTTTTAAATCATAAAAGATAGAAGATTTTATTCTTTACTTGACTCTTTTAATGGATTGTTTGTTCCGCTGCAGTTAAACTTGATGTTTGTTATATTTTATCAGTTTAACATTGTTGAAGACTAATGATAATTTATTCTACATTATCTTAGTCATAATATTTCTTACTGGGCTAGTTGAACTCACCCCTTTATTTCACTGTTCTCTTCAGGAAATGAGAACGTAGCCAGGACTAGTCAGTGAACGAAGTGACGGTCCAGATGATAGTATTAGTAGTCCTCGTTATTCTGTTAAATAGTGTGACAATAAATGTAATGAGAACTCCTTTGAGTGTGGATATTGTCTAGATGACAATATTCTTATTAAAACTCTCAATTTATGTTTTGTCGTATTTTACACGACGGCTGTATTATTAAGTTGTATTTGAATATTCAGTACCTTGTATCTGGCGACCCAGGATGGGTGATGTATACCTATTTTGGGGGCGTCACAACTGGTGTGTGTGTATGATGCAGTGTGTGTATGATGTAGTGTGTGTTGATACAGTTGGGCAATTGCAGTGTGGTTATTATAACAGTTGCTTATGTATAATGCAAGTGTGCAACTGTTTTGTGAAGCTGATGCAGTGTGTGTTTGATGTATGATGCAGTGTATGTTTGATGTGCAGTGTGTTATTTTATAACAGTTGTTTGTGTATAACATTTATTATTATAAAAGTTGTTATAACAGTTTGGGGGGATTATAATGCAAGTGGGCAATTGCAGTGTGTTATATGATGATGTCTGTTTTATGCATTAATGCAGGTGATGTGCATTTGTGAGCCAGTGTGCAAAGGTGTTAGGCTATACTCTGTTAGTGTGCAAGTGATGTGCAAGTGTACAAGTGATGTGCATTAGCTTGTGCAAGTGTGCATTAATGCAGGGTGCCTATGAAATGCACCAGGTAACACAAATTGCACACCAACCATAAACAATAAATTGTAGCAATTGATTACAACCAATAAATTGCCCATAGATTACAACCAATAAATTTCATTCAACCATCTTGGTTTACAGCATGTTCATTCAAAGAAATTGCCCATGCATTACACCCAATAAATTACCCACAAAAGATGCCCAACAATTACATTCTATAAATGTCCTAATTTCTACCACTATATTGCTAGAAATTACAATTCCATAAATTTCATTCTCAGTAATTGCACACAAAAGGTGCCATATTTTGTCAGACTACTACCAATACATACTTAGCCAAGTTGCAGTTTACAATCCAAGTTGCTTATTTTCAAGTCTGGAGGGGTGTTTCATCCTTTGTTGAGATAAACATTAAACATAAAATTATAATCCAAGTTGCAGTTACCAGACCCTTTGCAAACCGTGCCCTAATTCTATAATGTTTCAGTTCATCTTTCACAACTTTGATTTCAGCATCCAAATTCTCTAATCTTCTTATTAATATAGGTATTACTTCCCTTGAACGCTCACATATTGGAGGATCAGCCCAAGTAAAATAATTACAACCACCGTGCCCATCTTCACACCAATCTGGACAACCAAAGAATCTTCTACCGGCATTGTTTGAGCTTCTCTAAGTTGTCTTCATCACTGATTTCTTCATGCACCAGCAGTTTCGATCCATAAGCCCTAATTTTTCTTGATTTTCTTGATCAATTTTTTAAGATCGAGCTGCACTATGCTACTGAATCACTCTGTAATAAAGTTGGAGAAGATAAAGAAGGAAAAAGTCTAAAATACCCCTTCAGATGTGGATCTGTGCCTTAGGCGATCACTTTTAACTAGTTAAGTAAGCAAAGTGTGCAATTTGTTCAGCATGAGTGAAGTTTGAGGTGTACTTAGACACCCTTTTTAGTTTGGGGTGCAAATATCAACAGAGGTGTAAAGTTTGGGGTGCAATTTGTCTTTTAGTCTATATACAATGTCGGCTTTCTTAGTTATCTTATAGCACAAGGTTTATATTATTGATACACATAGCTCTACTAAGGTTATTGAAGTTATATCCAATAACTAACATGTATGTTATTTACTAACATTAGCTAAGTATACATTCAACTTTTATTTGCAAATATAGCTTAGTACACATAGGCATATAGTTTATCACAACACCTCTTTATAGCTTAGTTTATATGTCACTTTCATACAAATAACACACATAGACAAACATCACCTACAAAGTTCATATATCTCATAAAGCATAACATGGCATGATATAGATCTTAGATCATAAAACACTTCTATTATCTTATTTAGTCATGCTAAGACATTTACAAGCCTTAAACTTTACTTTTAAATATAACTCAAAAATACAAAATTATGATATTTGAGGTAATTTTGAGGATTTTTAGTAATTTCTATAGTAATGTTTTGAACCTCTCATTTGTGCAATCTTATAGACCTCATATCATATTATTTCATTCTTGGTTTAAGTCTTTAAAACTATCAAGTTAAGCAATTCAAAAACAGACCCCAAATGGGCTGTTTTACAAATTTTCTTACTTAGCAAAATATGCAGTTTTTATGATTTTCAAGGCTACTTCCATGATTTTTATGAATTTTTGTATTAAGCTTTTAGATCTGAACTTTGGGCATACCTATAGACCTTACTTTGTATTATTTTATTTCATCATTGAACCATTGGAACAACTAAATAAAGTCTCTTAAAACAACAAGCCAAATAGGTGTTTTCACTCTACTATTTTCACTCTACGATTTTCACTATACGATTTTCACTCTACCATACGATACACTATACGATTTTCGCTATACGATTTTTCTATACGAGTTTTACTATACGATTTTACTATACAATTTTTATATAATTTTTATACGATTTTTACTATACGATTTTGTTAGCCTATTTTGATGATTTATTTGAATCTCTTAGTTAAGCTTTTGGCTCAACCATCTAGCTTTACTTCTAGAACACATATCAAGATATTTTAATAAGGGTTTAGGTTCCTCATTCATCTCAATTAGACCTACTTTAACTGAGGCTCAAACTAGACAGTTTAACACTTTTTCACAAAAACTAATTTTGATATTTTTCCATTTTTTCCATTTTTGGCTACTTGGATAATCTAGGCATGTGTATTTAAGTTACTTAAGGATACTTTTAGCATCACCACACTTTATTTAATCACTTAGCCAATTTTGACCTATCACTTTAAGCTTGAAATTAGGTTATGTTGGAAGAATGCATATCATGATTTGATGTTTATAGTAATCGTTCATGATTATATGTGAAGTCCTTCAAGGAATATATGTACAAGGACTTAGTGATAGATCAAAATTTTTAGGCTGGTCTAAGCTTCTAATGTTCATCAATGTATAGATAAAGAGATCAAAGATGTTAGGTTGATCTATATCTTGAAATGTAATAGATTGGTTTCAATCAGATTTGCTATCTAATGAGCTGATTATAAGTCTACAAAAGCCAAGGCAAAATCATAGAACATCAAGGATCGTAGTATGACTACCATTGAAGGGCCTCTCCAAAGATCATAGAGTGGTCCAGATGTTTGCCGAAGTCAACTCAGAGATTGTTGAGTGGTCCAGAGGCTTGCCGAAGCCATCTCAGAGATCGTAGTGTGCTCTCGGAAAACGTAGAGACTGTGAAACAAACAAGTGAAGATCGTAGGCTCGTCCTTAAGAGAAATCGTAGTGCTCTCGTTTGCTTGCATCCAACACCAAGGTGGCAAGACACCAAGATAAGAATCATAGAGTATCATCTGGCTGTGTCAGAAGATGTGGGCCTTGATCTTTTGTTCAAAGTTAAAATCTTAACAAATGTGGAATGGGTTACAAACGTTGAAGTAATCACCAGTACCAATGGCATGAAAATATCCTTAGTATGCACAAAAGAGACGTATTAAAGAAGCTAAGGAAAGGACCATGGGACAGAGGAAAATACCTTTTCAGGTGTTAGGTGAGAAAGCAGTCTGCTATGTCAGTGGGTAATTCAGAAGATATGCAAAAAAGTCTCCATGAAAGTTCAAAAACGTCAAACGCATTAAATGCTTCAACGGATGGATTCAACAGGCAGATTTCAAAGATCACATATATGCAAGTCATATGCAGATGATTAATTATATGCAAGAAATTGAACAAAAAGAAAGAGTACTCAACGCTCAACTCTACGATCTGAGAAAAAGAGAAAGCTTGCACAGTTACTCAGTTCTTTCGAACAAGAGCTTAACGGCAACTGAGTAGCACCAATCAAGAACTCAACAATAGTCAAACAAGTGAAGTAAGAAGTTCTAAGTCAAAAGGACTTGAAGAGTTCTAAAGTGAACTGTGAAGAACCAAGTCTGTTGGACTTGAAGAGTTTAAGAGTGAACTAAGAAGTTCCTAGACTGCTGATCTAGAAGGAATCTGTGAGATTCAGAAAGTGTAAAATACATCCTTAGTGGATTTCCTACTCGAGGAGTAGAAGAGTGGACTAGGAGCTTTAAGTGCTCCGAACCACTTAAAACAACTGTGTCTATTTCATTCTCGCTATAACTGCTATAACTGTTATAGCTGTCTCACTCTTATTAACTCACTTTATCTAAAAGGGAGATCAAACAAACCTTAATTCCGCTGTGTTTAAATTATTATAAAAACTGACAAAGAAAAACGAAAAAAGAATTTTTATTATCTATTCAACCCCCCCCCCCCTTCTAGATAACTATTGTGCCTCCGGGAACTAACAATTGGTATCAGAGAAGGTTCTATTATATAGCCTACAAAGCTTGAGCAGATCCAATGGCACACTTACTAAGCGAATCAAAGACTGGAGGAGGCAGCAAGCCAACTATGTGCAACAAGGATAAATTCGCCAACCGGAAAGTTTGGATGCAAGCTTACATGGATTCAATAGATGAAGATCTATTTGAAACTGTTCAGAATGGGCCCTACGTTCTTACAAAGCTTGCACCAACTACAGATGATCCAAACGGAATACAGATCAAGGTCAAAGGAGAATGGATAGAAAACGAGAAGAGAGTTGTTCAACTCGATAAAAAGGCCAAGAACATCTTATTCCAATCCTTAGAAGATGATTTGTTTGAAAACATGGTCAACAGCAAAACAACAAAGGAGGTTTGGGAAGCATTTCTCATCATGCATGAAGGAATAGAAGAAGTCAGAGAAAACAAACAATCCCTCTTGACTCAGCAATATGAGATGTTTGCACACGTTCAAGGAGAAAACGTCACTGCCACCTACGAGAGATTTAATGTTCTGCTCAACTCTCTACGAGCCTATGGAAAGATCTATCCAAACAAAGATCTAATCAAAAAAGTTCATGAGAGCCTTACCAAGCAAGTGGGATGCCAAAACCACTGCCATTAGAGAGTCAAAGTGTAAGACCCCACCTTTTATGAATAAAGATGAATTTTCTATAATTATCATTTTTGAATATTATGGAATGAATTTGATATAATGTTATAGTTGTGGGTAATAGTTATAAATTTTACAAAGTACGCAAGTTATTATATAATATTCGATTGGTCGGGGAATATTCGTTTTAACAAGGAATATTCGTACGATGACACAATCATTGGTGGACCCCATAACAGAATTATTGTCGAATTGAGAAAACGACAAAAATATTTTATGAAAATAACGACGGAAGTTTTATCGTTAACTGTTGAAACACCCGTATTAAAGTATGCAGGAATCTGGCGTGGTTGCATAGTAGCACGGTATTGATTATTGATGCTTACGTGAGAAGTCACTCGGTTTTGTTCAATTATCGCTTCAATAAATTGTTGCATAGTATCTCACGTTAATTGATTCAATTATTGTCGATATTTTATATATTATTAAATCAATAATTGAGACGATGAAGTTATTAATATTATTATTTGCAATATTAACGATGTACAAAGTTACGCCAGGAGAGGTTTGGTCACCTAATTAGCGGCGGCTATGATAGGGAGAAATCCTTATTGGAAAGCCCCTCTTTCACAGGAGAACGACGACACGGTCGATTAATAGTGTGAATTATAATAATGATGATGAAGTTTTGTTTTATTAGTATTATTAATGTAATAAAATGAAAAACTTTTATATAAAACAAAATGCTTTTATAAAGTTATTCGTTTTATTAGACTATAAATAAAATATATTATATTCTATTATGCATAGTGTTTTGTATTGTAAAATCTTTTTATATAAAATAGAATACTTTTATAAAGTTATTTGTTTTATTAGATTATAAATAGAATATATTATATTTTATTTAAAAGATTTTGTTTTATTAGAATATTTTATATTAAACCAATTTGGACCGTCCGTGTAAAAGTAAATCAATCTGAACCGTTCAGAAATTAGTTACTATTCAGTCTATTCTCCTATAAATAGAAGCTCATTCCTTCATTATTTCTTACGAATTCACTGAAACTCTAGAGAGAGAAACTATAGAGAGAAAGAAGAAAAGTATTCTGCTACTTCACTACTCCTATATCCAGTTTGTTCTAAGGTAAGGGGTATTATTTCTTTCTTATTCATGAAGAGAACTTACATTATTCCATTTTTTTATTACATTGGAATAACTTTTGTATGCATGATCTACCCTATACTTGGTGAAATTCTTACATTATTCCATTCTTTATCATTATGTTGGAAAAACTTTGCTACATCGAAGTACCACATACATGGTGAAATTCTTACATTAATCCATTCTTTATTATTACATAGAACATTACATACGTGCGTTTTACGCATGACCTGGTTCTATTATTTATTATTCTATTGGAACATCACATCGTCTGCAAATTTCACTTGATCTCGTTCCGTTATTTATTATTACATTGGAATATCACATGCGTGCGTTTATGCATGACCTAGTTCCGTTATTTATTATTCTGTTGGAATAACCTGTCTGTGTGGTCTATCGCATGCCTGATGATTTCTTTTGTTATTCCATTCTTTATTATACTCAGTTGGTTAAAGTTTTGGCTTTTATACTCCATGAAATTAGTGGAATATCCTTTATATTTGCGCTTCATCCAGTATTTTTTCATGGAAATATTCTTCTGAGCATTCTTGAGTTTACCCAACAAAGCAGTATCATGTTGACAATTTGGACGTTATTGGTTCCTGGATAAATTAATTCTTGAACTTGTTTTTATTGAATTCTTATATCATTGTCATCATCCTCATGTTTATATTATGTTGAAAGTCATCTGTGGCCTGTAGTGCATAGATGGACTTGGTATGATTATGACCAGGGATTATTCGGTATAATCATGACTGTAATGTTACAAATGATGTGGTAAAAGTCCTCATTGGCCCGTAGTGCATTGATGGACAGTTGTTGGCATGATCATGACCATTGATGAATACACGAATATCCTTGGCCCGTAATGCATGGATAATTTGTGGTTGTGATACTAATGAATATCCTTGGACGTAGTGCAGAGATGATGTGGATTATTTATTAAGCTGAGCTCCAGCGATAAAAGTGATGAAAAACCTTTTAAATCATAAAAGATAGTAGCTTTTATTCTCTACTTGACTCTCTTAATGGATTGCTTGTTCCGCTGCAGTTAAACTTGATGTTTGCTATATTGTATCAGTTTAACACTGTTGAAGGCTAACGATAATTTATTCTGTATTATCTTAGTCATAATATTTTTATTGGGCTAGTTGAGCTCACCCTTTTAATTTCATTGTTCTCTTCAGGAAATGAGAATGTAGCAGGGACTAGTCGGGGAACGGAGTGATGGTCCAGATAATAGCATTAGTAGTCCTCACTATTCTGTTAAATAATGTGATAATAAATGTAATGAGGACTCAATTGAGTGTGGATATTGTCTAGATGACAATATTTGTATTAAAACTCACAACATATGTTTTGTGTAAGTATTTTACATTGTTGTTGTATAATTAAGTTGTATTTGAATTTTGTACCATGTATTTGGCGACTCAAGATGGGTGATGTATACCTATTTTGGGGCGTCACGATTTAGTATAAAAGCTTAGGGATATGATCCACAGCTAAAATGTGAGACAAGAACTAGGAGGGAGAGACGGAGAATTCCTTCGCTAGTATGACCTACCTAAGTTTATTTGGTATTTAATTGGTCGGTCGTAGTATAGGGATAATATGTGATATGATAATTAACCCTTGTTTTATGGCGGTATTTGAAAATGACATCCAGAATGTTGAGAACATCAATGGAGCACGAGAGACCATTGAGTCTCCACAGATCAATAATCGGGATAATGTGCATCAGGAAGGCGATAATCCTCAGGCAAACAACAACACGGACCAGATGATGAACAATGGAATGTTCAGAGGCTTTATGCAATTCATGCAACATCAGGCAAGAACGATTCCTGTCCAAAATACAGGTGGAAACACTGGCAACTCTGGGACGAACACCGCTAAGTAGTTCAAGGAACTGGGACCACCGGAGTTTTTTGGAGAGCCAAAACCACTTAAGGCGGAGACGTGGATAAAGTAGATCAACAAGATATTTGATGTCTTGGGATGCTCCGAGGAGCAAAAGGTTCCCTTTGCCACCTTCATGTTGCGGGCAGTGGCAGATTACTGGTGGGAATCTGTAAAGCGTACTCTACCTACCGCACTGAAGATGTCTTGAGAGAAGTTCAAAGAACTGTTCAACGACAAGTACTTTTCCGAAAGTATTCATCACATGAAAGAGGTAGAATTCATCAAGCTGGAGCAAAACAACATGACCGTGTCGCAGTACGATGTCAAGTTTGCCGAGTTGTCCCGGTTTGCGTCCCATTTGGTTGATAATGAGGAGAGAATGACATGAATGTTTCTAAGAGGTTTGAAACCCAAGATACGTCAATATCTTATCTCTCATAAACTGTGTTTGTATTTAGATGTTGTTAATAGGGCTCAGTTATTGGAGCGCGATAATGAGTCAACCCAACCAAAAGAGAGCAGCTGGAAAAATGATAGTACTAGTGATAGCAGTTATCGAAGCGGTGACAATAAGCGTGGAGGGAATCAACATGCCAGAAATGGTAACCACTTCGGTGGTAATCATGGCCAAAATAATAAGAATGGACATTTCAAGAAGAGGAGATTCAACAATGATGGAAAGACATCAGCACCAGCACCCATTGTTAAGGAAGGAGAACGACCACCTATCATATGCTTCAAACGCGGATGGGAGGGACACATCAGTCCAAACTGCGCGATGTCGTCTAAAGCATATTATAATTATGGAAGAGAAGGTCACCTAGCCCGATTTTTTCGTTCACCGAAGAAAGTTCAACTAGAATGGAGGCACCAAAGGACGTCCCAGAAAAGTCAAAGTCAGTAGTGCAAGGGAGATCATTTGTCGTGACCTCCCAGAAAGCAAGGAACCCGAACGAGGTCATCATGGGTAAGCTTATCATAAACTCTAGCAAAGTTTATACTTTATTTGATACTGGTTCTACCCATTCTTTTATTTCTCCTACTTACGCTCAACGTTTTAATTTGACTCCGTAGAAATTAGACTTTGACTTATCTGTTGAAACTCCATTGGGAGAAACCTTCATTACATCCAATGTTTATAAGTCTTGTTTGGTTCAAATCGGTACCCTCACATTACCTGTCGATCATATTTCATTGAAAATACTTGCATTTGACGTAATTCTAGGGATTGATTGGTTAACTACTCATCATGCAAAAATTAATTGTTTTAAATAAAATTTGTTAGCTTTCATATTGCTAACCAACCTATTATGCGAATTCAAGCAACTAAACCATTAAAATCAATCACTGTCATCTCAAGCCATAAAGCTATTCTTTTATTAAAAAACGGATGTCAAGCTTTCTTAGATCATGTCACGGATCTAAACAAAAATACGTCAGTTTTGAATGATATTTCTATTGTTAATGAATTTCCTGACGTATTCCCTGAAGAACTTTCTAGCCTACCCCCAGAGCGTGAAATTGAATTTTGTATCGACCTTGAACCCGGTACAAAACCCATTTCCAAAGCCCCATATCGAATGGCTCTATTGAACTTGAGGAGTTAAAGACCCAATGCGCAGGAATTGTTAGACATCGGTTTCATTCATCCTAAATCGTCTCCTTGGGGTGATCCTGTTTATTCATTCGAAGAAGAAGAAAGATGGGAGTATCGACTTTGTATTGATTATCGGGAGTTGAACCATGTCACTATCAAAAATAGATATCCATTGCCTCGCATTGATGACCTGTTTGACCAGTTGTAAGGCGCCAAATTTTTTTCAAAGATTGATCTTCGTTCCAGATATCACCAATTGAAGATTAGAACCGATGACATTCCATGGACGACTTTCAAAACTCGGTACGGGCATTATGAATTCCTAGTCATGTCTTTTGGATTGACTAATACTCCTGCTGCCTTCATGGATATGCTAAACCGAGTATTCAAGGAATATTTGGATCACTTTATGGTCGTCTTTATTGATGACATCCTCATATATTACAAAAGCCGTGAAGATCATGAGCAACACTTGAGGCTGATACTTCAAAAGCTTCGTGAATATAAGCTTTATGCCAAGTTGAAGAAATGCGAGTTCTGGCTTGAGGAAGTAGCATTCCTTGGGCACGTGGTATCAAGTCTTGGAATATCTGTTGACCCAGCAAAGATTGAAGCTATTCAAAGCTGGGAGCAACCTAAATCGATGATGAAAATCACGTAACTTTCTCGGCTTAGCTGGTTATTATCGGAGATTCATAGAAGGGTTTTCTCGAATCGCTACTCCCTTAACTCAGCTGGCTCAGAAAGATATAAAATTCGGTTGGAACGAGGAATGTGAGAAGAGTTTTCAAGAACTCAAGAGAAGACTCATTTCAAAGACTGCTACGACAATACCATCCGGCTCGGAGAGATTTGTCATCTACAGTGATGCTTCAGGCAAAGGGTTATGATGTGTTCTCATGCAACATGGGAAAGTCATAGCCTATGCCTCTCGACAACTCAAAGAATATAAGAGGAATTATCCTACTCATGATCTAGAGTTGGCAGCTGTGGTCTTCGCACTTAAAATTTGGAGGCATTACTTGTATGGGGAGAAAGTGGAGATCTTTACGGATCATAAAAGCCTAAAATATTTCTTCACTCAAAAGGAACTCAACATGCGACAGCGACGTTGGCTTGAACTATTGAAAGATTATGATCATACCATCTAATACCATCCTTGAAAAGTAAACGTGGTAGCTGACGCATTGAGTAGAAGATGATATGCGGGTACGAGTGCAATATTATCAACGCAGAGGCCCATTTTGTATGACTTGCAAATGATGGAGATAGAGATAAAAACTCTAGGGACCCACGTGATGATGGCGAATATACGAGTAGAACCGACTTTAATCGATAAAGTTAAAGTCGCTTTCAAGCTACGAGACACGGAGCTGATGCATATGAGGAAGAAAGTACAAGAAGGTGCTATGCCGAAAGCAAGAATCGATGAAGAATGAATACTTTGAGTCAACTCTAGACTTTGTGTTCCTAACGATCCTGAGTTAAAGTATAAAATCATGATGGAGGCGCACAACACATCGTTTATAATCCATCCTGGGAGTACCAAAATGTATCATGATCTTCGACATACATTTTGGTTAGGCAATATGAAGAGAGAGATAGCGTTGTTTATCTCAAGGTGTTTAACTTGTCAACGAGTCAAGGCAGAGCATCAAGTACCAAAAGGTCCATTACAACCACTTGAAATTCCAGAATGGAAGTTGGAGCACATTACCATAGATTTCGTTACTGGTCTTCCCAAGGTTTCTCAAGGCATAGATGCAATTTAGGTCATTGTTGATAGATTGACCAAGTCTGCTCATTTCTTACCAATACGAGAAACTTATACACTTCAACGTCTTGCTCGTATGTACATAAAGGAGATTGTAAGACTGCATGGTATGCCAGTATCCATAGTTTCTGATCGAGACCCAAGATTCACTTCACGATTTTGGGTTAGTTTACAAAAAGCTATGGGCACGGATTTACGATTTAGTTCGGCATATTATCCTCAGACGGACGGACAATCAGAGAGGACGATTCAAACTCTTGAAGATTTTTTAAGACTCTATGTCATTGACTTCAAGGGAAGTTGGGGCAAGTTCTTACCATTGGTGGAGTTTTCTTACAACATCAGTTATAAAACAAGTATTGGCATGGCTCCATTCGAGGTGTTGTATGGAAGAAAGTGTCATTCTCCAGTATGCTAGGATGAGGTGGGTGAAGCAACATTGTTGGGACCGGAGTTGGTACGTATGACTACAGAAAAGATTCAAATGATCCGACAACGTATAAAAATCTGACAAGACCGACAAAAGAGTTATGCTGATCTTGATCGAAAGAATATGGAATTCGATATTGGTGTGTTGTTACGTGTTGCTCCATGGAAAGGAGTTACGAGATTTGGAAAGAGAGGAAAGCTCAATCCTCGATTCATTGGCCCATTTTTAATCCTCGATCGAGTAGGGACCGTAGCCTATATGACTCGCTTTCTGCCAAGTATGTCTCGTGTTCATAACATTTTTCATATATCCATGTTACATAAATATGTGAAAGACCCGAACCACATTATTGAGTTAGAACCCATTTAAATAGCGGAAGATTTAATGTACGAAGAGGTTCTGTTCAAATCTTGGATAAGAAGGAACATATTCTACGCTCTAAGGTTATACCTCAAGTCAAAATTTTATGGAGGAACCACGATGTTGGGGAAATGACACGGGAGTTAGAATCAAAATGAAATCAAGGTATCCTTACCTCTTCGACATACCAGTGCATCGCCCTCTAATTTCGAGGGCGAAATTTCATAAGAAGGGGAGATTGTAAGACCCCAACTTTTATGAATAAAGATGAATTTTCTATAATTATCATTTTTGAATATTATGGAATGAATTTGATATAATGTTATAGTTGTGGGTAATAGTTATAAATTTTGCAAAAGTACGCAAGTTGTTATATAATATTCAATTGGTGGGAATATTCGTTTTAACAGGGGAATATTCATACGACTCAAGACAATCATTAGTGGACCCCACAACGGAATTATTGTCGGATTAAAAAAATGACAAAAATATTTTATGAAAATAACGGCGGAAGTTTTATCGTTAACTGTTGAAACACCAGATGTTAAAAAGTACAGTAATAAGCGTGGTTGCATTGTAACATTCCAGAATTTTTAATTGTTATATTAAATATTTATTGAAATATTTAATTATTTAATGGAGGTGTTTATTGTTGAATAAGTAATTATTCAAATTTAATTCAATTGGTTAATTATTTGTTAAATAAATAATTAAAGAAATTAATTATTATATTCTAATTTAATTTAATTATTAAGTTAGAGAGTTTTGATTAAATGAATTATTATTATTTTATTTGAATTTGTTATTAAAAGAATGTGTTAGTTGATTAAATAAAGTTATAATTATATAGAAAATTATAATTTGGTGGTATTGATTTATGGGTTAAAGTAATTTAATAAATTATTATTAGAATTAATTTAATTAAATAAAAGTGTGACAAATAACCTTTTATAAAGGAGTTATTAAAATAACTTAAAGGAGTTTAATTCAGTTTCGCCAAACAAGGCCTAATGCCTATTAAGTCTTTAATCTAATTGTGTTTTACCAAACAAGGCATAAGGATTAAATGATTATATTTTTAGTGAGTAACCAAACAAGCCTTATGGCTTTTTGATTTTCAAAATTTGGATAACTGATATCAGTTATACTTATATTTATATTATATAATTAATATATATTATATCTTATACGTTATATTTCTAATACGTAAGATTAGAATAGAGAGGTAAGAGAGAAGAAGAGAGTTTACAGAGAGAAAAGAAGAGAGAAAGAAAGGCTAAAGAAATTGGAGAAAAGAAGCTTGAGAATCAAAAGGATAGCCATCATCTTCTACAAACAAGGTATCATCCTACCCTTTTAAGTTTTTAAAATTGTAGTTTTCTCTTCCCTAATTCTTTGTAAATTCTTCTGAAAGGATAAATTTTTTGATTGTATGTGTCTTTATATGATAAACTAGTGCTGTAAAACTATTTTCATAAGTTATATATGAGTATAGTCAATGAATTGATGTTATGTATGTGGTTTGTGAAGAAAAATTATTTTACAGAGAGTTTATGTGAATGAATATGATTTAGTTTAAGGTAGAAATTAAGGTTTAATTAGTTGTTTAGTTGATAAATTGACTATTGTATTTGTAAGAGGTTGTATAAACATAAATAAAGTGCTTTGAATTAACTATTTTGGTTGAAAAACAAAATCACAGTGTTGATTTTCATTAAAAACATCAAAAAGTGAGTTTTTTTTTTTTTTTTTATCAAAAACAGTGAAATTGGATGTTTTAAATTCATTGTTTATGTTGTTTTATGGGTAGAAACATGCTAAGAGTCTTTCAATTATGTTGAAGACGTTTGCAGCGATAATGGAGAAGGCAATTCTCGCTGAAGGTGGAGGCGAGGCTGTAACCAAGTTCAATCAAGAACAGAAAAAGAAGAAGAATGAAGTGGTGGTAGTGGAAATGGTAACAATAATCTGAAGAGAAAGTGGAATGGAAATGTGGGTGCTGGAAATCGACAGGGTAACCAGCAGAATAAGAAGTTTGAAGCATGTGCTACATGCGGGAAGTTTCACAAGAGTGTATGCTTGATGGGGAAATGAGTATGTTTTAAATGTGGCCAGGAAGGTCACATCTCCCCAAGTTGCAACCAACCTAAGAAGAATGTTTGCTTCACTTGCGGGTCCAAGGATCACTTTGCTCATGAGTGCCCTAAGAAGAAAACTGGAGGGACAACGGGAAGCAAGGGAGGAAGCAGTGGAGGTACTTGGGCCATTACTGGACCAACGACATCAACCAAATCCACAACCAGAACCTTAAACATGACTGTGCAAGATGCTGTGCAATCAAAGGATGTGGTGTCAGTTATTATCCCAATCAATGATATTGATGCTTATGTATTGTTTGATTCGGGTGCTACTTGCTCGTTTATATATGATGATTTTGTTAAGAAGTTAGAAATACCTAGTGAAGAGTTGAATTTCCCTTTAAACATAGAAATTGCGAATAGGGAAGTGATTCATGTTAGGGTTGTGTACAAGGATTGTAACGTGAACATTAAAGGGAATGTCATGAAAGTAGATTTAATCCTGATAAAACTTGGAGAGTTTGACGTGATATTGGGAATGGATTGGTTATTCAATTATGGAGCGATAATTAATTGCCAAAAGAAGTGTGTAAACCTTATGACTCCGTCTTCATGGTAGCAAATCGCCTAGACAAATGAAATGTCTAACGATGATGCAGGCCATGAAGTTGTTAAGTAAAGGCTGTGTAGGGTACTTAGCTTACATAGTCGATACTCAGAAGAAGGGTGCAAAACTGGAAGAAATACCAATAATTAAGGAATTTGTGGACGTGTTTCCGGAGGATTTGCCAGGACTTCCACCTGACAGAGAAATTGAGTTCGTGATCGACTTAGCACCACGAACCGCTCCGATATCGAAAGCCCCGTACAGAATGGCTCCGGTAGAGATGAAGGAACTGATGGTACAAGCTAGGAGCCGTACATTGGACAAGAAATACATTCAATAGAGTGTGTCACCGTAGGGAGCACCCCGTGTTATTATTCAAAGAAGAAAGATGGGTCAATGCGTCTTTGCATTGATTATAGGGAGTTAAACAAAGTCACTATTAAGAATAAATATCCATTGCTGAGAATAGATGATTTATTTGACTAGTTGAAGGGTGCTAGATATTTCTCAAAAATAGATTTGAGAAGTGGGTATCACCAACTGAAAGTAAGGAAGGAGGATGTACCGAAGATGGCATTCCGAACTCGCTATGAACATTACGAATTTTTGGTGATGTCTTTTGGTTTGACAAATGCCCCTGCAGCGTTCATGGATTTGATGAATAGGGTGTTTAAACCATGTTTAGACAAGTTTGTGGTGGTGTTTATCGATGATGTTCTAGTGTACTCTAGAACTCAAGAAGAACATGTGGAACACTTACGTCTAACGCCGGAGACGTTAAAAAGGGAAAAGTTGTACGCGAAATTCTCTAAATGCGAATTTTGGTTAGAACGTGTACGATTTCTTGGACACGTAATTGACAAGGATGGAATTTCAGTGGATCTATCAAAGGTCGAAGCTGTGATAAATTGGGAACAACCAAGAACTCCATCAGAAGTAAGAAGTTTCTTGGGATTGGCAGGGTATTACAGATGGTTTATCCAGGATTTCTCCAAGATTGCCACTCCGTTGACAAATTTGACGAGAAAATCTGTAAAAATTGTTTGGACGGAGAAATGTGAAGGAAGTTTCTAGGAATTGAAAAAGAAGTTAAGTATGGCACCTGTGTTATCATTACCAGATAATACAGGAAATTTTGTGGTGTACAGTGATGCTTCACACAAAGGATTAGGATGTGTCCTTATGCAGAACGAAAAAGTCATCGCGTATGCATCAAGGCAATTGAAAGACTATGAAAAAGGGTATCCGACTCATGATTTAGAGTTGGCGGCGGTTGTGTTTGCTTTAAAAATATGGAGACACTATCTCTATGGGGAGAAATGTGAGATCTACATAGACCATAAGAGTCTGAAGTACATTTTCACTCAGAAAGACCTGAACATGCGTCAAAGAAGATGGATGGAATTGATAAAGGATTACAATTGTGAGATCTTTTATCATCCAGGCAAAGCAAACGTGGTAGCAGATGCCTTGAGTAAGAAAGGCAGGGAAAAGTTGATGTTGTTAACTAATAAGGAGGAGCTTATATCAACAATGTCAAGGTTAGAGTTGGAAATAAAATTTCTAAAAGAATCCGATGAAAAATTATACCAGATGGAAGCCAGTCCAACTTTGGTGGACAAAGTGAAGAACGCTCAACTGCAGGATGAGGAATGCAGAAAAATAAGAGAAAGTATGGTCGAGGGAAAAGAAGTAAAATACAAGGTTGATACCGATGGAATGCTGAGATTCGAGGGACGAATCTGGGTTCCAGCAGTACCTGATATTAAAGAAGACATCTTGACAGAAGCTCATAGCTCGAGATATTTGATTCATCCGGGAAGTACGAAGATGTATCAAGATTTGCGGCGACATTTTTGGTGGCCAAATATGAAAAGAGACATTGCAGAATGCATTGCAAAGTGCTTGACTTGTCAGAGAGTCAAGGCCGAGCATCAAAGGCCAAGCGGATTACTTCAACCGTTAGAGATACCGGAATTGTGACACCCCCAAATCCAGGTACTTCATTCTCATAGGATCTGGTGTTCACTTAATCAAACATTCATATCTAACTACCCAATCACAATAAAACTGGATAAATAAAACCTTTCCCATTAAAGGTTTACATAATAAAATCTCTCAGGTTATCTAACCTTTAATTACAATCATTCAAATGCGGAAATTAAATAAACTTCATTAAAACCAAGTCTAAGATCATCATAATAAAAATCTAACATCTCAATCAAAGTAAAATTACAAGTCTTCATCACTTGCACATTTTTCCCTTTCCTTTGCTAGACAAAGGTTCATCTACCTTCTCTTCTTTAGCTGCAATGAGTTTTAAAATATGCAGGAATGAGCAAAATAATTGCTCACTAGATACAATATGAAATCAACAGGAGTATAGTAATAATAATGGCCAATAATAGGCTCATCAACAATGAATAGTACTCTATCATCTATAATCAGAAACTGAAATCCAAAATGTGGAATAAATATAAGCGAGGGTCATAAGAGACCATGAATTATGTCCACGATTTAGCGAGCAATCTTTCAACTCAACTTTAATATCGTAAGACTATAAGGACTCCTCGTACTTGGGGATCGACCCTTAAGTACCATGTATTGTGCACAAACATTTAACGCTACGCGTAAGTTAACTCTAATCATAACATTAGGGTTGTTCATCTCGATATTTAGAGTACAAGTCCGCTTTTGAAAGGAAGTTTGGTTTGGATAAGCTTTTAGGATAATTTGGAATTCAACAAACATCAACTAAGGTTTAGTTGAATGAAACCAAGAACATTTCACTATAGAATAATCATGATTGAATCAATCATAGTAAACTAAAGTCATGATTTAGGAATAATCTAAGAGCAAACAATTTGAATAGCTACAACACCTTGCTTGAACAATACTAAGCCAAGGTTAATTAAAATTGAATACTAAGCATGCATAGCAATTTGATTGATAAAAATGTTCAACATTAGAATATATAAATTTTGCATGCTAAACAACAAGTTAAATACAAGAATAACTTGCTCAAGAATAACGTACATCATTATATCATAATCGAATTGAAAATAGTAGTTTGATTAACAAGATAATAGATTAGAAAACTTGCTCAATATAAAAAGAGAGTTTAGAAAACTTGCTCAAAGAAAATTTAAGCGATTGCACAATTCTAAAAGTAGAGTTAAAGAACTTGCCTTGCTCGTAGGCTAAACCAAATCAATACGAATCCCAATATCCTATAAACATATGTCATCATGACATAATTAGTCATTACCATCTTACAAACATAACTAAAAATCGTTCATCATTTAAAATTGGATTTTAATCACATAATCGAGTTATAACACAAGTTAATTGTTAATAACATACTTATTCATAGTATAGAAATACTAAAATCAACATTTAGCAGTCTTACTATTATCACATAAATTTTCTCAAAATTTCGTGTACAAAAAGTACACTGTCAGACCATTCTCGCTAACTTCATGGCCACGGCTCCACGATTTACAACGTGGGTTCATGACTGCCAGTGGGCATGAAAATAATGAGAGTTGTGAGATCGAGCTACAAAGCCATTGCAACTGATGAGCATGGCGCCGCGACGCCACAAAGGTACTGCAAGTCCGCATCATGCAATAATGAATCTGAACCTCGACGAACGACCTCGGCAATAATAGTGCGGAAAAAAAAGCCATTTTGGCCTCTGAGCTCGTTTCTAACAGACTAATTAGCAAATAAATCATATAGAGACTTCATGTAAACATATTTCAAAAACTCTAAACATGATTCTACCCATACAACAACATAAACAACAAAATTAACACACCCAAATTCACTGTTTTTGGCTAAAACTCATTTTTTTATATTTCAATGAAAATCAACACAGTAACTTTTGTTTTTCAACCAAAACCACTAATTCAAAGTGTCTTTATTAATGATTATACATACTCTAACAAATTAAACGATCAATTAATCAACTAAACCACGAATTCACCCTCAATTTCTACTTTAAACTAAACAATATATTTTCATAAAAACTCTCTGTAAAAACATTTTCTTCACAACCATAAACATAATACCAATTTATTGACTACAACTTATGAAAATCGTTTTAACATCACTAGTATGCAATATAAAGCCACATAACAACGACAATTTATCTTTACATAAGGAATTTATAGAGAATTAGAGAAGAGAAAACTAGAATTTTAGAAAACATAAAAGAAAAAGGTAGAATGAAACCTTGAAGAAGATGATGATGGCTATCTCTTTACTTGACAAGCCTTTCTCCACTCTCTAGCCTTTCTTCCTCTCTTCTTCTTCTTCTTCTTCTTCTTCTTCTTCTTCTTCTTCTTCTTCTTCTTCTTCTTCTTCTTCTTCTTCTTCTTCCCCTGAGTTTTCTTTTCTTCTCTCTCTCTATCTAACGTACTTAACAAATAACGTATATAGAATATAATATATATTGATTATATAATATAAATACAAAACATATAACTAATATCAGTTATATGAGTTTTAAAAATCAAAAGCCATAAGGCTTGTTTGGTTACTAACTAAAAAAAATAACCCATTAATCCTAACACCTTGTTTGATAAAACTCAAATAAATTAAAGACTTAATAGGCCTTAGGCCTTGTTTGGCAAAATTGAATTAAAACTCCTTTAAGTTATTTTAATAACTACTTTATAAAAGGTTATTTGTCACACATTAATTTAATTAAATTAATCATAATAATAATTTATTAAATCACTTCATCACATAAATCAATACCTCCAAAATTATAATTTCTATATAATTATAACTTTTATTTAATCCACCAACACATCCTTTTAATTACAAATTCCAATAAAAAGAATAGTAATTCAATTAATCAAAATTCTCTAACTTAATAATTAAATTAAATTAGCAGAATAATTAATTTTCCTTAATTATTTATTTAACAAATAATTAACCACATCAATTCAAATTTGAACAATAATTTATTCAACAATAAACACATTCATTAAATATTTAAATAATTCAATAAATATTTAATATAACAATAAAAATTCTGGAATGTTATAGGAATGGAAATGGGACATATCACAATGGATTTTGTGGTAGGTCTCCCAACGACTCAGAAAGGATACGATGCGATATAGGTGATAGTGGTCAGATTAACAAAATCTACACACTTTTTGCCAATAAAGATTAGATTCAATCTTGATCAGCTGGCAAGGTTATATGTTAAAGAAATCGTGTCGAGACATGGAGTTCCAGTGTCAATTGTGTCAGATAAAGATTCGAGGTTCACATCAAACTTCTGAAAGAGATTACAAGAATGTATGGGAACACAATTGCGAATGAGTACGGCATATCATCCGCAAACAGATGGCCAAAGTGAACGAACGATTCAGACATTGGAAGATATGCTGAGAGCATGCGTCATGGATTTCAAAGGAAGCTGGGATGAACAATTACCGTTGGTGAAATTTGCCTATAATAACAGTTACCACGCAAGCATCGGCATGCCTCCTTACGAAGAATTATACGGCAGGAGGTGCAAAACTCCACTGTGCTGGGATGAAGTCGATGAACATCAACTGTTAGGACCAGAACTGGCACAACAAACTGCTGAGGTTGTCAAACTCATCAGAACAAGATTGGCAGCTGCTCAAGACAGACAAAAGAAATATGCGGATCCACATAGACAAGATCGTGCATTCGACGTAGGAAATTATGTTTTTCTAAAAGTTTCTCCTTGGAAGGGAAAAATTCAATTTGGTAAAAAGAGGAAACTAAGCCCGAGGTTTATTGGACCCTTCGAAGTGCTGCAAAAAGTTGGAGAGGTGGCTTACGAGGTAGCTCTACCTCCAGAATTGCAAAACATTCATAATGTTTTTCACGTTTCGGTGTTACAACCATATAAGTCCGATTACAAGCACGTGATTGAATACGAACCATTGCAGTTTAAGAAAGACTTGTCCTATGAAGAGGTTCCTATCCAGATAGTCGACAGGAAAGAACAAGTGCTCAAAAAAGTGTGACAAATAACCTTTTATAAAGGAGTTATTAAAATAACTTAAAGGAATTTAATTCAGTTTCACCAAACAAGGCCTAATGCCTATTAAGTCTTTAATCTAATTGTGTTTTACCAAATAAGGCATAAGAATTAAATGATTATATTTTTAGTGAGTAACCAAACAAGAAGAATTACTTCTGAACCTAAGAAGAATGTTTGCTTCTGTGAAGGTAATATGGAGGAACAACAATGTTGAAGAGGCTACGTGGGAACTCGAAGCTGAAATGATGAAGAATTACCCTGAGTTATTTGTTTAATCTGTGTCTTCGATTACGGGGATGAATATTTGTAATTAGGGAGAATGTGATTTAATGAATTGTTTGAATTGTGATTACGGGGCCAGAGAATCCTTGTAAGGAGGAATGATGTAACATTCCGAATTTTTAATTGTTATATTAAATATTTATTGAAATATTTAAGTATTTAATGAAGGTGTTTATTGTTGAATAAGTAATTATTCAAATTTGATTCGAATTGGTTAATTATTTGTTAAATAAATAATTAAGGAAATTAATTATTATATTCTAATTTAATTTAATTATTAAGTTGTAGAGTTTTGATTAAATGAATTATTTTATTTGAATTTGAATTTGTTATTAAAAGGATGTGTTAGTTGATTAAATAAAGTTATAATTATATAGAAAATTATAATTTGGTGGTATTGATTTATGGGTTAAAGTAATTTAATAAATTGTTATTAGAATTAATTTAATTAAATAAAAGTGTGACAAATAACCTTTTATAAAGGAGTTATTAAAATAAATTAAAGGAGTTTAATTCAGTTTCGCCAAACAAGGCCTAATGCCTATTAAGTCTTTAATCTAATTGTGTTTTACCAAACAAGACATAAGGATTAAATGATTATATTTTTAGTGAGTAACCAAACAAGCCTTATGGCTTTTGATTTTCAAAATTTGGATAACTGATATCAGTTATACTTATATTTATATTATATAATTAATATATATTATATATTTTACATTATATTTCTAATACGTAAGATTAGAATAGAGATGTAAGATAGAAGAAGAGAGTTTACAGAGAGAAAAAAAAAGAGAGGAAGAAAGGCTAGAAAAATTGAAGAAAAGAAGCTTGAGAATCAAAAGTATAGCCATCATCTTCTATAAACAAGGTATCATCCTACCCTTTTAAGTTTTTAAAATTTTAGTTTTCTCTTCCCTAATTCTCTGTAAATTCTTGTGAAAGGATAAATTGTTTGATTGTATGTGTCTTTATATGATAAACTAGTGTTGTAAAACTATTTTCATAAGTTATATATGAGTATAGTCAATGAATTGATGTTATGTATGTGGTTTGTGAAGAAAAACTATTTTACATAGGGTTTATGTGAATGAATATGGTTTAGTTTAAAGTAGAAATTAAGGTTTAATTAGTTGTTTAGTTGATAAATTGACTATTGTATTTGTAAGAGGTTGTATAAACATAAATAAAGTGTTTTGAATTAACTGTTTTGGTTGAAAAACAAAATTATAGTGTTGATTTTCATTAAAAACATCAAAAAGTGAGTGTTTATCAAAAACAGTGAAATTGGATGTTTTAAATTCGTTGTTTATGTTTTTTTATGGGTATAAACATGTTAAGAGTCTTTGAATTATATTTATATGAAGTCTCTATATGAATTACATGTTAATTAGGCTGTTAAAAAGTAGCTTGTAGGTCAAAATTGGCTTTTGTTCATGCTTTATTCTTAGTCATGCTGCAAAATTATACTGATTCGGTATTGTGTTTGATCTAGCGATACATTTGTCAGTCATGACTCAGGCGCCAAGACGCAGCGTGACCTCGTAGTTTAATTTTCGTCGTCATTAACGCCATCATCAAGATCATGAAGCAATCAACCACAAGATAAAGCGTGGCGCCATGCATGACGAGTTGGCGAGAATGGTCGACGATGTACTTTTTGTACTCAAAATCTGAAGGAATTGTTATGTGTTAATAGTAAGACTGTTAAAGTATGATTTCAGTATTTCTATACCATGAATGAGAATGTTATTAACAATTAACTTGTTTATAACTTGATTATGTGATTGAAAATCAAACCCTATATGATGAATGTACTTAGTTATGTTTGTATAGTGGTAGTGACTAACTATGTCATGATGACATATGTATATAGGATATTGTGATTCGAATTGTTCGGTTTAGCCTACGAGCAAGGCAAGTTCTCTAAATCTATTATCTTGTTGAACTAATTACTGTTTCCAATTCGATTACAATATAATGATGCAAAATTTCTAAACTTTATTTTGATATTGAGCAGGTTCTTCTAATATTTAACTTGTTGTTTAGCATGCACATTTATATATACTAATGTTGAACAATTTTATCATTCAAATTGTTATGCATGCTTAGTATTCAATTCTAAATAACCTTGGCTTAATATTGTTCAAGCAAGGTGTGTTATAGTTATTCAAGGTGTATGCTATTAGATTATTCCTAAAGCATGATTTTAATTTACCATGTCGATTCAATTATGATTATTCTATAGTATGATGTTATTAGTTTTATTCTATAGTACGATTATTAGTTAATGTTCGTTGAAATTCCAAATTACCTTGAAATGTATCCAAACCAAACTCACTTTGGTGCGGACTTGTACTCTAAATACTGAGATGAACAACCCTATTATTAGGGGTAACTTACGCATAGCGTTGAAATGTTTGTGCACAATACATTGTACGAAGGGCTGATCTCCCTAAGTACGAGGAGTACTTATAGTCTTATGACTGTTAAAGTTTAAGTTGAAATATTACTTATAACTATGGACATAGTTCGTGGTCTTAGGACCCTCAGTTATATACTTTAGAATGTTGATAAATCATATTGTTTAATTCTATCAAGCCTCTTATTTGACAGTTGTTGTAAAAAAAATTCATTCATTGTTGTTTCAAGTGAGCTTTGTTTGCTCACTCTTGCTTATATAACTATTACAGTTAAAGATGAGAAGGTTGATGTACCTAGCACCAGTAAGGGAAAAGAAAAGATGAACAAGTTTTGAAAAATTGTATTATGTTGACATTTTATTATCAGTTTTTAATTGAATGGTTGTAATGAAGTTTATTTATTTTCCGCATTTGAATGATTGTATTTAAAGGTTAGACAATCTGGGAGATTTTTATTATGTAACCCTTTAATGGGGAAGGTTTTTATTATTCAATTTGATTGTGATTGGGTAGTTAGATATGAATGTTTGATTAAGTGAACACCAAATCCTGTGGGAATGAAGTACCTGGGTTTGGGGGTGTCACATGCATAGTAGCACACGTTATTGATTATTGATGCTTACGTGAGAAGTCACTCAGTTTTGTTCAATTATTGTATTAGTAATTGTTGCATAGTATCTCACGTTAATTGATTCAATTATTGTTGATATTTTATATATTAATAAATCAATAATTGAGACGATGAAGTTATTAATATTATTATTTGTAATATTAACGATGTCTAGAAGTTCTGCCAAGGAGAGGTTTGGTCACCTAATTGCTTGTAATCTGAGAAATCCTTATTGAAAAGCCCCTCTTTCCGGAGGAACGACACAATCGATTAATAGTGTGAATTATAATAATGATGATGAAGTTTTGTTTTATTAGTATTATTAATGTAATAAAACAGAAAAGCTTTTTATATAAAATAGAATACTTTTATAAAGTTATTCGTTTTATTAGACTATAAATAGAATATATTATATTCTATTATGCATAATGTTTTGCATAGTAAAATCTTTTTATATAAAACAGAATACTTTTATAAAGTTTTTCGTTTTATTAGACTATAAATAGAATATATTATATTTTATTATGCATAGTGTTTGCATAGTGCCTGCATAGTGTTTTGCATAGTAAAATCTTTTTATATAAAACAGAATACTTTTATAAAGTTATTCGTTTTATTAGATTATAAATAGAATATATTATATTTTATTCAAAAGATTTTATTTTATTAGAATATTTTATAGTAAGACCGTCCGTTTAAAAGTAAATCAATCTGGACCATTTAGGAATTAGTTACTATTCAGTCCATTCTCCTATAAATAGAAGCTCATTCCTTCATTATTTCTTACGATTTCACTGAAACTCTAGAGAGAGAAACTATAGAGAGAATGAAGAAAAGTATTCTGCTACTTCACTACTCCTATATCCAGTTTGTTCTATGGTAAGAGGTATTATTTCTTTCGTATTCATGAAGAGAACTTCTGTTATTCCATTTTTTTATTCTGTTAGAATAACCTCTATACGCGGTCTACCCTTTACTTGGTGAAATTCTTCTATTATTCCATTCTTTATCATTATGTTGGAATAACTTGTCTGTCACAAGTCACCGCATACATGGTGAAATTCTTACATTATTCCATTCTTTATTATTCGTAGGAACATCCTGTTTATGCGCTTATGCATGACTGGTTTAGTTATTTATTATTCTTTGGAATATCACATGCGTAAGCGTTCTGCATGACCGGTTCCATTATTTATTATTCTGTTGGAATAACCTATCTGTGCGGTCTATCGCATGCCTGGTGATTTCTTTTGTTATTCCATTCTTTATTATACTCAGTTGGTTAAAGTTTTGACTTCTATACTCCATGAAATTAGTAGAATATCCCTTATATTTGCGCTTCATCCAGTATCTTTTCATGGAAATATTCTTCTGAGCATTCTTGAATTTTACTCTACAAAAAAGTATCATGCTGACAATTTGGATGTTACTAATTCCTGGATAAATTAATTCTTGAACTTGTTTTATTGAATTCTTATATCATTGTTATCATCCTCATGTTTATATTATGTTGAAAGTCATCTGTGGTCTGTAGTGCATAAATGGACTTGGTATGATTATGACCAGGGATTATTCGGTATAATCATGACCGTAATGTTACAAATGATGTGGTAAAAGTCCTCATTGGCCCGTAGTGCATTGATGGACGAGTTGTTGGCATGATCATGACCATTGATGAATACACGAATATCCTCGCCCGTAGTGCATGGATAATTTGTGGTTGTGATACTAATGAATATCCTTGGTAGTAGTCTTGGAGGATGATGTGGATTATTTATTAAGTTTGAGTCCCAAATGATAAAAGTGATGAAAAACCTTTTAAATCATAAAAGATGATAGATTTTATTCTTTACTTGACTCTTTTAATGGATTGCTTGTTCATTTATGCAGTTAAACTTGATGTTTGTTATATTGTATCAGTTTAACACTATTGAAGGCTAACGATAATTTATTCTGTATTATCTTAGTCATAATATTTCTTACTGGGCTAGTTAAGCTCACCCTTTTACTTTCATTGTTCTCTTGAGAAATGAGAACGTAATGAGGACTAGTCGGGGAGCGGAGTGACGGTCCGGATAATAGCATTAGTAGTCCTCACTATTACATTAAATAGTGTGATAATAAATGTAATGAGGACTCAATTGAGTGTGGATATTATCTAGATGACAATATTTGTATTAAAACTCACAGCATATGTTTTATCGTATTTTACACGACTGTTGTATAATTTAGTTGTATTTGAATTTTGTACCATGTATTTGGCGACTCAAGATGGGTGATGTATACCTATTTTGGGGGTGTCACACAAAGAATCTACATGAAATGACTGTTCAACAGTTATATGGCAACCTTCTTACATACAAACTGGAGCTGACTCAATGAGCAGAAACTCTATCTAAAGGAAGAAAGAAGGATAAAGGTGTTGCTCTCAAAGCAACTGGAAACACCTCCAATGTTAACACTGAAGTTGACTCTGACTATGATGAAGATGATGATGAGGACTTTGTAATGCTGGTGAAGAGACTCAAAAGATTCATGCGTTAAGGTAAAACCAGCAAGCCAAAGAAAGTCAGCAACTACAGCAGCCAGAAGAAATGAATGATCTATGCTACAATTGCAAAAAACCTGGCCACTTCATTGCTAACTGCAACAAACCTCTTAGAGAAGAACTAAAGAAGAAATCACATTCAAAGAAGGAATACAAAGGCAACAAAAGGCCTCAGAAGAGAGACAAAGGCCTTGTAGCTGGAGGATCGTGGAGTGACTCAGACAATGACTTAACTCCAAAATCTGGAGATGATGAAGATCCTCAAATGGCAAATCTTTGCCTGATGGCCAAGAACACAAAGGACAAACAGAACTCCAACATACATGAAGTAAGTATAGATGAGGTATTTCACTTCAACTCTCCTGATGTAGACATTGATGACTTAAGAACTGCACTGCATGGCATAACATCTAATCTGCATCAATACATGAAATGGTTTAGAGTTCTGACTAAGGACTATTCACTTCTTCAAAAGAAAAAAGAAAAATTTCAAGAAGAACTGGAAACAGCCCTTCTAAGTACTGGTTCTCTTTCCAAGTTAGAAGCCGAGAATAAGCTCTTGAACCAGACTAATGAGCTCAATGTAAAAAGAGAGTCAAGTCTAACCTCTAAAATTGAGGAACTAGAAAAGATAATCTCTACATGGAATAAATCCTCTTCATCCATGGACTCCCTAATCTCTAGCCAGAGAAGTGTCTCTGACAGAACAGGTTTAGGCTTTGGGAAATCTGCCTCAGAGCCATGTGTGGAAAAAGTAAAGGAAACTAGCACTAGTAATGTTTCAAGTTTTAGTAGAGGCATTATATTTGTGAAATCCTCACAGAAGGATGAGACAGTCAAACCCTGCTCTACTGGTTCAATCTATATTCCAAGAAGTAAGGGATCTCATGTTGGCCTAGGTTTCAGAAAAGAGAAGAGTAACCCAGCCACTACTCACCAACCTCGAAGGATCGTAGAGTCAAGTAAGACCAACTCTACGAACCAACTGGGAAGGTACAGTAGATGTAAAGTACACTCCTCACATATCATGAAACACAAGGACACATGGAAGAAGGAAAATCAGCTTACCAGAAGAATGGCTAAAGATCCACAAAAGTCCAAATGGAGGAAGAATTCTCACACACACACACAAACATGCATCATATTAGATGTTTTGTGTGCTACAAAGTTGGCCACAAGGCTACAAAGTGCCATTTTAATTCCATGCATATGAGACCCAAAATCAAGCAGATTTAGGTCCCCAAGGGTACTAACAAAGTAGGACCCATACAAGTATGGGTACCAAAATGTAGGTTTAATGTTACCATAGGAAAAGAGCTCCAAGATCACAACCTGGTATCTGGACAGTGGATGCTCAAGGCACATGGTAGGGAACAAAGCCCTTCTATCTAACTACATAGAGAAGGAGGGTCCTCGGTCGTCTTTGGAGATAACGGCTCTGGCAAGACAAGAGGATATGGCTCAGCTGGAAATTGTGTAGTATCCTTCAGTAAACTGGCCTATGTGGAAGGACTACAACACAATCTTCTAAGCATTAGCCAACTCTGCGACAAGGGTCATCAAGTAACATTCCTCAACAATCAATGTCAAGTCCGAAACCAAAAGACATCTGCTGTAAAGATAACCGAAACAAGAGAAGGAAATGTCTACACAGTAAATCTTGCCCAACTAACCTCAGACGAGACAATATGCTTTTTGGCTAAAGCATCTGAAGAAATGAGCTAGTTATGGCATCGAAGACTATCTCCTCTCAACTTCAAGAGCATGTCCAAACTAGCCTCAAAAGATCTAGTTGCAGGCTTACCTAAGTTCAGCTTCATTAAATAAAGGTCGTGCAATGCCTGTCAGCTTGGAAAGAAAACTAGAAGCTCATTCAAAAGAAAAATTTCCAACTCAATTGACAAGCCCCTGCAGTTGCTCCACATGGATCTATTTGGGCCAATTCCAACAACGAGCCTCGGAGGGAAGAAATATTCACTAGTCATAGTCGACGACTACACCAGATTCACATGGGTATTCTTTCTAACCTCAAAGGATGAAATAAGCTCCCAACTGATCAAGATATTCAGACTAGTTATGAACGAGAAAGGGGAGAAAATCAAGGCCATAAGGAGTGATCATGGAAGATAATTCGACTTCTCAGAAATGGACCAATTCTGCACAGACAATGGCATCAGTCATAACTTCTCAGCTCCACGAACTCCTCAACAGAATGGAGTAGCTGGAAGAACTCTACTAGCAGTAGCCCATCTGCCTAAATACTTCTAGGCAGAAGCTATCAACACTGCATGCTACACTCAGAACAGATCACTCATACACTCTATGATTAAGAAGACCCTCTACGAACTATTGAAAGGAAGAAAGCCAAGTGTCAGCTACTTTCATGTATTCGGTTGTGCATGCTACATTCTTAACAATGGAAAGCAGTATTTGACAAAGTTTTAACCCAAGTCAGATGAAGGAATCTTTCTTGGATATGCCACAGACAGTAAAGCCTACAGAGTATTCAACAAAAAGACACTAAGTATTGAAGTCTCGATTCACATCATCTTTGATGAGACCTACTCAGACAAAATAGTACTGCAAGACACTACGACCGAAAGCTCAGACACTACGAACGAGGTCTTCGAGCTCAACACTACAGTCGTAGTTCCAGCTAGCGAAATCGTTGAGCAAGGAAATGAGATCGTAGAGAGGCATATGCAAGACGAAGAACCTCCACACCAAGAAGTAGATATAGATCTTGAAGACCTCAGACAAGAGGGCATCAAGACAGATGTCCCAACAGGAAGCAGATGGGCAAGAGATTACACTCAAGACTTAATCATTGGGGATCCAAGAGCAAGAGTCAAAACAAGAGCTTCCATCCAAAATGAATGTTTCTATCTAAGCTTCCTGTCACAAATGGAACCTAAAAAGATAGAGGATGCCTTGGAAGACTCCAGCTGGATAGAAGCCATGCAGGAAGAACTTAAGTAGTTCGAAAGAAGCAAAGTAATGAGATTGGTACCAAGACCAAAGAATCATCCTGTCATTGGAACCAAGTGGGTTTTCAGAAACAAGATGGATGAAGATGGAGTAATAACCAGAAATAAGGCAAGACTAGTGGCCAAGGGCTACTCTCAAGAAGAAGGCATTGACTACGATGAGACATTTGCACCTATTTCCAGACTAGAAGCCATCAGAATATTCCTTGCCTTCGTTGCTCACATGAAGTTCAAAGTCTTTCAGATGGATGTCAAAAGTGCATTCTTGAATGGTGAACTTCAAGAAGAAGTCTATGTTGAACAACCTCTAGGTTTCATCAATCCATCTCTTTCTAATTATGTCTGCAGATTAGACAAAGCCTTATATGGTCTTAAACAAGCACCTAGAGCATGGTATGAAACACTAACTAACTTTCTTATTGAAAATGGGTTCACTAGAGGTAGAATAGATACCACATTATTTCTTAGAAAGTATAAAGACAAAGTCTTATTAGTTAAAATATACGTTGATGACATTATTTTGGATCTACTGATAAAAAGTTATGCAAGAGATTCTCCAAGCTTATGCAGAACATGTTTGGGTGAGCTGAATTTCTTCCTTGGGCTACAAGTAAAGAAAACCGATGAAGGAATCTTCATAAACCTAGCCAAGTACATTAAAAACTTACATAAGAAGTATGGCATGGAATTAGCCTCTCCCATGAAAACCTCAATTGCTCCTGCAACCAAGCTTGACAAGGATGAAAAAGGTAAAAGTATTGATATAACTCAATACCGAGGTATGATAGGCTCTCTTTTATATCTAACTGCCAGTAGACCAGACATATTGTTTGCAACATGCATATGTGCTAGATTTCAGGCAAATCCTAAAGAATCACATTTAACTACTATAAAGAGGATTTTCAGGTATCTCAAAGGTACACCTCACTTAGGGCTTTGATATCCCAAGGAGTCCTCATTTGAACTAACAAAGCTATATATCTGAGATCTTTTGATTTTGCGAGGCTACAAAATAGATAGAAAAGAGTACCGATGGCACCGTCGATTACTGAGAAATGCAGACTTGTCTCCGGTTCAACAAAAAAAAAACTTCGGTATCTACTTCAACCGCAAAAACCGAATACATTCTTCTTTGGTAGTTGTTGTGCTCAGATCCTATGGATGAAAAATCAGCTAGTAGACTATGGGTTTGAATTTAAATCCATACCTGTTCACTGTGATAACACTAGTGCCATAGCAATAACACACAACCCTGTTATGCATTCTAGGACTATGCATATAGAAATAAGGTATCATTTCATTAGGGATCATGTGAAAAATGGAACCATATCCTTACAATATATCCCTACTGAAAATCAACTTGCTGATGTCTTTACGAAACCTTTAGATGAATCCAGGTTCAACAAATTAATAAGTGAGCTAGGCATGCTTAATCTACAACCATGAAATCTATGTTGTAGTTTGTTCTAACCATGCAGATATAAAAGGCTATGTTCGAAATCGTAGACATAATAAAAGGAAGTACACGATCTTAGAGCTGCAGTGACATCAAAGACAACGATCGCAGTGCAGACTCAACGATCGCAGCACAGACTCAACAGTGGCATAACAAAAGAGCCTTCTGTGATGACAAAAGTCCAACAAAACAAAGCAATCTCTTTGATAAGCGCCTCAGGGACAAACCTAACCCTTGATTCATTCTATGAGGCTAGCCTTTCCTGAGCTACCTTAAACTGAGAAGAATGCCAAGTCAAAAGTACATCGCAAGGACCCATACAGACTCGACGATAGAAGTTTAGACTCAACGATTGTTGAGCAGACTCGACGATTACAAGGACTACCTCAACAATCGTAGTCCTCCCAAAGGACACGTCAGATGTTAAGGGAAAATCAGTATAATCCTCCTCAGTCAAATTTGTAGAAGCCAAGCAGAATTTGACACCTGCCCCACTAAGTAAAATGGAGAAAGGGAAGTTACAAGTACAATTTAAAAATGCCTTTACTTGAAATTAGAAGCTCAAAAGCTTATTTCTCTCTTTCTCTCTGCAAGCAGAAACCCTAACTCTCAAGAAAGCTCAATCAACCTTACTCCTTGCAAAGAAATCAATGGCAGCCTCCAACGTCATCTCAGGTTACAGACTCTATTTTGATGAGTTCAAAACAGCTAAACCCAAATTTCACAAAACTCTGTCATTAATAAAGAAGGCTGGTCTCGAAGAGGCTCTAGGTACAGCCATATTGATCTACCCTAAGCTAGTAAAAGAATTCTACAGAAATGGTGTGTTCGAAAATGACGTCATCACTACGAAAGTCAGGGACGTGGAAATCAAGCTGAAGGTTGAGGACATCAACCTAGCCCTAGGTTTCAAATCTGAAGGGTTTTCGTTCATAGATGGCATAGATTTCCATGAGGGACTTAAAAGGATGCATCACAAGAAATTCCCCCTTTGTCAAAGGATCTGAAAAAGGAGTTTCCTCGGTGCAATTTTTTCACGCTAACATTGTTGGAAAATGGATATGTTCAGCAAGAGCTCGGAGCCCACGATTACGTAAGCGAAGCATGACTCAAGCTCATGACGACCATCGGTTTGTGGGATCTGACTTAACTATAGAGCCATGCTGAATGGATTGGAAAGTGGATTCTCAGCTCAAAGAAATCAAAAAGCTCTGGGAAGATGCTCTACGGGCGATTCATCAGTATCATCCTACATTCTACTTTGGGCGATAAAATTGAGAATGATGAAGGTGAACAAATAAATCCAAATAGAAGAATGACCCAGCAACTGTTCGAGAACTGGAAAAGGAATCCAAATTGAAAACGTCATTTAATGATGTACTCGAGTCCGATGGTAGGGCTTTGTTAATGTAAAGGAGTCAGGGATTCTAGGGAATATGTCTGTTGTTAGGGAGATTGAAGAAGATGAAGAAGAAACTAATAAGGAAGAACCCTCTGCCCTGGTCAGAAAAAGCAAGGGCAAGAGGAAGCTAAAGGCTCGAATGGCAGAAGAACCCCAAGGATCTACCATTGATAAACCTGTCGAGTCCTCTGACATTGAGACTCTGAGAATCCTAAGAAGAAAAGAACAACAGGCTGAGGAAGATGAAGACAGAGCCACCATCTCACAGATGCTGAAGAAGAACAAAAATAGTCACAAATCCACGAGACCATCTGTCTCCTCGATCGTAGAGTCTCTACCGATAATAAAAACCAGACTGGACGCCTCTCCCATAGAAGATGCTACACCAGACACTCTAGATGATCAACAGTTCAGAGTTGAAGCTGAAGAAAGTCCTAAGGCTGTGACTCAGCCTAGGAAAACAAAAAGAAAGTTGGTCAAAAAGTACATCCTTATCAATAAAGGAGTACTTAAAGAAGAAGACAAAAAGATAGCCACTGAGAAGGAGCTATCCGAAGCTGGACAAGAAAACACTGCTCAAGCTGAGGGGGAGCCATTGGCAATACAAATGGATGATCACGTTGAGGGGGAGCCTCATGAAATCCCCATGACAGAAACAGCTGCTTCTACAATAAATCAGAGAAAACCAGAGCAAGCACAAAGAAAAGTCATTGATGTAGTGGAATTCGGGAATGAAGACAGAGAAGAGGACGAAGATGATGAGGTCGAGATCATCGCTGTGGGCTATGATGGGTATAGGAAATCTATCGATGCTCGATCAAAGAAAATCGAGATGACATTAATTCAACTCATTTCGAAGGATGACTCGTCTCTCGGAAGACATTCAACCCTATTTATTGAATTAAATAAATATTTTTCATGACGAGAATTTTAATTATTATATTTAAATTAAATAAATATTTTTGATGATTTAATTATTAGATTAAATAATTAATTGTTGTGGTAGATTAATTTAATTATATGTTTACATTTATTAAATTAATGTAGAGAGTTTTTATTATCAAAGTATGTGATTATGTGAGCTTATTGTATTAAAAGAAATATTTAATAAGCATATTGGTATTTTAATTAATTTAATTATTAATTAGAGAATTAATAATTTGACATTATTTATTAATGAGTTATTTAATTATGTGACTATGTGAATTTATGAGAAATTATTATTTTTATTTATAATAAATTAAATAAGATATGAGTTTATTTTATAAAGGAGTGTGACATTAATTAAACTATATGATAAAGGTTTTATTTAATTAAATGAGATTAAGTCTTTTGAAGCTAGCCAAACAAGGCCCTAAGAGGAGTTGGTGCGATTAACTCATGATTGGGCTAATGACCACTCTGCTTCGATTATCGATCATTATATCGACGTCTTCTTTTTTTTTTTTTCATTTTTGCCTAAGTCTAAGAAATATTCAGGAGAGAGTAGAGAATTTCCAAGAAGAATTAAGATCTTGTGAAAGAGAATTGAGAGTGAGGAAACTAAGCCTACTAATTATATCCTACTGAGGTAATCTCCTCCTTCCCAAATTCTATTTTACGTATTTAGTTTTTCATAAAATGGGTTTCATAGTTTTGGCTTTCAAACCTCTGTTATGTCTCTGTAATTGAGAAATTGTGTTATTATATGGATATATGTAATAATAAGAGTAGCATAACATGTTTTATATATATATTGCATGATTCCATATCATCGGTTTCATAGTATTACATCGTATATGATTTCTACAAAATTACGAGTTTGGGTTTTGGCCTTAAGGCCTTATCGTGATTTTAGTATGTCAAACATAAATGTTTTAAATAAAATTTACACTCGTATGATGTTATGCATGTTGATCTGAAGAGACCAAAGTTTAAATAAGCAGGATTCGGTTGTTATAACGAATCCGTAGTGACAATTTTCATGTTTTATTTTCAAAACCTTGAGAACATCAAGAACGGTGAAAGTAAATGTGTTGATTTTGCAAATTATGTGTTGTAACTTGTTAAAAATCATGCTAGATGGGTTAAGTAATGATTATATATGTATTACAATGATTGGGTAAGTCTAAATTTGTGTAAAAAAATAACTAATTGGAAGTTATGGCCATATTAATATATAATTTTACGTGTGATTGATTTTGGCCTAATTTGGCCTTGTTATGTTCATGAATTATGAGCTATGAGCTATGAAACTACGAAAAATGAGCACAGGTAACCCAGCCCGTGGCGTTACCAAACTAAATACCACTTACCCGTGATCAAATAAATAAATAAAATAAAAATAATAAAATAAAAAAAATAAATATTTGATGAAAATTATTATTAAAATATTTATAAAATAAATTAAATATTTTAATTGAGATATTTATGAAATAAAATAAATATTCGATGAAAATTATTATTAAAATATTTATAAAATAAATTAAATATTTTAATTGAGATATTATGGAATAAAATAAATATTAGATGAAAATTATTATTAAAATATTTATAAAATAAATTAAATATTTTAATTGAGATATTATGGAATAAATTAAATATTCGATGGAAATTATTATGAAATAATTTATTAGTGTAATAATAGTAAGATAATGAAAATATTCTAATTTAATTAAGTAATTAAATTAGAAGGGTAATGATTTGTTAAATAAAGTGGAGTTTATATTAAATAATTAAGTGAAAATGTAACTAATGAATATAAGTGAATACATATGGTATGTGTGTAGGATTTGTGGTGAGCGGAGTAGTAATCGTTTAGCTACGCTACGAGGCAAGTTTCTAACCCTACTTGTCATTATTGTTCAAGTTTATTAATTACCTCGAGTAAATTATCATTATTATTATTCATGTTCAAATGTTATATTAAAGATTGATTATCTTTTTAAAGCATGATTCAGTTATACAATAATTGTCTATTGTATACTTCACGAGATTATTATTCAATTTGAATATCATTATTATTGAACCTTATTAGACTAGCGAACCCTTATTGATTCGACTAGTCCATAGTTGATAAGCGTTCTAAATTTCAACCCTTGATGAATTGTCGAAACTAAACTTCCTTTGGTGCGGACTCGAATGTCAAATTGAGATGAACAACCTGCAAAGGATTTACTTATCGTTAAGCGTTAAGATATTGTGCTGACGATGTTGTACTTGAAATGATCCCCAAAATGCAGTAGAAAGGTCCATAGTCTTATATATATTTAAAGGTTTCAAGTATAACCCTTGATAACCTAAGACATAGTTCAAGGTCTTATGACCCTCGAAATTCTTTTTTGTTTCTTGTTATTCATTCTTGATTCAAAAGTTGAGCTTTTATTCGGATGTCTTTGATTTACTCGCATGTTATTATCTTTGTTATTTCATTATTATACTTGTGGGCATTAGTGCTCACTCTTGTAATAATAACATTGCGATTAAGAACGAAAAAATGAAGAACCTTCCACTAATAAAGGCGAGGCAAAGTTAGCAAGTGTTGAAGACTTGTTATTTTATTTGATGATGTATTTAGGTTAGACTTAAGTTAATGATGTTGTTTAAGACTTAATTGTTTATGATTCCATACGGATGTTTAAGGTTAGAGTAACTTTGGGATTGTATTTATTATGTAGTTGATGTAACCCCATAAGGGAGATTTATTATTATTTCTATCTATTGCATGGTTTGCATTTATTATGGGTAGATAGATAGATGATATTTATCTGATGAACACCAAATCCGTGGAATTGAAGTACCCAGATTTGGGGTGTCTGAAGTTAGTATCAAAGTCATGGGTTATGAACCTTAGGTGGGGAACAACCTTAGGTAGTAGCCTTATAGAAAGAAGATAGTGATGGAAAACTCTTATCGAGTTATAAGAAATGAATTTATGTAATTCATTGAAGATAATAAAAGACCTTATGTGTTTATGTGTTAAATTATGCGTTAGATGATACGACTTAGTAACTAAAACTTAAAATTTTGTGTCGGGATGTCGAATGTTGGAGAAGCTAGTCAAGTCGGGAGGAAGAACCCGTGTACCTATAAATGCAAGCGGAGGAGGAGCCCAGAGACATTCATGTCGTTAGGGAGCGGTAGTTGATGCAGAGAGAGTCATCTCCATTGATCACCGTTGTTGGTCGGGAGCATGAGCAGGAGGCCCGATCTGAGGAGGATCTGAGGAGGAATTTGTTGAGGAAGAGAAAGAAGAAGAGGAGTTACCATGGTACAGTTGATCTTTGAGATGTATGACCGTTATCTGACCAAGTAACGTGGAGTTCTGAGACGAGGTCGAGTTTGGTGAAGCGGCGGTTATTGACATATTACTCTCTGAAGCAAAAGAGAGAGATTTTGACTCTTCACTCTCGGTGGCAAATGTAGAATGGGATTTGGTCCATGAGAAGGGTCAAAGCCCGAGATAAGACGAGGAGATAGAAAAGCTAAAGAAGGAATGAAGGAAACCTCAAAAAGGCGAACATAGCGAAGAGGGATGGGTAAGAGAATCGCGTCGAGTGATCGTGCGAGAAGATGATAGTCGTCTGAAAGAAAGGCAAAGCTTGAAGAGACATATTCTACACTTAATCATGCGATGGATGAGGCCCAAGATCGAGTTTTGAGGTACCCCATTCGATTCGAAGGACTTCCATCGTATATCTTTGGATCGCGGGGCGATGTCTCGTATCATGGATGAGGGCGTGGCAAGGCTATTCAAAGACACCTTGATGAGCGATGATAGAATTTGTTTAATTATGTGAAAGACTTAATTAGTTTTATATGTAAATTCGGCGTGTTTATGAGCGAAAGAATATTTGAATGTTTTAAATCCTGTGGATTCTTTATTCGAGGATAGTTGATGTAAATAGCAGTTATCTTATCGTTTAATGTTAAAACTTTGATTTGAATGCAAATATATCAAGTTGTTTGAGATGATGTGTTAAGTGATATGTTAAATTGTTGAGTAATGCCTTAACTATTTAGAGAAATAAATAAAGTTCTAATAAAGCGTTTATTTAACGAGAAAAATGCCGCCAGGAGAAAGACAACAACGTCAACCAAGGCTCGGGAAGAGTCAACCAATAATAACAATTATGTCAGCGCTAATCCGTGCGGCGGTTGGTGAACTTCTTGGCTGGAGCCATGAATAACCAACCTCAAGCTCCACGAACACAACGTTTAAGGACTTGGCGGTGGGGACACCCGAGTTCAAAGGTTCCATGAACCCAATCGAGGCTCAAACGTGGGTTATGGAAATGGAGAAGGTTTTCGACGTTGCTAGGGTTAGAAGACCCGAAGACCGCTTTTACAACGTTTATCTTTGAAGTCTGAGGCTAGCTCTTTGGTGGCAAAAGCAAACAAAGTGAGAGGAGGTGAAGGTATAATTACGTGGGAGAGATTTAAAGAGATGTTTTTGAAATGTATTTCCCAACTAGTTCACGCGAAACCGGATGGAGGTTCAATTTCTAGAGTTGAAGCGAGGAAATATGGCGTGCTGACTATGCGGCTAAATTCAACGAATTGGCAAGGTTTGCCCGTGTATCAAGTTCACCGGGATGAGAGGAAGGCGAGACGGTTTGAAAGCGGACTAAAGCCTTGGGTGTCTGATGAGTATCGATGTTTGATTAAACACGTTCTTTGAGAGTCTTTGGAAAAAGCCATCCTCATTGAAGGAGGAAGCGATCACGGTGACCAAGTACAATCAAGATCAAAAGAAGAAGAAGAGAGTGAAGGTGAAGGAAATAACAAGGTCGATGGAAGTAGCACGGGAGGTGGAAATTTCAATCGAGAAGAAAAGGTGGAGCAACGACTCATCATCGGGAATCAACAAGGTAGTCGGAAGAAAAGAAATCGAAGCATGCCCGACTTGCGGGAAAGCCCATCTGGGAGTTTGTATGAAAGGAAAAAGAGTGTGCTACAATTGTGGACGGGAAGGCCACATAGCACCAAAAGCTATCCAAACCGAAGAAGGGTGCTTGTTTTACTTGTGGTTCGAAGGACCATCTGGCAAGAGATTGTCCCAAGAAGGGATCGGAGAGGTCGGGATCGGGGAGAAACCAGGAAATAACGGTGGAAATGCCTTAACCATCACGGGACCAACCATGACAACAAACCGCCAAATGAATGCCTTGGGACTTTCAATATGGCGGTGCGGGATCTGAATCCGATCTCGTGATGTGGTGTCGGTATCATTCCGATCAATGAAATTAATGCTTATGTTTTATTTGATTAGGTGCTACTTTTTCCTTTATATCAAAGACTTTGCTAATAGTTTAGATTTGCTTATGGATGAGTTGGAATATCCCATGAATATAGAAATTGCGAATAGGGAGATAATTCATGTTAAATGCGTGTTTAAGAAGCGTAGAGTGGATATTAAGGGTAATATCATGAGCGTAGATCTTATCCTATTCGACTTGGGGAATTTGGCGTTATTTTGGGAATGGATCGGTTATTCAATTCTGGTACATAATTGATTGCCAAAAAAAGCGTATTAACCTTATGACTCCATCAAAGGTTGTGTTTTATGGTAGCAAATCGCTGAAACAAGCGAGTTGTCGACGATGATCTGAGCCGGGAAGTTATTAAGACAAGGCATGTGTAGGATACTTAGCTTACATAGTCGATAGTCGAAAAGAGAATCCAAAGGTAGAAGAAATCTGGATTGTGAGGGACTTAAATCGGCGTATTTCAAAACGATTTACGGGACTTCCACGGATAGAGGTAGATTTACGTGTCGATTTGGCGCTTGGAGCTGCTCGATATCGAAGGCACCATCTGAATGGCACCGATGAGATGAAGGAATTAATGGTACAACTACAAGAATTGTTGGACAAGAAGTACATTCAATAGAGCGTATCAAGTGGGAGCCGCGGTGTTGTTTGTGAAAAAGAAGGATGGATCGATCGACTCTGCATTGACTACTGAGAAGCTGAATAAGGTCACGATTAAGAACGGATATCCATTCTGGGATCGACGACTGTTTGATCAATTGAAGGGAGCGCGAGTACTTTTCAAGATAGACTTGAGAAGCGGTTATCATCAATTGAAGGTGAGGTAGGAGGATGTACCAAAGGCTGCGTTGAACACGATCTGGTCACTCTGAATTTTTAGTAATGTCGTTTGGTCTTCTGAATGCTCTGCGGCATTTATGGGACTAATGAATGGTGTGTTCAAGCCGTTTTTGGACAAGTTAAGTAGTGGTATTTATAGATGACATTTTGGTCTATTCGAAAACCAAAGAAGAACACGAAGAGCATTTGAGATTAACGTTGGAAGTATTGAGAATGGAAAAGTTGTATGCGAAATTTTGAAATGCGAATTTTGGATTGAGCGAGTGCAATTTCTTGGGCGCGTGATCGATAAAAATGGAATTTCGGTAGATCCATCCAAATTGAGCCCGTGATTAACTTGGATCAGTAGGGGATGCCATCGAAGTATGAAGTTTTTCTTGGATTGGCGGGGATATTATAGAAGGTTCATACAAGACTTTTCGAAGATCGCAACTCAGTTAACGAATTTAACTTTCGAAAAAGTTGTGAAATTTGTTTGGGCGGATAAGTGTGAGAAAAGTTTTCAAGAATTGAAGAAGAGGTTGAGTCTGGCCCTGTGTTATCTCTTAGGAGGATACTGATGAAATTTTGTTGTTTATAATGATGCATCGCATAAAGGACTTAGGCGTGTCTTGATGCAAAAGCAGCAAAGTCATTGCGTATGCATCATGACGACAGTTGAAGGATTACGAGAAGGGTTACCCAGCCCATGATTTGGAGTTAAATGCGATTGTTTTTGCTCTAAAAATTTGGAGGCACTATCTATCTTGGGAGAAGTGTGAAATATATCTCACGGACCACAAGAGTGCGAAATATATTTTTTACGAAAGGATTTGAACATCGTCGAAGAAGATGGTTGGAATTAATTAAGGATTACGATGTGAGATTTTATACCATCAGGGAAAGCAAATGTGGTTCTTAGCGCCTTAAGTAGAAAGGGTCGTGAGAAATTGATGATGTTAAGCGCTCGGGAGGAGCTAATTACGAAATGGAGAAAGCTGGAGTTGGAAGTGAAGTATCTATGGAGATTGATGAGAAGCTATTTGGATGCAATGCAGTACAACTCTCTTAGATAAAGTAAAGGAGGCTCGACTTGGAGATGAAGAATGTAAAAAGGTGACAAAGAAGATATCTGAAGGAGCCAACCAAGATTTAAGATGGATAAGGAAGGAATACTAAGATTTGAAAATAGAATCTGGATTCCGCGATCTGAAAATTAAGGAAGAAATTACGAGTGAGGCTCATAGTTCGAGATATTCGATTCACCCGGTATTACAAAGATGTATCAAGATCTTGACGACAACATTTACGGTGGCCAAATTTGAAACGCGATGTTGCGAGAATGTGTTGCCAAGTGTCGACACATCGAGAAAGTAAAAGCGAAACATCGAGAGGCCAAGTGGATTGCTACAACCGTTAGAAATCCCGAAATGGAAATGGGAACATATTACAATGGACTTAGTGGTTGGCCTTCCGAAACGACTCGGAAAGGCTACTGACGCGATATGGGTTATCGTTAATGGTATCGACGAAATCCGCACACTTCCTTCCAATCAAAATCGAGATTCAACTTAGATCGGTTGGCAAGGTTATATGTGAAAGAGATTGTTTGAGACACGAAGTTCGGTGTCAATTGTTTACGATAGAGATCCGCGCTTCACATCAAATTTTTGAAAGCGTCTTGAGGAATGCATGGATGTGCATGATTGCGAATGAGTCTGACTTACCACCCTCAAAGCAGAATGACGGAGGTGAGAGAACGATTCAAACATTAGAAGATATGTTGAGAGCACATGTGATGGACTTGAAAGGAAATTGGGATGATCACTACCATTAGTAGAGTTCGGCTACAACAACAGTTACCACGCTAGTATAGGCATGCTTAGCCTTACGAAGCGTTATCTGGCGAAAAGTGCACGAAACTCAAACTTCTTGGGATGAAGTTGGTGAAAGACAATTGCTAGGGCGAAATTGAGTGCAATGAGACAATGAAATAGTCAAAGTGATCCGAAACACGGTTGGTAGCGGCTCAAGATCGACCGGAAGAAATCTGTTGATCCACATCGTAAAAATATCGAGTTTGAATCGGTAGTTATGTTTTCTTGAAGGTCTCTCCACGGAAGGGAAGATCGAGTTCGGAAGAAAGGAAAATTGAGCCCAAGATTCATTGGACCCTTTGAAATCTTGAGAAGAATCGGAGAAGTTAAATCGAGGTAGCCTTACCTCCGGCACTCGAGAATGTCCTAGCGTCTTCCATGTTTACGTATTCACGACCCTACAAGGCCGATTACAAGCATGTAATTGAATATGAACCCTACATTTTGAGAAAGACTTATCTTACGAAGAAATTCTGTCCAAATTATCGTAATGAAAAAGAACAAGTTCTCGAAAATAAAGTTATACCTTACATAAAGGTAATTTGGAGGAACCACAATGCCTTGAAGAAGCTACGTGGGAACTCGAAGATAATATGATGAAGAATTACCCTCATTTATTTACTTAATTATGTATAGCGATTACGGGGATGAGAATCTTTGTAAGGGGGAGAATGTAGCAGTCAAATTTATTGAGTCGTGATTACGGGGCGAGAATCCTTTTAAGGGGAAAGATGTGACGACGAGAATTTTGTAATTAATTTTAATATTTATTGAATTAAATAAATATTTTTGATGATTTAATTATTAGATTAAATAATTAATTGATGCAATTGTGGTAGATTAATTTAATTATATGTGTTACATTTATTAAATTAATGTAGAGAGTTTTTATTATCAAAGTATGTGATTATGTGAGCTTATTGTATTAAAAGAAATATTTAATAAGCATATTGGTATTTTAATTAATTTAATTATTAATTAGAGAATTAATAATTTGACATTATTTATTAATGAGTTATTTAATTATGTGACTATGTGAATTTATGAGAAATTATTATATTTTATTTATAATAAATTAAATAAGATATGAGTTTATTTTATAAAGGAGTGTGACATTAATTAAACTATATGATAAAGGTTTTATTTAATTAAATGAGATTAAGTCTTTTGAAGCTAGCCAAACAAGGCCTAAGAGGAGTTGGTGCGATTAACCCGTGATTGGGCCAATGACCACTCTCTGCTCGATTATCGATCATTATATCTGACGTCTTCTTTTTTTTTTTTCATTTTTTTACTAAGTCTAAGAAATATTAGGAGAGAGAGTCGAGAATTTCCAAGAAGAATTAAGATCTTGTGAAAGAGAATTGAGAGTGAGGAAACTAAGCCTACTAATTATATCCTACGTGCAGGGTAATCTCCTCCTTCCCAAATTCTATTTTACGTTATTTAGTTTTTCATAAAATGGGTTTCATAGTTTTTGGCTTTCAAACTCTCTGTTATGTCTCTGTAATTGAGAAATTGTGTTATTATATAGATATATGTAATAATAAGAGAGTAGCATAACATGTTTATATATATATATATGCATGATTCCATATCATCGGTTTCATAGTATTACATCGATATATGATTTCTACAAAATTACGAGTTTGGGTTTTGGCCTTAAGGCCTTATCGTGATTTTAGTATGTCAAACATAAATATTTTTAGTAAAATTTACACTCGTATGATGTGTTATGCATGTTGATCTGAAGAGACCAAAGAAAGTTTAAATAAGCGGATTCGGTGTTATAACTTGAATCCGTAGTGACAATTTTCATGTTTTATTTTCAAAACCTTGAAGAACATCAAAACGGTGAAAGTAAATGTGTTGATTTTGCAAATTATGTGTTGTAACTTGTTAAAAATCATGCTAGATGGGTTAAGTAATGATTATATATGTATTACAATGATTGGGTAAGTCTAAATTAGTGTAAAAAATAACTAATTGGAAGTTATGGCCATATTAATGTATAATTTTACGTGTGATTGATTTTTTTGGCCTAATTTGGCCTTGTTTATGTTCATGACTATGAGCTATGAGCTACTGAAACTAAAAAAAAAATGAGCACAGGTAACCCAGCCCCGTGACGTTACCAAAACTAAATACCACTTGCGTGATCAAAATAAATAAATAAATAAAATAAAAAAAAAATAAAAATAAATATTTGATGAAAATTATTATTAAAATATTTATAAAATAAATTAAATATTTTAATTGAGATATTTATGAAATAAAATAAATATTCGATGAAAATTATTATTAAAATATTTATAAAATAAATTAAATATTTTAATTGAGATATTATGGAATAAAATAAATATTCGATGAAAATTATTATTAAAATATTTATAAAATAAATTAAATATTTTAATTGAGATATTATGGAATAAATTAAATATTAGATGGAAATTATTATGAAATAATTTATTAAATTGTAATAATAGTAAGAGAATGAAAATATTCTAATTTAATTAAGTAATTAAATTAGAAGGGTAATGATTTGTTAAATAAAGTGGAGTTTATATTAAATAATTAAGTGAAAATGTAACTAATGAATGTAAATGAATACATATGGTATGTGTGTAGGATTTGTGGTGAGCGGAGTAGTAATCGTTTAGCTTCTGCTTGCGAAGCGAAGTTTCTAACCCTACTTGTCATTATTGTTCAGTTTATTAATTACCTCGAGTAAATTATCATTATTATTATTCATGTTCAAATGTTATATTAAAGATTGATTATCTTTTCAAAGCATGATTCAGTTATACAATAATTGTCGTATTATATACTTCTTAAGATTATTATTCAATTTGAATATCATTATTATTGAACCTTATTAGACTAGCGAACCCTTATTGATTCTACTAGTCCATAGTTGATAAGCGTTCTAAATTTACGAACCCTTGATGAATTGTCCAAACCAAACTTCCTTTAGTGCGGACTCGAATATCAATGCGAGATGAACAACCTTGAAAGGGATTTACTTATGCGTTAAGCGTTAAGATATTGTGCACGCGATGTTGTACTGAAATGATCCCCCCCCAAATGCAGTAGAAAGGTCCATAGTCTTATAGGTATTAAAGGTTTCAAGTATAACCCTTGATAACCTAGGACATAGTTCAAGGTCTTATGACCCTCGAAATTCTTTTGTTTCTTGTTATTCATTCTTGATTCAAAAGTTGAGCTTTTATTCGGATGTCTTTGATTTACTCGCGCATGTTATTATCTTTGTTATTTCATTATTATACTTGTGGGCATTAGTGCTCACTCTTGCTAATAATAACATTGCGATTAAAAACGAAAAGAACTAACGAACCTTCCTACTAGTAAAGGCGAGGGCAAAGTTAGCAAGTGTTGAAGACTTGTTATTTTATTTGATGATGTATTTAGGTTAGACTTAAGTTAATGATGTTGTTTAAGACTTAATTATTTATGATTCCATACGGATGTTTAAGGTTAGAGTAACTTGGGATTGTATTTATTATGTAGTTGATGTAACCCCATAAGGGGAGATTTATTATTATTTCTATCTATTGCATGGTTTGCATTTATTATGGGTAGATAGATAGATGATATTTATACAGTGAACACCAAATCCCGTGGAATTGAAGTACCCGGATTTGGGGGTGTCACAGAGTCCTCCAAGGTAGTATCGTCAACAGAATCCATGATCTGGCCACCATACTCAATGATCTGATGATGAACCAATTATCATGGCTCAACCATTAAGGAGTGAAAGGCCTTCTCCCAGCTCACACGAGGTGACAACAACAGGCCTAAAAATGACAATTAGAGATCCTGCATTCATGGATAGGCACGATCATAGTGAAAGACTTAGTCAAAGCGAGCTGGACGAAATAGCACGAAGAGATGAAGTTAGCAGGTGAAGAAGAGTTGAGGAATATGCAAATCCTCCGAGAAGAAAAAGGCAAAAGAAATAGAGATAAGTTGAAACTCAACTCTTATTGATGTAACTAAGTTTCAATGTAATATCTATCCTCAAACATCAATAAATTCATGCTTATTCTCTAGAAATTTTAGATGCTCACTGAAATATTAAGTCATATTTATTTTATTGAACTGCACATAAAATTTGATAATCATGACAACAAATCTCCTTGGTTATGTCAACGTCAAATAGGGGGAGATTGTTGGAAGAATGCATATCGTGATTTGATGTTTATAGTAATCCTTCATGATTATATATGAAGTCCTTCAAGGAATATATGTACAAGGACTTGGTGATAGATCAAAATTGTTAGGCTGATCTAAGATTTTAATGTTCGTCAATGAATAGATAAAGAGATCAAAGATGTTAGGTTGATCTATATCTTGAAATGTAATAGATAGGTTTCAATCAGATTTGTTGTCTAATGAGCTGATTATAAGTCTGCAGAAGCCATGGCAAAATCGTAGAGCATCAAGGATCGCAGTATGACTACCATTGAAGGGCCTCTCCAGAGATCATAGAGTGGTCCAGATGTTTGCTGAAGTCAACTAAAAGATTGTTGAGTGGTCCAGACGCTTGCCGAAGCCATCTCAGAGATCGTAGTGTGCTCTCTGAAAACGTAGAGACTGCAAAACAAGCAAGTAAAGATCGTAGTGAGCTCGTCCTTAAGAGAAATCGTAGTGCTCTCGTTTGCTTGCATCCAGCACCAAGGTGGCAAGACACTATGATAAGAATCGTAGAGTATCATCTGGCTGTGTCAGAAGATGTGGGCCTTGATCTTTTGTTCAAAGATAAAATCTTAACAAATGTGGAATGGGTTACAAATGTTGAAGTAATCACCAGTACCAATGGCATGAAAATATCCTTAGTATGCAAAAAAGAGACGTATTAAAGAAGCTAAGGAAAGGACCATGGGATAGAGGAAAACACGTTTTTAGGTGTTAGGTGAGAAAGCAGTTTGTTATGTCAGTGGGCCAGAATGCAATTTAGAAGAAATGCAGAAAAGTCTCCATCAAAGTTCAGAAATGTTAAACGCATTAAATGCTTCAACGGATGGATTCAACGAGCAGAATTCAAAGATCAAATATATGTAAATCATATGCAGATGATTAAATATACGCAAGAAATTGAACAAAAAGAAAGAGTACTCAACGCTCAACTCTACGATCTGAGAAAAAGAGAAAGCTTGCATAGTTACTTAGTTCTTTCGAACAAGAGCTTAACGGCAACTGAGTAGCACCAATCAAGAACTCAACAATAGCCAAACAAGTGAAGTAAGAAGTTCCAAGTCAAAAGGACATGAAGAGTTCTAAAGTGAACTGTGAAGAACCAAGTCTGCTGGACTTGAAGAGTTCAAGAGTGAACTAAGAAGTTCTTAGACTGCTGGTCTAGAAAGAATCTGTGAGATTCAAAAAGTGTAAAAGACATCCTTAGTGGATTTCCTACTCGAGGAGTAGAAGAGTGGACTAGGAGCTTTAAGTGCTCCGAACCACTTAAAACACCTGTGTCTATTTCATTTTCGCTATAACTGTTATAATTGTCTCACTCTCATTAACTCACTTTATCTAAAAGGGAGATCAAACAAACCTTAATTCCGCTGTTTTTAAATCATTATCAAAACTGAAAAAGAAAAATGAAAAGAATTTTAATTATCTATTTAACCCCCCCTTCTAGATAACTATTGTGCCTCTGGAAACTAACAGGTTATAATTTGGTTTGCTTACTAGCTTTGGTCTTAAAAAAGTTTGGGATCCATTATAAGCATACATTAGCATCTTTATATATGTTCATTATAGTTTTATAAGTTCAAGTGTCAAGATTTCTTCAAAACGGTCTATTTTCAGGCTAAAAATGAGATTTTTGGAAAGTCTAATGTTCAAAAACATTTTAGACTTGGTTTTTATATCTTGTGTAGCTTAATTCTGCCACATTATAACTATTAAAACTTTTCTACATGGTTCAGGTTTGGTGGTGCTTCATTTTTGGTGTTCATTGTTATTATAAAGCTTATTTTTTATGGTTTTCGACATGAAAATTGAGTAACACTCAAAATGAACCTCAACTAAGTTAATGGTCACTTTTTAAATGCTTTTTATAAACATTATATGACCTCTATACAATCTTATAAGTTCAAGTTCTGAACTTGACCAAAATAGTCCTCTTTTCAATTAAGTTTTAAGCATGAATCCTCTTAACTATTCAAGTTAATCTTATCCATTCTATTTTTAGTATATAAGCATACATGTATACATGGGTTTATTATCTTAGCATATGGAGATAGTTTTGGACTTGTTTGTATAGCTAACATGCCTTTAGCACATAATAGTCAACACTTTGGCATTTTATCAAACACGTAGGGTGTAGTCCATATATATACATGTAATACCTATTATTCTAGCACTTTGATTCCAATTTTATGGCTTTTATTCATTAAGGTCTATATGTACAAACCAAAAATTATAACAACACAATTATCTTATTCTTCATAGTTCTCATAGACATTAAAAATCAATACTAACAGTCACTACTAATAGCACACAACAATCAACATATCAATGAAACAGTCCTCGTATGCCTATTCAAGTTATTCACCCATTATAGTCTAATTTACTATCAATATGAATTGGAAATGGAATTGAAAAGGCCTGAATGACTTACTTTGTTGGGCTCTTAGAGGCTAATGGTGCTGGGCTGCTCAATTCTTCTTACTTCTCAACCGTGGTTGTCCTTCACTCTCTCTACTACTACTGATTTTGGAGCTCAGAGATTATATGTAGCCAACTGAATTGGGGTGCCATGTACTGCCATTTATGGCTGATTTGAATCTCTCTCTCTCTCATCAGTCTACTTGGCCCCTAACCTACATTCCATCATTGTTCTATATGGCTATGATATGGCTTCTATTCATCCCCCTTGACACCATAGTCAGTTAGCTGCTATTAGACTGAGCTTGAGACACTCTACTTGGCCCCTATCCAACTCCTATCAGTCAACCTATATTACATAGCTACTAACTAAATAGTAACCAACTAATTGACTAATAAACTAACTAATCCCAAACTCAGTTCCTTATACCCCCCCCCCCTCAAAGTGGGCTACCGAATTGGATAAGAAAAGGAACATATATGGCTTTTATTTGGACTTAGTATGCTCATCTCATATTTTAATAGAATAAGGAAGTCTTACAAACTTACATGAAAATTCATTTGGACCACTTATATAACTTGGACTCTTTTTACACCTCATTAAGTAAGACATGGATCCATAATTACTAAAATTTAAAATAGTATATTTGCACAAGCTCACATAACACATTTAATATGGTCCAATATTTAATATGGGCTCATATTACCTGGTAATATACATGGACTTTATCTATCACTTTTATTTAGGCTGGCAAAATATATAGCACTCATATCATCAAAAATAGATGTTCCATGTAATTCAAATATCCATGTTAGTACACACCATTTACCTTATTTATCACTAAATAATATTTTTGAATAGAATTAATTATAGCATAGTATAATTATTTCCTTGGACACATAAGTAGCTTCCTGTCAAGAATCTTTCTCTATTAAGCCATGTTGGCTTTCCTTTTCATTCTTGGTATTTAGATGTCATTATAATAAGGTAAATGCAATCTACCTCCTTTACTATCCATAGTATTGAAATACTTAATAAATTATTAAGTAGTAATTAATTCTAATGTCACAAAAAAAATTATACTCAAAATTTGACATTATAGTAACTAAATATTACATAGGATTTTTTCGAGTCATTACAGACCATCTGCCTAAATAATGGATACTGCAGTTTTGATTCTTCCTCCCAAACCACTGTTTATGTATAAAGAGCTTGACGAAGATAATGGTAATTTTCCTTTAATTTATGTTTCATGACTTTAATAACAGGAAGAATATAAACTATAATACTAACACTCAAACTATAAGTCTATACCTAGTCTTAACCCCTCTTTGCTGCAAGTACCAGAAAAATGGTGAGGTAGTTTCTTCTCTTAAATAGTAACAACAATATTGCATTACTAGTTACATAATAAACTTACAAATAGTTAGGTCAAACCATTACATATGTGGTGTTATGAAGGAAACTAGTAATGAGTGCTTTCAACTTTGCAATATCTTTAAAAGTTTAAAAAAAATAGAAAGAAAGACGGAGTTTCTTATTTGTCAAATTTATTTTGCTTCACATTATTGGCATTAATGGTTTAAAAGGTGCATGTGTAGTTATATAGCATAATCCTTACTTTCATATGTGCATATTTTCACATAGTTTAGGAAGCTTAAAAACCCGTTTGAGATTCACTTAGTATGAGTGAATCTTAAATAGTCCCTGTTTTGGGACTGTTCTTATATGTTTCGTCTCACTTAGGTCGATGTTAACGACTTGAGCACGTCTTTATAATTTTTAAATTTTTGGTCAATATATATCTCTTAATGTTCTTCTGGTACATATTTAGACTATGGTGTGTTAGTCTATTTCGTGTACTTAAAGACCATGGGGAGGTGCAGCTGAAATTTTTGAAAAATTTAAAGATGTGTTCAAGTTGTTGGCATCAGTGAGACGACCTGTGACTCCCCCAAAATCTGGGTATCTTCCAACCCGACAAATGGTGCTACACTGTGCTACAGTTCACACATATATTCAATTGAAATGCCTCAAAAGAATGAATATGTCTTACATATATTCCAACAATATTCCCTTCCCAGGTTCTTTATAACCAATACAGAAGTTCTTTGTCAAAATATCAAATACATTACAACATTAAACCTATATTATTACATAGACAGTTCAACGGTTTGCCTTAGCCTTCCTTTTATCTTTACCGGATCCTTCGGTCCGTTCAGTCTTAGTTGCATTCATATGGTTCAAGCAAGAGTGATCATAACTAGCTTAGCAAGTACAACAATTCCATTTAAATGACATGCTTGAAACATAAAAATCATATATCTTCAATAACTAAACAATAGTTATAAAGTACTATCGATAATTCAAAATAGCACTTCTCTTTTTAAAACGTTTTACAATGAAAACATTCAGTAAAACATCAATTCTGGTCCAAGACCTTGAACATTTCATACTTTCTTTGAAAAGGACAACCCGACACTAAGTCCATAAGTCCGACATTACTTACGAGCACGTCTAGGTGATCAGCCTATAGTACTCTATGTTGTTCAACACTGCATTCTTTAAACGTATGTACATTTAAGTTGTGGCAACCTCACGTGTCTGTCGTTTGACGAGAAAACATTTTTTTAGCATACTCAGTCTTCATTTGAAAACCATACCAACATAGTTTGGCAAAACATTAACAATACTTTGATAGATTATAAGAAATCCAACATATCATAAGTCTAGCCTAAAGAAATGGCTTTGAATTTATTATACATCAATTCATGCGTAAGAAAACAAGAATCACAAAACTTGTCTAGATTGAACATAGACAAGGGTTAGAATACTTGCCTTCAGCGTCTGCTTAAGGTCTCTACATTATATGATCACATAACGTAACATAGACAAGGGTTATTATACTTTCCCTTTAAGTCTTTAAGGTCTCTACATTATATGATCACATAACGTAACACATTAGGTCATGAATAAACATACATGGTTCCTAATGAATCTTACCTTTTTTCTCAATCTAATCATGTATTAGATTTGTTACTATTGGTTTTGGCTTGCCATTATAATTTACATCGTTCTTACGTTAACGTTCGATTGATTATCTACAACCTTTAGTTATCATACTTAAGGTTTAACAATGTTTTAAACAATATTACATTAAGTTTTAGTTCATTACTAATCAATTAACTTTCTTTCTTTACTTATAAACTTTCCTTACTGTGCATGATCTAGTGTTGGCATCTGCGGCATGCTTTCTTCTCTTCCTTGTGCTTGCACAATGACGCTGAAGTTAACGATGGTCGTGGTCCGGCTCATGTGGCTGCATGAGAGTCCTAGTTCTTTTGGCTGCGCTGCGGTGCAAAAATACAGTAAGTGATGGACATTGCTCGGCGCTGCAGTGCCACTTTTTGGCCTCGGGCTAGCGCCGCGACGCCAGCTCTGTGCACCAGATTCTTGACAGTTTTATTTTACACAACGAACTTCCCGGACTCCAAATTTGATCATTTTAAGTCTGAATCGGCTCATTCATAAGCCATCACAAATCACATACTCTACGTGTTCATGCAAGAATTTTACATTTTCGACTTTGTTAACTCAAAATTCACCTATTAGTCCATTTTAACGAAAACGATAAACGTTCATGAACGTTCAACGCTCTTTTCTTCGTTCTAAGTAAGAATTCGGTCATTATTGAGTCCGCAACTCTATAATGCCAAATATGACTTATCCCCATCAAAAACCAACGTTTCTGAGCTCTATGTCAAAATTCGACTTCCATTCCAAGAATTTCACGATTTCGACAATTATCGTCCGTACTAGTGAATTCCACCAAAACTTCGTTACTTATGATTTGTTCATCGTTTCAAATGGATTCATTCAATTATACTAACATCTTAACATACATATTTTATTAACTTATTTATATGATAAGTTATTACTTGTTCTTCATGAGTTTATAACTTATAAAAGTATAAACAACTTATAATTTCATTTCACATGATTTATCATGGTTTTAGTCTTCTAACCACCATCCTTGCTTCGTCGTATCATACAAACTTCATTAATGTAAACATATGACAAGTTCTTACAAGTTCTTCCTTAGTTTATAACTTATATATGAACGAATTGCTTATTCATGGCTTATTAAGACTTAAGTCCTTTAATTAACCATTCTCTTTACTTCTTAGCATACATACTTCACTAATCAACACTTCTCTATCAAACTAGTATTGAAGAGTTGGAAGAATAATGATATAGAAGTCTTACCCTTGATGATCAAGCTTGTTCTTCTTCTTTTCTACTAATGAAAGTCTAGCTTTTTCTTACTTATTCTCTCTAACAAATAAGTTGAAAGTTGTTGGTTTATTTTGAACAATCAACAAATGAAATCCAAGGCTCTCTATTTATAGGAATTGCTAGGTTCGGGTATAATGGTCAATAGACAAATCCCACCTCCTTACTATTCATTACTTAAGCACTAAGTTTACTTGGCCATCACAACCATTTCTTGCTCATCACTTCCTTTGCTTGGCCACCAAGATCACCCATGTGATCAAGGGGCCTACATGGGTTGCCCCATGGATCTTTTTTACCCATTGGATTCTTAATTTGGGCTTTAAATTCAATTAGCTTAACTTATGCTTTTGGGCTTACATTAATCCACATTGGACTTTACATTAACAAACCCTTGTTACATATGGCTTAAAGCTTTAAAACGTATTATCTACGTATTAATCTCGTATTTTAACTCGTATACTTATTCAACATATACGATATACCATCATTCATACATACTCGTATAATACTTCGTATCATACTCGTATTCATTACTTTGTACAATACCTACGTATTATACGATCATTGATTTAACTAGTTAACACTTTACTTTTCCTAACGTTCTCGAATTAAGTACGCATATGAAAAACTACGTTTTCCATACTTGAATTATTATTACATAATCCATCTCACCTCAATATTCTATCATTACATATTTCTCGGAAGTTCAAAAATAATTCCCGAGCAGAAATCAGTGAATAGTGTTTTTCAGAAAATTTCTCGAAAAACTTTTATTTTCATCTTGGAAATTCAAACACTTTAATTATTTCACATAGTCAAAATACTACGACATTTCGACGTCTCTAGGTTATAAAACGACATTCATCTTACTAAAACATAATAATAATAAATAATATAATTTTATTCATTATTTAATTAAATAAAATTATTTAACAATAGATCTGAATTTCTCGGTCGTTACACGACACATCCGGGGATGGGATAGAAGCTTGACCCGTTAGAATGGGAGACGAAGTTAAGAAACTCATAAGCTTGCATATACATTGACTTGGAGACTTAATTGTGTTTGTCTGACTTTCCATATATATAGCAAACCATTGTCCAAGATGTGACGCCCCCAAAACAGGTATACATCACCCATCTTGAGTCGCCAAATACATGGTACAGAACTCAACTACAAACTTAATTATACAACTGTCGTGTAAAATACGATAAAACATAGCTGAGAGTTTAAACAAGAATATTTCCTTCTAGAAAATATCCACTCTCAATGGAGTCCTCATTACAATTATTATAACACTATTTCATAGAATAGTAAGGACTACTTATCCTGGACCATCACTCCATTTCCCGACTCGTCCCAGCTACATTTTCATTTCCTGAAGAGACAGTCAAAGAAAAGGGTGAGCTCAACTAGTCCAGTAAGAAATATTATGACTAAAGATAATGCAGAATAAATTATCATTAGTCTTCAACAGTGTTAAACTGATAAAATACAATAAACATCAAGTTTAACTGCAGCGGAATAAGCAATCCATTAGAAGAGTCAAATAGAACATAATGTCTACTATCTCCTCTAGATTAAAAGTCCATCATTAATGTTTCATTCCAGTAATACTCATCAATAGTTCTTTGTTATACCCAAGATAAAGATAACTCTCATCACCTGTCTTCACCTAAACCACCACAGATTATAATTAAATTCACAATTCAAATTTATAATCAAGTAAATCAACAGTTCATATAATTGTAAAACCAATAATGCTGAGACTTAGCTTAATAGTATCACGACCACGAATTATCCATCCACTACGGGCCAAGAATATTCGTGTTTTTAATTACGATCATGATTATAACAAATAATCCCTTGTCATAATCATACCAACAACTGTCCATCAATGCACTACAGGCCATTGAGGACTTTTACCACATCATTTGTAACATTACGGGTCACGATTATACCGAATGATCCATGGTCATAATTGTACCAATCAATAGTTCATCTATGCACGTAAGCCAAAGATATATAACTCTAAAACTAATAATCAACTGTCCATCTTTGCACGTAAGCCAAAGATATACAACTCTAAAACCAATAATCAATAGTCCATCTTTGTACGTAAGCCAAATATATACAACTGTAAAATCAATAATCAACAGCCCATCTATACACGTAAGCCAAAGATGACTTTCATCACAATATAAGCATGAAGATGATGACAATGATATAAGCATTAATCAAACAAAATCAAGGATAAATATTAATGACTTTAAATTTATCCAGAGTTTAAAAATATCCAAATTGTCAACATGATACTGCTTTGTGGAGTGAAATTCAATAATAATATTCATGTCTCAAAAATAATTTGGACAGAAAAGAAATATATTTTTTGGGTGAATAGTAACCCATGAATAGTAACTCGTGAATAATACCTCGGTAAGAAAAGTGTCCCAAATACCCGAGTGAATAATACTACAGTGAATAGTAATTGGGTGAATAGTAACTCGTGAATAGTACCCTGGCACGAAAAGTGTCCCGAATACCCGAGTGAATAATACTAGAGTAAATAGTAACTGGGTGAATAGTAACCCGTAAATAGTAACTCATGAATAGTATTCCGGTAATAATATCCAAATGTTATCAATTACTTAATAATCTCATAATCTAATATCATTAATATTATAACAATATTTTAATCATTTCTTAAACTTATAAACAATTTATTTTAATTGTTTACACTTTCCTAATTAATGCATTTAATCATCCAAAAAGGCCAAACTCATAAGATTTTATCACTAATAACCAAAACCCTCATCAAAAATCTGCATATACCTTATATAGGATTCCCAAGCTATTAAATCCTATTTTCCAATTTCTTTTACTTCACATAACATATTTAATTCATTTACTCATAACTAATTCATTTTCATGAAAAATACCAAATCAGTCCCAAAAATATTTCTTTTCTCGGGATTTAGCGAATATAGTCCCATATTGAACATATATTTTCTCTAATTTTTAAAATTCATTTACTATTTTTCATATGGCCAAAACTGCCGAATATTTAGACATTTATCATAAATTATACTTTTGTCCAAAAATTCCGAAATTACAGGGTATACTCTTGTTATATACATGTACTCCCAATAAAAATTTCACCAATTTTGGAGTTAACCACAAAGAGTTATAAGGGTTTACTTTTAAAATAGTCTTTTCCCATAAAATCCATAACTCTTAATCTATACATCCAAAAATTTCCATTTTTGGACACAATCTAGAAAACTCATCAAATTATCATTTCAAAGTTTTCCAGAATTTTTGAGGGTCAAAAAATTACGAAAATCGCCTCAAGTAAACCCTTTTGAATGAAAATACTATTCATATGAATACAAAGGATCATTCACCATGCATGCGGTAATCCACATGATGCAGTTATTCCAATGAATAATAAAGAATGGAATAACGTAAGAATTCACCATATATACTGAGAGTCTGCCAGATGATGAGTTATTCCAATGTAATAATAAAGAATGGAATAACAAAAGAATTCACCAAACATGCGATAGGCCATGCATGCACATGTTATTCCAATGAATAATAAATAACGGAACCAGTCAAATGCATAATTACATGCAGATAGGATATTCCAATGTAATAATAAAGAATGGAACCAGTCATGTGTAATTAAATGCAGACGAGATATTCCAACAGAATAATAAAGAATGGAACCAGGTCATGCATAATACGCACAGATAAGATATTCTAACATAATAATAAAGAATGGAATAACGGAAGAATTTCACCATGTATACGGTAGTCCGTGTATACAGGTTATTCCAATAGAATAATAAGGAATGGAATAACAATAGCTCTCTTCATGAATACGAAAGAAATAATACCCCTTACCTCAGAAGAAGACTGGATACTGGAGTAGTGAAGTGGCAGACTACTCTTCTTCTTTCTCTCTATAGCTTCTCTCTCTATAATTGCTCTTGTGAGTCTTAGTGAATTGGTGAGAATGAAGGATGAATGAGCTTCTATTTATAGGAAAATATAGTTTCGATAATTGCACGTTTTGGGGCTCAAAATATTACAGTATAATACCTTCCTCTCTTTTTTCATTTTTAATTTAGTCCTGCAAGTATTATCAAACTTACACCACCTCCCCTAATAGTAAATCATGTGAATCAATAGTAAATCATGTGACTCAATTTTTCCAAACATGTGAAAAAAAATAATTACAGTATAGTACCTTCATCTATACCTCTATTTTTAATTTAGTCATGCAAGTATTATCAATCTTGCACCAACTCCCCTAATAGTAAATCATGTGAATCAATAGTACACACATGTGAACACGTAGTTATAAGCATGTGAATTAATAGCAATTAATTGCTCATTTATTCGGTTAATTACCTGATTGGTCAATATAACCTCCAGATATTAATTATTATCGAAATAAATGTCGATTTCCACTATTACTAATAATTCCCACACAATAGAGTTATCAATTTCATCTTTAATCAACACGAACTTATTCATCATTAATATTATAACTCATAATATTTAACAACCAGGCCGTTCCCAGGAAAGAGGGGGCTTTCTGATAAGGATTTCTCCTTATTGGCGCGCAATTAGATTATCTAACTTCTCGTTGACAGAACTTCTAGACATTGTCAATATTGCGAATAATAATATGAATAACTTTGTCGTCTCAATTATTGATTTAATAATATAAAATATTATGACAGTAATTGAATAAAATTGAGTGACTTCTCACGTAAGCATCAATAATCAAAGATACTCTACAATACCGTGTGCTACTATGCAACCACACGTATTACTATAATTTTACCACCGATTATTTTATGACAACTTGCTTACTTTGAAAAAATTTCATATATCACCCTTAACTTCAATCTTTTATCAATTTAACCATTTACTAAATAGAATAATTATAAGAAAATTGAATACTTTCATTTCATAAAATTTGGGGTCTCACACAAGATGTTTGTTGATCGAAGTTGGATGGAATGTAGGGTAGCCACTGATAAGAGTGGGCTTAACTTTGAGTACCGTAGTGGGGTTGAACAGTTTCTCAATTTCGCGTTTGAGCGTGTCAGCGGCGATGAGATTAGATGTCCTTGTAAGTGGTGTGTGAATGAAGTGTGGAAGGAAAAGAGTGATGCCATGTGCGACTTATTTGCGTATGAGTTCAAGCAGGGTTATACGACATGGATCTATCATGGAGAAACCTGGTTAGATGAAAATGAATCAGAACCAAAATCCAGAGGTGACGAAACCTTTGATTATACTAACATGGTAGTCGAAGCTGCTAGTTCATACTTCCAGTGGAATATAGACAAGGATGACGTAGCATTGAGTAATGTCCGAATGATGGGGCTAAGGGTTTCTTTGAGTTATTTCATGAATCAGTGATGCCACTATATGAAGGGCATGAAAAGCACACCGTCTTATCTATAGTTACTAAGTTTTTACACTTCAAGAACGAGCATGACTATAGCAAGAAAGGTTTTAATGAACTGCTAAACATTGTGAAGGAGTGCTTACTTGCAGGTAATAAGTTACCGGAGTCATACTTGATGTGAAGAAAATGGTCAAAAGGCTCAATCTAGGGTATGAGAAGATTGATGCTTCTGATAATGACTGTATATATTGTATTACAGTGATGTTAATAAAGATAAGAGGTCATGTGATATTTGTGGTACAAGTAGATACTATGATCAACACAAGAAAAAGGGAAAAGATGTGCTGAGAAAGATCTTACATCCCATTTCACCGAGGCTTCAGCGGTTGTTCATGCCAACACATACCGCTGAGTATATGAGGTGGCACTCTACACGGCACATAGTCGAAGATCAACTGACTCACCCGATAAATGGGCTTGAGTGGAAAAATTTTGATAAAAATAACCCCTCGTTTGTTGAAGAGGTTCGCAATGTTAAGCTTAGACTTGCTACGGATGGGTTTAATCCATTTAATGGGCTTTACACCAAGCCCTACTCAACTTGGTTGGTGATTATTGTTGTGTATAACAACCCGCCTTAGATGTGCATGAAAGATCCCTACCCGCCTCGGGCGTCGAAATGACACGCAATACAGACATAGCACCGCATAGATATTAGGCACACATTACAAATTATGGGACTAAATTCTGATATACGGAAACCGAGTTATCAGCCCATTTACCTAACTTACGAAAACTTAGAACAATAGTCAAAAAATAGACTAAAACCAGCCTCGGGCGTCAAAATGACATGCAAACATAGACCTCGCACTGTATAGATATTAGGCACATGTTATAATTTACGGGACTTGATTCCGATATATGGAGGCCGAGTTATCAGCCCATTTGCCTAACTTACAAAAACTTAGAGTAATTGTCAAAAAAGACACCGAAAACTGCCTCGGGCGTCAAAATGACATGCAAACACAGACATAGCACCGTATAGATATTAGGCACGCATTACAACTTACGGGACTCGATTCTGATATACAGAGGTTGAGTTACCAGCCCGTTTGCCAAACTCACAAAAACTTAGAACAATAGTCAAAAAAGAGACCAAAACCTGCCTCAGGCGTCGAAATGACACGCAAACACAGACATAACACCTCATAGAAATTAGATACACGTTAGAACTTATGGGACTCGATTTTGATATACGGAGGCCGAGTTATCAGCCCGTTTGCCTACTTTGTTAAAACTTAAAGAATGCAAACTAAAATAATTTGAATATGTTCTCTTTTCAACTTTCTTATTAATATTTTAATTTTGTAGGGTCTTGTTGACGAGACTCATGGAGGTGGAGGTTGTAGCGCCCCCAAATCTAGGCCCCTTGAACCACAGACCTGATGTGTCACGATACATCATCTTCATACATATTCTATAAACTAATGCAGAATTATAAACATAATTTGTTTTTTACACAATGGTTCTGTAACATTTCCCAAGGTCAACAACCTTATATCTTAATATATACCTTTAATAATTCACAAGGTTTACATCATCAATTTACTTTAGTTATCATAATAGATAAATGTCCATATAAAAATAATCTCCATCTTTTCATTTGCCTTTGTCCTTCTTTGAGCATTCAGGTTAAACTGAAATATATTGATGATATAGCAAGGGTGAGCAACTACTTTTCTTAGCAAGTTTAAATACAATAAAGATATATCATGATTGAAAGAAAGAATAAGCTTTCAAGTTTTCAACAATACAATGATTGTGAAAGAGCATGAATCAAATTTTAATACATAGATGATTGAATTAATAACGCTTAGTGGTCAACAATGACCATGAACAAATACTTTGGTAATGAAGGTGATCAGCCTTTTATATCTGATAAACATATGCAATGTGCACTAAGTGTGAATTCATAATCATAGATGTGGAATAATTATCAATAATTAAACCACTAGCATTCTGGAAAATTATTAACTCGAGTTTGAGTTAGAAAACTTGCAAGTACCGTTGATTATCACTAAGCAATCTAATTTAATCTCTTATGAAAGACCTATCATTAATAAGATCAATCCTCCAATTAGCATAATACATTTCATCTCACAACACTATTACTCAAATAATAAATTAGCTAACATTTAGCCACATAATCAAACATTGAATAATTATTTAACTCACTAGTAATATTATCGTCATTTGATAATATTATTATCACATAACCATCATCTTAAATTCTCGTCTAATATTATTAATCTTTTAATAATATTTTATTTACTTCTCAATTTCTTAGTAATATCTTAATCATTTACAAATATTATTAATCATTTAATAATATTTTAATCACCTTCTAATATTATTAATTAGTTAATAATATTCAAATCATTTACTAATATTATTAATCATTTAATAATATTTTAATCACTTTCTAATATTATTAATCATGTAATAATATTTTACTTGTTTCATAAATAATAAATATCTCACACATTTTAAGATGCAAATATTTTATATCTTGAACCTTAAACCATTTATATTCCTTTTTAGAAATATCATTTACCTTTATTCGCAAATTTGAGGTTTAAATAGCTAATACATAACTTTTATAGTAAAACTCAATTTATTTTATTATTTCTTTAATTTAAATATTTTTTAATCATTTTGTCCGTTCATGAGTCAACACGATCCGTCATTTCATATACAAATATTTTTTCATGCTAACACATTCGCTTTATTTTTCATTTTACAAATATTTGCATTTTTTTATATATATATATATATATATATATATATATATATATATATATATATATATACTCAAAATTATGCGCCACTTAGTTCTTCTTATAATTCTTTCATTTCGCCCTTAATGGTATCAGAGCCAAGTTGTTTGTTGTTCTAGTTGCTGGGTAAGAACTTTTCAGTAATTCATCTTTCCACTTTTCAAAATTCTCTTTTCCTCTTGTTCTGAAGTCACCTAATTTACTGTAGTCCACCTTGTTCGTGTCTAACCTTTGTAAGTCTCTTGTGTGAGCAGTGTCAGGTTATAGAACACAGGTGTGAGTCTGCTTAGGGTAAGAGGGTATGCATAAATGAACAATGAGTAAAACTTAGTTTTGAAACTTTTAAAAGATGAATAGATTGTTTAGATCTAACTCCTCAGCTAGTAACCGATCAACTTTGCCTCATGTTCCTAACATAGTTAACCAAGAAGAACATAGTTATGAGAACATTAGTCAAGTTTTAAGTAATTGGAACATACCTAAAGTTTCTCCTAGAGAAATTTACCAGTCAACCTTTTTGGATAACTTTAAGATCGATTATAATGTAAAAACTGTTGAAAAGGTTTATGCTATTAATAAAGAATATGAAAGTTATAGTCTTTTATCTCCCGATGTTATTAAAAAACATAAGAAAAAGGGTTATAATTTCATTCATATTAGTCTAGATCAAGTTGCAGTTAAACCATTAAACATCAAAGGAATTAACTCAAGTATCTACCTCTGTCTTTGAGATGCTAGATTTCTTAATTATTACCCAAGTATCATTGGCATAATGAAATCAAGTCTGCATAATGGACCTATACATTTCAATTGCTTTCCTGATTTCACATTAAGCCTAAGTGATCACAATCTATTAAAAGCTTTAACTTTAAATATTAAAACTACAGGAGAAATCACTCACATGGTAAAGGGTTCTCAGCCTTTAGCTTTGATTTATAGGATTTACTATAAGACTATGAAAACAAACTTAAATGTTCATGCTCTTAATAAAAGTCCTAAAGATCAAACTGTTTTAATTCAAAGTTCAACTAGTGATGCTAATGTTCAGATCCCGAGAACCATCCTCTGGAAAGACTTTACATTTCCTAGTCAATGGACTTTACCCAGTGAAATACCTCAACAACCAGTCATTAACAACTTGTTAAATGTTGAAAATGTTACACAATTCTAGAAGAGACACTGAAGTTCTTAGTAAACCCTTCTATTAAAGATATAAAAATGAAAGGTATCCTTAATCAAGGTCAAGCTAGTCATCCTTGTTATACCTATAATGATCCTGTAGAAGAGGAAAATTCTTCTTCTCCTACTCCTTCTGAGTTTCCTACTTAGTCAGACTTTGAAGTCCCTATTAGTTAAGAGTTATTAAAAAGGAATTCAAATTTGATTAGGATAATCATGTTAAAGATTTTAATTTCAAATCTAATAAAGAAAAAAGACATTTATTTCGTTCTAATCATCCTATTGATAAGGAACGAGATAAGGTTATTCATAGATGGAAGCGATTTATTAATAATGAGCAGATAAACATTACTTTTTTCGATTGGTATGACCAATATCAGGGTAAATGTAATGTTATAACTAAGACTCAGTGGATTAAAGAAGATAAGTTAAGAGTTTCTTCTAGTCATCCTCCTCTTGAAACTATTCTTCTCCCAGTTAAAAACACATCGGTTGTTGCCAGTCCTTTTAAGATTTCGGATGGTAATAAAGATGATAAGAAAATTATTGAACAGTTAAATTTCAATAATCAGTATCTAGCAACCATAGGTAAGCAGCTAGATAAGATTGAAGAAAAATTTGAAGAATCAATTATTAAAAAACCTGGTTCAAAGATTGAATAACCATTGTTAAAATTACCAGAAAATAGAGCTAAACTAGGTTTACCTAATAATGATGGTGAACTTGTCAAAGTTATTGACAAAGTTAATGATAAATTTATTAAAAAATTAAAAACTTAAGCTGGCATGAGTGGCACAATAGCTATCATTGATCAGATTGAATCTGATAATGAAAGCAATAGCCCCTATGAACAGTTTGATATGGTTTCATATCTTAATGATCAGCTAAATAAATTAACAGTCAATAACACCAGTATTACAAGGAATTGGTATTCTAGACCTACTCCTCTGGATTTACAATTCGAAGAGAAAAATCTAGATAAACAATTCTCTGTTTCTTCTAATAAAATTTATAAATGGAATATTGATGGGTTTAGTGAACAAGAAATTTTAAATAAATTAAATCACATGTCCATGGTAGCTAATAGCTATATTACTAAATTCAATAATCTGACTCGGCCAGATATCGTTGAGTTAATAACTAGCGGATTTACTGGTATTCTTAGATCCTGGTGGGAAAACATCTCACAGAAGAGACTAGGTTATCAATAATCCATGTTGTCCAACTGGACGACGACGGTAACTCCATCTTTGATGAAGATGTTGGTGTTGGTCCGCCGGATGGAGTTAATACTTTAATATTTACTTTAATTAAACATTTTGTTGGCACCCCTAGTAATATCACAGAAAGAATTCACGATCAGTTAAGTAATCTCACTTGTCCCACTCTAAGTGATTTTAGATGATACAAGGATGTGTTTACTTCTCGAGTTATGATGCGTAATGATAGCAATAAACCATTTTGGAAAGAAAAATTCGTTAATGGTTTACCTTCATTATTTGCTCATAAAGTTCGTGAAGAATTGAGTAAAAATCTAGGTTATATTGATTATGACGATCTAACCTATGGTTATATTATCAGTTATATTCAAAAAATTATATTAAAAATGTGCATTGATTTTAAACTTGCTAAACAAGCTAGCAAAAGATAAAAACAAAGCTAAATATGAGTTAGGGACTTTTTGTGAACAATATGGTTTACCCCCTGTTGCTCCCTCTAGAAGAAAGCACAGACATAAACATGTTGATCCTCACAAAAGTCACAAGAGGCATATTCAAAATAAAAATAATAAAAGTCAAGATAATTATTATACTAAACCTAAACCATCATGTAAGAAACACATCAAAAAATCTAAAAAATATGATAAAAGTAAAATTGTTTGTCACAATTGTGGGCAGAAAGGACACTATAAAAACGAGTGTAAGATAAAACAAAAGTTATCTCAGTTAAATGTTTCTAATATCTACTGAACAACTTTTATAATTAATGAGGATTGAGAACAACATCAGTAATGATGAGGGTTCTGATATTCCTTATTCCTCTAATAACAGTATTAGTAACAATGAAACAAATAGTGACAATGAAAAAGTTACTATTTGCGCTGATAATTGTAACAAAAATTATTGCAGTAAAAGGTTAAATATGATTACCAAAGAGGAAGAAGAAAGCTCTTTGTTAATCGATCTAAATAGTAAAATTTCTGATCCTGAGTTAAAAATCCAGTATACAAGATAATTAAAAGATTTATTAACTAAAGATAAAGAAGTTAAAAATAAAATTATTAAGGCCAAAGAAAAGCCTATATTCAGCCTTAATAAGACTCTTAAAAGATTTAAATCTCCCGTTAAAGAAGTCACCCTCCCTGAGTTTAATCAAAAAGTTAATAAACTTAAAAGAGAGATTTCTAACCTAAAGTTAGATGTTTCTAATTTAAGAAAAGAAATTGAAGACAAAAATTTGACCTTCAAGTTCATGATTCCTCTTTTAGTGATGAAAATCACGATGAACCAGAATCATCAGGTACTAAAGAAGAGCCAGATCTTTTTGTTCAAGGTCTTTCTCTTAAAAGAATTAAAGATATAACCATCCAAAAATGGTATATCTCCATTAGATTGGTTATTGATAAAACCTTCTCAATACAACTTCCTACCTTAGTTGATACAGGGGCAGTTCTGAATTGTATCCAAGAAGGTTTAATCCCTACTAAGTATTATAAGAAAACTACTGAAAAGTTAAATTCGGCTAATGGTAGTCAAATGAAAATAAAATATAAACTACCTAAGGTTCATATTTGTTAAGATGACATGTGTTTTAAGACATCATTTGTTTTAATTCGCAATCTTACAGATAAGATCATCTTAGGATTATACCGTTTATATATTTATTGTATCCTTTTACTATTAGTAATGAAGGATTAAGCTGTAAACATTTAGGTAAAAAGATAACGTTTAAGTTTCTTATTAAACCTAAAGAGAGAGATTTAAGATTCATCCAAGATGAATCTAAATCTTTGAATTTATTAAATTGCAAATTCATCCATTTAAACTTCTTAAAAGAAGAAATTAAGTAAAAGCATATTGAAGAACATCTTAATAATAAAGGGATTCAAGAAAAGATTGAAGAGTTAAAAACTTATTTAAAAGAAAACCTTTGTTCTAATTCTCCTAATGCTTTTTGGCATCGGAAGAAACACGTTGTAAGGCTTCCTTACGCCAAGGAATTCAAAGAACATTTAATTCCTACTAAGGCTAGGCCGATAAAAATGAGTCATGAAAAAATAGAGTTATGCAAGAAAGAAATTAATGATCTCCCTAATAAAGGATTAATTAAACCTAGTAAATCCCCCTGGTCCTATCATGCCTTTTATGTCAATGACTTTCTGAATAAACCTAGTAACAATGCCTAGTAACAATGCCTTTGGTCTGAAAAATGCCCCTAGTGAATTTCAGAATATTCTCAATGACATTTTGAATCCTTTCAATCATTTTAGCATTGTTTATATTGACGATATTCTTATTTTCTCCAAATCCATTGAAGAACACATTAAACATTTAAATTAGTTCTTTAAAACTGTTAAAAACAATGGACTTGTTCTGTCTCCTTCCAAATGCATTTTATTTCAGACTAAAGTTCGATTTCTTGGTCTCAATATTTATCAAGGACTTATTCAGCCAATTGATAGATCTATTCAATTTGCTGACAGATTTTTTGATAAGATTACCAATAAAACCCAGCTACAGAGATTTCTAGGCTTGCTCAATTATATTGGCAAGTTCTATAAAAATCTCAGAAAAATTTGCAAACCTCTCTTTCAGCGTTTGCTAGACAATCCTCCCCCCTTGAACTTACATTCACACTTCTGTCATCCAGCAAGTTAAAAAATATGTTAAGGCTTTTCCTTGCCTTGGTATTTCCAATGATTCAGCCTTCAAAATTATTGAAACTGATGCCTCAGATATTGGATTCGGAGGTATCCTCAAACAAAAAATGACCCCCAATTCTTTCAAGCAAATTGTTCGTTTTCATTCTAGTGTTTGGAACACTACACAGTTAAATTACAATACTATTAAAAAAGAAATTATTTCTTAGTTTTATGTATTAACAAATTTCAAAGTGACTTATTAAATAAAAAGTTTTTGGTCCGAATTGATTGCAAATCTGCAAAATATATTTTTGAAAAAGATGTGAAAATATCGCCTCTAAACATTCTTTTGCAAGATGGCAAGCCCTTTTAAGCATTTTTGATTTTGAGATTGAATATATCAAAGGCAGTAACAATTCTATTCCTGACTTTCTCACTCGGGAAATCATTAATACAGGTACTATACAATCAAAATGAGTGTCGGAGAAGGATCATCTTCTCGTGGTCCGGGTCGCCCTTCAGGCCCAAGTAATAAACCCAAGGAAACTTTAGCTCCTCACCCAATTAACCCTATCCCTTCAGTTAACCGAGTTAGTAAATTTTAGGTTCTTGGAACGGTTCCTAAACCCTTTATCTCAGTTCTTGCTTGTAACCTTAAACTGTAAGACCCCAACTTTTATAAATAAAGAATAATTTTCTCAAAATATATTTTTGAATATTATGGTGTGGATTTGATATAATGTTATAGTTTTGGGTAATATTTACAAATTTTGCAAAGTAAGCAAGTGGTTATATAATATTCGATTGGTCGGATAATATTCGTTTTAACAGGGAATATTTGTACGACAACACAATCATTGGTAGACCCCACAACGGAAGTATTGTCGTAGTTAGAAAACGACATAATTATCTTTTTATAAAAATAATGGCGGAAGTTTTATCGTTAAACCGCTGAACTACCCAAAGAGTAAAAGTACAAAGAATACGCTGTGGTTCGCATAGTAGCACACGATATTGATTATTGATGCTTACGTGAAAAGTCACTCGCTTATACTCAATTATTGCTACAATAATTATCGTGATCATATTTCTCATATTATTGATTCGATTATTGTCACAAAGATATCATCTCGCATAATATGATATATTATTAAATCAATAATTGAGACGAAAAAGTTATTCATATTATTAAATTGCAATATTTACAATGTCTAGAAGTTCACAAGGAGAGGTTTTGTCATCTAATCATGCGCCAATAAGGAGAAATCCTTATCTGAAAAGCCCTCTTTCCGGGAATGACCGTTGTTAAATATTGTGAGTTATAATATTAATGATGAATAAGTTCGTGTTGATTAAAGATGAAATTGATAGTTCCATTGTGTTAGAATTATTAGTGTTAGTGGAAATCGACATTTATTTCGATATTAATTGATGTCTGGAAGTTATAATGACCAATCGTAATTAACCTGATAAATGAGCAATTAATTGCTATTAATTCACCTGATTATAACTATTTGTTCACATGTGTGTACTATTGATTCACATTCTTGTACTATTAGGGGAGTTGGTGCAAGATTGATAATACTTACATGACTAAGTTAAAAATGGAGGTATAGATGGAGATACTATACTCGTAATTCAGATTTTTCACATGATTATAACTATTGATTCACATTATTGAACTATTGATTCACATTATTTACTATTAGGGGAGGTGGTGCAAGTTTGATAATACTTGCAGGACTAAATTAAAAATGAAAGAAATGTTGAAGGTATTATATTGTAATATTTCGAGCCCCAAAACGTGCAATTATCGAAACTATATTTTCTTATAAATAGAAGTTCATTCTTCCTTCATTTCTCACCAATTCAATAAAGCTTTAGAGCAATTATTATAGAGAGAAATTATAGAGAGAAAGAAGAAGAGAAGTCTGCTACCTCACTATTTTAATATCCAGTTTCTTCTAAGGTAAGGGGTATTATTTCTTTCGTATTCATGAAGAGAGCTTCTGTTATTCCATTCTTTATTATTATGTTGAATAACTCGCCTATGCTAAGTACCGCATACATGGTGAAATTATTCTATTATTCCATTCTTTATTATTCTGTTTAATATCCTGCTGTATCTGTGCGGATTACGCTTAGACCGGGTTCCATTCTTTATTATTCTCGCTGAATAACATTCTTTGCATGCGTGAATATCGCGTCTATCGCATGCATGGTGAATTCTTTGTTATTCCATTCTTTATTATTATTCTATTGAATATCCTCGTCAGTATGATTACGCTAGACCGGTTCCATTCTTTATTATTCTCATTGAATAACTCGTCTGCAAGGCCTATCACATCATGCATGGTGAATTCTTCTGTAATTCCATTCTTTATTATTCTATTGGAATATCCTGTCTGTGCGGATTACGCATGACCTGGTTCCATTCTTTATTATTCTGTTAGAATAACCTGTCTATGTGGATTATCACATGCATGGTGAATGATCCTTCGTATTCATTCCTTATTATAATGTGGAAATGATCTGTCTACGTGGATTACCGCATGGCAGGTGAAAATCCATTTTTAGTTTCATATATTCTATGATACTCATTTGGTTAAAGTTTTGGCTTCTATACTCCATGAAATTAGTAGAATATCCTGGATATTTGCGCTTCATCCGGTATCTTTTCATGGAAATATTCTTCTAAGCATTCTTAAATTTTATTCCATAAAGCAGTATCATGTTGACAATTTGGACGTAATTGATTTTAAGATAAATTAACTTATAAATCTTTAAAATTTATTCTTGAACTTGTTTTATTGAATTATTATGTCATTGTCATCATCCTCATGCTTATATTGTGATGAAAGTCATCTTTAGCTTACGCTCATAGATAGACTTGGTATGATTACGACTGTGATTATTCGGATAATCATGACCGTAATGTTATAAATGATGTGGTAAAAGTCCTCAATAGCCTCGTGTAGTGCATCGATGGACAATTTTGGTATGATTATGACCAGTGATTATTCGGTATAGATAGTGCGACCATTGATGATTTAATTAATATCCTCGGCCCAGAGTGCAGGGATGACTCGATGATGTGGTTTATTTATTGTCGAGTCTCAAATGATAAAAATTAATGAAAACATTTTAAATCATAGAAGATAGTAGATATCATGCTCTACTTGACTCTTCTAATGTATTGCTTATTCCACTGCAGTTAAACTTGATGTCTATTGTATTTTATCAGTTTAACATTGTTGAAGACTAATGATAATTTATTCTGCATTATCTTAGTCATAATATTTCTTACTGGGCTAGTTGAGCTCACCCTTTCTTTCACTGTTCTCTTTAGGAAATGAGAACGTAGCTGGGACTAGTCGGGGAACGGAGTGACGGTCCAGATGATAGCATTAGTAGTCCTCACTATTCTGTTAAATAGTGTGACAATAAATGTAATGAGGACTCCATTGAGTGTGGATATTGTCTAGATGACAATATTCTTATTAAAACTCTTAGATTATGTTTTTTCGTATTTTACACGACTGTTGTATAATTAAGTTGTATTTGAATTTTGTACCATGTATTTGGCAACTCAAGATGGGTGATGTATACCTATTTTGGGGCGCCACAGCTATCAAAGCTTAGGATATGATCCCCGGCCGAGATGTGAGACAAGAACTAGGAGGGGAGAGACGAGGAATTCCTTCGCTAGTATGACCTACCTAAGTTTATGTGGTATTTTATTGGTCGGTCAGAGTATAGGGATAATATGTGATATGTTAATTAACCCTTGTTTTATGGCAGTATTTGAAAATGGCATCCGAAAATGTTGAGATAAACAATGAAGCACATGAGATCGTTGAGTCACCACAAATTAATGCCCATGATAATGTGCAACAGGAAGACAATAATCCTTATGTAAATAATAACACCGATGAAATGGTGAACGATGGGATGTTCAGAGGCTTTATGTAATTCATGCAACATCAGGCGAAAGCGGCTCCTATCCAAAATGCAGGTAGAAACACTGACAACTCTCGGACGGTCACCGCTAAGCAATTCAAGGAGCTGGGACCACCGGAGTTTTTTGGAGAGCCAAAACCACTTAAGGCAAAGACGTGGATAAAGCAGATCAACAAGATATTTGATGTCTTGGGATGCTCCGAGGAGCAAAAGGTTACCTTTGCCAACTTCATGTTGCAAGCAGAGGGAGATTACTGGTGGGAATCTGTAAAGCGTACTCAACCTGCCGTACTCAAAATATCTTGGGAGAAGTTCCAAGAGTTGTTCAATGACAAGTACTTTCCTAAAATTATTCGTCACATGAAGGAGGTAGAGTTCATCAAGCTTGAGCAAAATAATATGACCGTGGCGTAGTACGAAGCTAAGTTTGCCAAGTTGTCTCAGTTTGCGTCCCACTTGGTTGATAATGAGGAGAGAATGACGCGGATGTTTCTAAGAGGTTTGAAACCCGAGATATGTCAATACCTAATTTCTCACAAACAGTGTTTGTATTCGATATTGTGAATAAGGCTCGCTTATTGAGCGATAAATGAGTCAACCCAACCAAGAGAGAGCAACCAACAAGTCGATAATACCAAAGGTAGCGAATCATCAAGCAATGACAACAAACGTGGAGGAATCAACATGCCGTAAATGATAATCACTTCTGGTAATCATGGCCATACAATAAGAGTGGACATTTCAAGAAGAGGAGATTCAACAAGGATGGAAAGACATCAAGACCAACACCGTTGTTAAGGAAGGAGAACGACCACCTATCAGATGTTACAAATGTGGAGGGAAGGACACATAAGTCCAAACCGCATAATGCAATTCCAAAGCATGTTATAATTGTGGAAAAGAAGGTCACCTAGCCCGATTTTTTTTTGTGCACCAAAGTCAAGTCCACCGGGATGGAGGCATCAAAGAGTGTCCCGCATAAGACAAACCGGTAGTTCAAGGGAGAGCGTTTGTTGTAACCTTCCAAAAAGCGAGGAATCCGAACGAGGTGATCACGGGTAAGCTAATCATAAACTCTAGCGAAGTTTATACTTTATTTGATACCGGTTTTACCCATTCCTTTATTTCTCCTACTTGCGCTCAACATTTAAATTTGACTCCGGAGAAATTAGACTTTGACTTATCTGTTAAAACTCCGTTGGGAGAAACATTCATTACATCCAAGATTTATAAGTCTTGTTTGATTCAAATTGGTAACCGCACATTACCTGTCAATCTTATTTCTTTGAAAATACTTGCATTTGATGTGATTTTAGGGGTTGATTGGTTAACTACTCATCATGCTAAAATCGATTGTTTTTATAAGGTTGTTAGCTTTCATATTCCTAACCAACCTATTATGCGAATTCAAGCAACCAAACCACTAAAATAAATCACTGTCATATCAAGTCATAAAGCTATTCGTTTATTGAAAAATGGATGTCAAGCTTTCTTAGCCCATGTCACGAATTTAAATAAAAATACATCAGATTTGAATGATATTTTTATTGTTAATAAATTTCCGACGATTCTCAAGAACTTCCCCGCCTACCCCAGAGAGCGTGAAATTGAATTTTGTATCGACTTTCAATCCCAGATAAAACCCATTTCCAAAGCCCCATATCGAATGGCTCCTATCAACTTCGTGAGTTAAAACCCAACTACAGTGAATTGTTAGACATCGGCTTTCATTCGTCCTAGTACGCCTCCTCGGGGTGCTCCCTGCTCTATTCAGAAGAAGAAAGATGGAAGTATGCGACTTTGTATTGATTATCGGGAGTCAATCATGTCACCATCAAAATAGTAGTACCCGCTATTCCTCATCGATGATGACCTGTTTGACCAATTCTATTGCAAGGAGCCAAATTCTTTTTAAAGATTGATCTTCATTCCTGATATCATCAAATGAAGATTAAAACTAATGACATTCCAAAGACCGCTTTCGTAACTCCCAGACGGCATTATGAATTTCTAGTCATGTCTTTTGGATCGACTAATGCTCCGCCGCCTTTCATGGATATGATGAACCGAGTATTCAAGGAATATTTGGATCACTTTGTGGTCGCTTTTTATTGATGACATCCTCATATACTCCAAAACCCGCCAAGACCATGAGCAACACTTGAGGTCGATACTCCAAAAGCTTTCGTGAAAACAAGCTTTATGCCAAGTTAAAGAAATGCGAGTTCGCTCGAGGAAGTTGCATTTCTTAGGCACGTGATATCAAATCATGGAATATCCGTCACCCTTGAAGAAGATCAAGCAATTCAAAGTCGGAGCAACCTAAGTCAAATGATCAAGTACGAGCTTTCTTGCTTTAGCCGGTTATTATGGGAGATTCATAGGGGTTTTCTCGAATCGCTACTCCATTAACTCAACCGACTACTCAAAAGATACAAAATTTTATTGGAGCGAGGAATGTGAAAAGAGTTTTCAAGAACTCAAGAGGAGACTCATTTCAAAGACCTGCTCGACAATACCATCTAGCTCTGAGGGATTTGTCATCTACAAATGATGCTTCGTGCAAAGGGTTAGGATGTGTTCTCATGCAACATGGGAAAGTCATAGCCTATGCCTCACGATAACTCAAAGAATATGAGAGGAATTATCCTACTCATGATCTAGAGTCAAGCAATCGCTTTTTTGCTTAAGATTTGGAGGCATTACCTATATGGAGAGAAGGTGGAGATCTATACGGATCATAAAAGCCTCAAATATTTCTTCACTCAAAAGGAAATCAACATACGGCAAACGACGATGGCTGGCTTGAGTTGTTGAAAGATTATGATCATACCATCCAATACCATCCTCGAAAAGCGAAACGTAGTAGCTAACGATTGAGTAGAAGATCATACGCGGCACGAAAAGTGCAATATTGTTTACGCAAAGACCCATTTTGTATGACTTGGAAAGGATGGAAATAGAGTTAAAGACTCAAGGACCCATGTGATGATGGCGAATATACGAGTGGGAACCGACTTTTAATCGATAAAGTTAAAGTCGCTCAAACTACGCACTGGAGCCGATGCATATGAAGAAGAAAGTGCAAGAAGGTGCTATTCCGAAGCAAGAATCGATGAAGAAGGAATACTTTGAAGTCAACTCCAGACTTTGTGTTCCTAACTATTCTCGACTTGAAGTATAAAATCATGATGGAGGCGCACACACACCGCTTGTAATCCATCTCGGGAGTACCAAAATGTATCGTGATCTTCGACATACATTTTGGTGGAGCAATATGAAGAGAGAGAGATAATGGGTTTATTTCAAGGTGTCTAACTTGTCAACGAGTCAAGGCGAGCATCAAGTGCCAAAAGGTCCATCAGAACCACTTGAAATTCCGTAATGGAAGTGGGAGCACATTACCATGAATTTCAAGCATCGGTCTTCCCAAGGTTTCTCAAGGCATAGATGCGATTTGGGTCATTATTGATAGATTGACCAAGTCTGCTCATTTCTTATCGATACGAGAAACTTATACACTTGAACATCTTGCTAGTATGTATATAAACGAGATTGTAAGATTGCATGGTATGCCAGTATCCATAGTTTCTGATCGAGACCCAAGATTCACTTCAAGATTTTGGGTTAGTTTGCAAAAAGCTATGGGCACGGATTTATGATTTAGTTCGGCATATCATCCTCAAACGGATGGGCAGTCGGAAAGGACTATTCAAACTCTTGAAGATTTATTAAGACTCTATGTCCTTGACTTCAAGGGAAGTTGGGACAAGTTCTTACCATTGGTGGAGTTTTCCTACAACAATAGCTTATCAAGCAAGTATCGTATGGCTCCATTTGAGGCGCCAGTATGGAAGAAAGTGTCGCTTCCAAAGATGTTGGGATGAGGTGGGTGAAACAACATTTTTGGGACCAGATTTGGTACGTATGACGATGAAAAAGATTCAAATGATCCGATACATATAAAAACCTCACAAGATCGACAAAAGAGTTATGGTGATCTTCATCGAAAGGACGTGGAATTCAATATTGGAGATCTTGTGTTGTTACGTGTTGCTCCATTGAAAGGAGTTACAAGATTTGGAAAGAGAGGAAAGCTCAATCCTTGATTCATTGGCCCATTTTTAATCCTTGACCGATTAGGAACTGTGGCCTATAGACTCGCCTTACCGCCAAGTATGTCTCGTGTTCATAACGTTTTCCACATATCTATGTTACGTAAATATGTGAAAGACCCGAACCATATTATTGAATTAGAACTGATTTAGAGATAGAGGAAGATTTAACGTATGAAGAGTTACCTGTTAAAATCTTGGATAAGAAGGATCATATTCTACGCTCCAAGGTTATACCTCAAGTCAAAGTTTTGTGGAGAAACTACGATGTGGAAGAAATGACCTGGGAGTTTGAATCTGAGATGAAGTCAAAATATCCTCACCTCTTCAACATACCAGGTACGTACCCTAATTTCGAGGACGAAATTTCATAAGAAGGGGAGGTTGTAAGACCCCAACTTTTATGAATAAAGAATAATTTTCTCGAAATATATTTTTGAATAGTATGGTGTGGATTTGATATAATGTTATAGTTGTGGGTAATATTTACAAATTTTGCAAAGTAAGCAAGTGGTTATATAATATTCGATTGATCGAGGAATATTCATTTTAACAGGGAATATTCGTCCGATGGCACAATCATTGGTGGACCCCACAATGGAAGTATTGTCGTAGTTAGAAAATGACATAATTATCTTTTTATAAAAATAATCTACGGATGTTTTACCGCTTAAACCGTTGAACTACCCTAAGTAGTAAAAGTACAAAGAATACGCTGGGTTGCATAAGTAGAACACTACAGATTGATTATTGATGTTTACGTGAGAAGTCACTCATTTATACTCAATTATTGCTACAATGAATTGCGATCATATTTCTCATGTTATTGATTCGATTATTGTCACAAGATTATCTCGCATATTATGATATATTATTAAATCAATAATTGGGACGACAAAGTTATTCATATTATTAAATCGCAATATTTACAATGTATGTAAGTTCACAAGGAGAGGTTCGGTCATCTAATCACATACCCAATAAGGAGAAATCCTTATCTGAAAGCCCCTTTCCTGTGAAACGACACAGTTTGTTAAATATCATCAGAGTTATAATATTAATGATAAATAAGTTCGTGTTGATTAAAGATGAAATTGATAGTTCCATTGTATTGGAATTATTAGTGTTAGTGGAAATTGATATTTATTTCTGTTAGTTCCCAGTAAGCACAATAGATCTAGAAGGGGGGGTTGAATAGATCCTTTTACTTTTAAATACTTTTCTAGTTTATTTTGTATTACTAATAATTTAGCATGTGACAAACATAAGAATCTTTTCAAGCACAGCGGAATAAGTAAAAGATCCTCTTCATTAATATATTCATAATCATACATACATTGTTCGTAGAGTTAGTTCAGTGGTAAGCATTTAAAATATACATAGCAGTTATAGCAGTTAATGTACATAATATAAATGACATAAAGTAAAAGACACAAGGGGTTTTAAGTGGTTCAGAGACCCGAGCTCCTAATCCACTCTTCTGCTTTCAACTAGTAGGATTTCCACTAAGGAAGGGCAGCACCCTGAATCACTAAGATTCCTTCAAGGCCAGTAGCCTTGGGACTTCAGTTCACTAAGAACTCTTCAAGGCAAGTAGCCTTGAACTTCTCTAGTTCCTAGGAACTCTTCAAGCCAAAGAAGCTTGAACCTTCATTTAGTCCCTCCTGGACAAGGACCCTCGAATACTCGCTTCTTGTTGTTGAGTTGTTTGTTTGTTTATTGGAGTTGGTGCTGAGCTGCTAAGATGTCTTTAAGCTCTGAACATCTTCTGTACTTAGCAGATTGGCCTGATCATCCTTGAAGTACAGTTGAGTGTTGCATGATGCTCAGTTTCTTCAGTTACTCAACCACTTCTGATGATCCCTTGATGAACTGCCTTGAAGATCATTCCTCTTGATACTTGATGGCTGCACATGATGGGTTTCTAAGATAACTGTAAGCTCTTCTGCTAGGTACTTAGAAACTTTCTCATGCTTACCACCATGATGGAGTTGGTGATCTTCTTTCTTGATACTTGATGCCTTCTCATGATGGACTTGCTAAGATGATTGTGAGCTCTCATTTATGTTACTTAAAGTCTTCTCATGATGGACATCAAGATGACATTGATGCTCTTCTATCTCTCGACAGATCAGATCACTCTTTTTGTAGTAGAACTCTCACTTCTACATAGTAGAACTGTCACTTCTACTTCTTTCTTTTTCTGTCTCTAAGTGTTCTTGGTGGATCGTAGAGTGAGTCTTCAGACCTTCATTGGTCACTCACTATTTACGTTGGTTAGATCAGTCCACCACTTCTCCAAACTCAGCAACTCCAACACCCCTCGATATTTGAAGCTCTTGCATATTTATACTCCTTCCCAATCCTTCCGTTGGAAAGTAGCCGTTGAAAGCTATTCAAATATCTTCACAGATCTCGAGTTGACTGAGGTAGACTGCAGATGTGACATGTCATACTTTTCTGACACAACAGTCTACTGTTTCACATACCCCGTCAGAGATGTCACTTTAATGTCTTGGTCAGGTCGAAGACTTTATTTCCTCCTTCTGATTTCTTGATCAGAGGTTGTCCTTTTGCATCGATGCTCTCAATAAGCTCTTGTCTGAACATTACCCTTCAGATTGAACCGTTGTCAATGCTTCAGTCTTCAACTATTCGAACTCTACGATTCTGATGCATATCTTCATGGACCTGATCGTAGTGTCTTGTTGACTGGTAGAGACAACACTACGATCTTGAAGAGTGTTGATTGGATCTTCAATGTAGAACACCTCTTCCTTCTCTTGTGTAGTGCTTCAACACTTTTGTTTGCCTCAGCAGCTCTCAAATCCTGATGGCTTGACTTCTTTGTTCTGGCCCCTTCTAAATAGCAAGACACTTTAGATTTGTGGCATGTCCAGCTCGCTTTCTCCTTGTGATCTCCCGTTCACTTATCATCAATGGACTGACCCAATGCTTAATCACTTTAGCCTTGTTCTTCTAAGTCGCCCAAAGATCTCCAGATGCACTCCATCGCTTCTTTCTTTGTTTGGAAAACACTACGATCCCGGTAACTTCCAAGATCATTGTCTTCATGCGCTTGATACAGCCATCAGATTTAACGACTTTCCTTAGTTAGTTGTAAGTCTTCTTCGATCTCCTCAGGAAGACTTCATCTTGAATGGCTTCACAACTCAATCTCTTGATCTTGATTGGGTTGGTGCTTAGATCTTCTATTAGCTTGCATGCCATTCGTTGAGTGCTCTCTGGTTTCTTGTGTGGGATGTATATTTGCGCCTTAGACTAGAGGCTTCATTCCTTTGATATTCGGGAGTGTTTCATTCATTGAGAATCGTATTTGCTCTCTACGATTCGCTTTTGGCATCAGGAGCACATCTGCTGAAATCTCGCCTACACTCTATGATTCACTTCATTGTGCGAGACACTATGACTCCGAGATTAGATCTTGACACTCTACGATTTCTATCATTGTGCTTGTTGTCTTCATCTGATCTTGCTCGACTACGAACTCTGCCTCTGATATGATCAGTAGACTACGACTCTGAGTGTAGTCTACGATTCTTAACTTAACTTCTTAAGCAGATGCTTGGTCGGCCAGAAAGCGTGTCGTCTCTCTCTGATTCTCGAACATGACTTCCTTAGTAGACTACAGCTCCGAGGAAGTGCTATTCGACACACTACGATCCTTCCTCGTCTCTCCTGGCAGTATACGAACTCCGAGATCTACTATCTTGCAGACTACGATTCTGCCTTGATAGCTCTCAAGTTTTCCTTGACTCACCTGGCAGACTATGATTTCAGTGCAAAGGTTTCGACGATCGAATGCTTCTATCTATTACATCATAAGATCAAACTAACATGCTTTATCTTTCTATATTTATAGTCCTTGTACATCATTTCCTTTTAAGGACTTTACAAAGCTGTTTTGCTTATGTAGGATCAACCTAACACATTTGATCAATTCATTCTAAGACCTTGTACATATGTTTCTATTATCTATCAAAGGACTTTATAGCTTTTCTTAATGCAAGCATACTTGCATATTCATTCATTATATATATATATATATATATATATATATATATATATATATATATATATATAGGAGCCCTTCCATATAAATGGTTCTTATGGGTGCTATCTAAACCCTTTTTGGACCGTTGATAAACTTATTGGAAGGTGAGATTGAAACATAAATATACCCGGTAAATAACAACAATCAGAAGCTTTTATTTTAATATGAGGACCCCACCATAGTCAACATGTTGTCGGTTTGTTTAACTAAAACGAATTTTTAATATTAAATAATACGAAGCATACAAATGCAGAACATATAAAAAAAAAAAAAATTCAAAGCGTAACAAGCTCTTACGACATATAAAAAAAAAAAAAAAATCTAAATAGTAACAAGCTCTTACGACATAAAAAAAAAAAAAAAAAATCAAAAGCCGTAATAACAAGCTCTTTACGACATAAAAAAAAAAATAAAAAATAAAAAAATTACCAAACTAATGTAATAAGCTCTTACTACTTGTAAAAAAAAAAAAAAAAAAAAATAATCATTCAAATAGGTTGAACTTCTTAGAGCTTCAAAAAAAAAACTCACACTAAAACTCATATTAACAAATATTTGTTATAATAACAAATATTTTATTATAAAATATTTTATAATAACAAATATATGTATCATATTTTATAAAAACAAATATTTTATAATAAAAATAAAGAATATAAAATATTTTATAAAACAAATATTTTATAAAAACAAATATTTTATAATAACAAATAAAGAATATAAAATATTTTTATATCCTATTTTATATTTTATAAAATATAAAATATTTGTTATTATAAAATATTTTATAATAACAAATATTTTTATATTTGTTATAAAATATTTTTATATTTTATAAAAATATTTGTTATTATAAAATATTTTATAATAACAAATATTTTTATATTTTATAAAATATAAAATAGGATATAAAAATATTTTATAATAACAAATATTTTTCTATTTGTTATAAAATATAAAAATATTTTATAAAATATTTGTTATTATAAAATATTTTTATATCCTATTTTATATTTTATAAAATATAAAATAGGATATAAAAATATTTTATATTCTTTATTTGTTATTATAAAAATATTTGTTTTTATAAAATATTTTATATTCTTTATTTGTTATTATAAAATATTTGTTTTTATAAAATATGATACATATATTTGTTATTATAAAATATTTTATAATAAAATATTTGTTATTATAACAAATATTTGTTAAAGTGAGTTTTAGTGTGAGTTTTTTTTTTTTTGCTTAAGAAGTTCAACCTGCTTATTTATTTTTTTTTTTTTTATAAGTTTAATATTTTATAACAAATATAAAATATTTGTTATTATAAAATATTTTATAATAACAAATATTTTTATATTTTATAAAATATAAAATAGGATATAAAAATATTTTATATTCTTTATTTGTTATTATAAAATATTTGTTTTTATAAAATATTTGTTTTTATAAAATATTTTATATTCTTTATTTTTTTATAAAAATATTTGTTTTTATAAAATATGATACATATATTTGTTATTATAAAATATTTTATAATAAAATATTTGTTATTATAACAAATATTTGTTAGTGTGAGTTTTTAGTGTGAGTTTTATTTTTTTTTGAGCTTCTAAGAAGTTCAACCTATTTTGAATGATTATTTTTTTTTTTTTTTTTTTTAGTAAGAGCTTGTTACTAATTTAGTAATTTTTTTTTTTTAATTTTTTTTTTTATGTCGTAAGAGCATACTACTTTTTTTTTTTTTTTTTTTTTTTAATGTCGTAAGAGCTTGTTACTACGAGATTTTTTTTTTTTTTTTTTTATGTCGTAAGAGAGTCTTGTTACGGTTTGAATTTTTTTTTTTTTTTTTTATACGTTTTTAGCATGTCGTCGCATTACCGTATTATTTAATATTAAAAATCGCTTTTAGTTAAACAAACCGACAACATGTTGACTATGGTGGGGTCCTCATATTAAAATAAAAGCTTTGCATGTTGTTACTACTTTGGGTATATTTATGTTTCAATCTCAAATTTTCCAATAAGTTTATCAACGGTCCAAAAAGGGGGTGTTAGATAAAGACCCATAAAGAACCTATTTATATGGAAGGGTCTATATATATATATATATATATATATATATATATATATATATATATATCAAATCAAATCATATATAAATAGGAATATCATTCACATGTTTATTCCTCGATAATCTTCCCTTATTTGATTATGACAAAAATGTAAGACCTCAAATTATTAATAAATGAAATTTATTTTCCTCTATTTATTATTTTGAAATAGTAAGTATTCGATTTGATTAATGTGGATAGTTATGGGTAAAATACGCAAATATTTCTAATAAGCAAGTGGTTATAAAATATTCATTATTGTCGGGGAATATTCGTGATGCGACTGTTGCAGCAGCTTTTTGCGGGCCCATAACTGAAAGCGATTGGATGAAGAAAATGACAAATATAAGTTGTTTATAAATAATGGCGTAGTTATTACCGCTAATCATCGTTGGAATACCCGGTTAAAACACACTAATACGTTGTTGAACAAGAGTACACATGGTATTGCACCAATTATTGATTCTTACGTAAGAAGGCACTACTCAATAATTGTTACAAAGAATTATCGTCAAGATTTTATTTTATTGATTCAATAATTGTTGCGTTGATATATTTTATATTGTCATTTGTTTGAATAATTGTCATTACACAAAGATTTTTTTATTATCGAAGCAATAATTCATATTATCCTAATAATATTATTGGATAACATTATTGGCAATGTCTAGAAAGTTCTCATTCTAAGGAGAGGTTTGGTCACCTAATCATACGCCAAGAAGAGAGAGATCCTTATTGGAAAGCCCTCTTTCCTGGGAAGGGCCCGTCACAAGATCTTGTGATTCTGTAATATTATTTGTGAATAATTAATTATTGATTTATATGATGAGAAAATATTGATTTTATGTGGATATAGATGGAGAAATTTTTTAATGTAACAATTGTTGAAAATTAATATTTTATCTTTTTCTGATAAAATAATTCATTTAAATATATTATTTTAATAATATATTAACGGTGATATTTTTATAATGAATGTGGGATATATGACTATATGAGGAGGAAGAGTATTTTGTGGCATTAAATGTTTAACACATGTTTTGTGTGTTGGTGGACCCATTTCTTGAATCGAAAATTGATTATAGAATCGTAAAATCGACTGCTTGTGGATTTTGGTCAATTTCTGTTTGGAATTTGGAAAAACTTTCTTCTGCAAAGTTGTAGAGAATTGAATTTCCTATAAAACTCATGAGATTCGAATTTTCTGATAAAAGGACTATTTATTATGAATTATTAAAGTTTTGAGTTCAAATAATTGATTTTTGGGAGTTTTAATTAATTATTTTGAGAAAAACGTTTTTTGGTGAGTTTGTGAACCTCATTTAACATGTGCTATGGCTGAAATCAGATTTCAAAGGTGGGCTAAGGAATTTTATTTATAAATAATATTATTATATTCAATTTTCGCTTTGGTGTTCTAAGCAATTTCCTATAAATAGGTGCTTAGGTTAGAATTGAAAATCACACTAGAAATCAAGTTTTCTCTCTCTATTATCGAGCGTATTCTTGTGAGTATTTTGAGTATACTTTGAGTATTGCTATACTGATTGTTCAAGTCATAGCCTATATCCTGTGTTTCAACTAAAGTCTTGTCTTTCGAGGTAAGGATGTTATTTTCTTCTCAAATGATATTATTTCTTCAATATCATTATCTTTGAAATATTGGTTGAACTTTTTATCAAATTTGGAACTTTTTCATACGTCGAGGTTACTTATTCATGAGTTACTATTCACGAGTTACTATTCATGAGTTACTATTCACAAGTTACTATTCACGAGTACTATTCACGGCGTGAAGATGTTTTTTGTGAAATTTCTATCTTTTGGTGTTTGAGTTACTATTCACGTATACTCAGATTATTCACGATACTGCACTATTCACTTAATACTCAGACTATTCATCGAAAAATGAAAAATTTTCTTTTCGTCCAAAATATCTATTCGGAGACTAGCTTTGATTGTATCCATGTTTTGATCATTCTTGAATTTTACACCACTATGATTATTTTTGAGGTATTTTTGACGTGGATAAAACAAAGTACGAATCCTTAATCCTTAATCCTTGTCATTTTGTTTCACCGGATTCGCTTTTTAAAATATTTTTTCATCATCTTCACCATAAATGATGATATTATTGAATATCTTTGGCCCAGTAGTGCAAAGATGAATGATTTCAAGAATATCTTTGGCCGTAGTGCAAAGATGAACAGTGTTTAGATGAACATGACCAATAATCGATGAATATCTTTGGCTCAGAGTGCAAAGATGAATATTTGATTCCGATGTATATTGATTGATGTTACAGGGATAAAATATCGACGATGAACTTTTAAATTCATATATAGAAGATAGTAGTTTGCATTCTCTACTTAACTCTTATAATGAATTATTATTTCAATGCGAATATTGATTTAAAATTTGTTGTCTATCAGTATTCTATTAGATTTTTCCTGTTGAAGACTAACGATAATTTGTTGTATATTATCTTAGTCATAATATTCTTTATCGGGCTAGTTGAGCTCACCCCTTTCTTGTTGTTCCATTTTTCTTCTCGGAGGCGAGAATGTAGCGAGTACTAGTCTGGGGTATGGAATGAAGGTTCTAGAGAGAGTTGTTTAGTAGTCCTCACCATTTTTGTAAAATAATGTATCAATAATTATGATGGGGATTTATTTGCGTGTGGATATTGTCTAGATGGCAATATCTCAGATTTAACTCACGCTTTATATGTTGTAATAATAAAGTTGTAGTTATTTCTGTACCATGTATTTGGCGACTCAGAATGGGTTGGATGGAATGGACCTATTTTGGGGGCGTCACAAAAAATAATAAGTGCATATGCATGTTATGAATGGATCTTATATACAGTGAGTAGCTGTATTTCTAAAACAAATAATCATGAATGTCATTTATAATGATGTGAAATTTAATATACTGATATTTTACATCCTGAATCCAGAACATACCTAACTAGTTAGAGATGTACCTCTTTTGGCTCCATGTATGCTTCCAGGATGTCTGTTGACCCAACTATTCATCTGTTTGATTTCTTTGCTTCTGCTTCCCTTGGGATGTTGACTTCATTTCTTTTGTTTGCTCCTCTGCAGATGTATGCTCCTCTTCTTCTTCTGGCTCCCCCTTAGCCTTTGCAAATACAGGCTCATCATCCTTTGGCTCCCCCTCAGATGATGAACCAGCTTCTTCTGATGTCTTCTTCTTTATCTTCTTGTCTTGTTTCCTTATGCTCTCATTGCCCTTTCTTGAATACCTTTTACTCTGCCTCTTTCTATGCCTCTTTTTCTCCCCCTTTTTGTCATTAATCATTTGGGAGAGCTGCTCCATATTGGACATAGTTGTTCCATCAGGTAGGAGGAGTTACTAACTTCAATCTTGAGTTCTTGTTGGCTTAACTCAAGTTGCATAGAGAAAGACTGATTCAAGTTGCCAATCTTGTCAGAGAGGGCTTGGAGTTGTTCTTCATTTCCCTTCTGTGTTCGTAGAGCTTCTTCTTTTTGATCATTTATGGCCTTCAGATAGATGTGATCTCTTTCTTTGATTTTTAGAAAAACATCAGCCATAATAGTTTGGATTCTGTCATGAACTGAATTATCTTCTGTTGAAGTCAGCATCTTTGACTTTTCATTGATTTGAGATATCTTCTCAATCAAGTCATCAGAATTCTTCAACAATTCTTGCTCCATAGAAATTTAATCATCTGGTTGGGCAGCCTCTTATTGATCATTAGATTGACCTCTGCGATCTGCTTTCTTGGACAGATTTTTGAAGGTGTTGAAAATCTGAGGAATCGTTGAGTTCCAATCACTAGTTGAGGATGAAGGAATGTCTGTCAGTTGTGCTTGAGCAGATGGAAGCTTCTTATTTTGAACTTGGATACCATTAGTAGTATAGTGAACTGACTCTACGATTATTTCCTTGGTCATGATCCTTCTTCCTTCTGAGTCCAACCTACGATCATAGGGGATATAGTTGTTGCCGGCATGTTTGTAGACCTTGTAGTGAGGCTGGTTTGTGATCATCATTGTAGCAAAACTCTTCACTCTTGGGAAGTTTTTTTCCTCCAGCTCCGTGCTTGGAAAATGAGAGCAGCACCAGCTGGAGTAACTTGCATCCTTTTCAGTATTTGCCTTTAGCCAAGGCATCCATTGGAAGAACCGTCTCATTAGCAGGTCATCAGGATTGTAGAGGATATGGTCGTGCAGTCTAGCTCCATGTTGTTCCAGTTTTTGAATATATCTTGTGTAGTTATCCTTACAACTTTGAGCTGTTTGTTTCCATATTTTACCCATCTTTCAGCTGGGAGTTCTTCTGGTTCATTAAGGACTTCTACCACAATTCTTCTACTGATTCTTGCAGGAGAGAGGACTGGATAGTCTGCTGGATCCTCTGATTTCTGATTTGTAAAGTTAAAATCATTCTCCATTTCTTCTCTTTCGGAGCCTAAAACATTTTGATCGTTTCCATGAATGAATCCTTCTTGCTGCATTTCATTTCCATAACCTTTTTCAGCAAGATCTTCCTCTGATTCATCTTCTTCATCACTAGTTCCATCCTCATCACTTACTTCCTTTGATACAGACTCATCATCACTTAATTCAATGACAGCATTAGAGTGATCATTTTTCCTTTTGGAGGCAATTTGAGTAAGTAATCTGTAGCTCTTTCTTCTTGTTGAAGTTCAACTATAGGAGTTTCGCACTCTCTTCTTCGTCAAACTCTGAAGCTTCCGCATCATCGTATGACACTTTCTTGATGTTCAAAGAATAGTGGGGACATTTCTTTCTTCATCAAAATCAGCATCATTTGATCCATCATCTGGGCTGGTTTGAGCATTTGCATTGGAGATGCAAATGGGTCAACTTGTATCTTGTCTTTATCATCGAGAGTGAATGCTCTGGGGCTTGTGCATTCTTCTTCATCGCCAGATGTCGATTTTCTTCCATTAATCCAAATTTTCACCTTCACCGCCGGATTTGGTCCGGGGGCTCAAATGATTGGGATTATCAATTTCCTTCTTCTTCCGACTTCTACGTCCTTTTCTTCATCGACGATACTTTCTTGGTAAGTTGAGATCGGACTATTTACCATCTTAGCTTTCTTCTTGGATGGCCCTCAAGTAATCATGTTTCTCTCTCTCGATGGTCTCTGCAGCTGAGACCTCTTCATCTTCAACCTTATCTTCTGTGGATGTACTTCTTGAGGAGGAGCCCAGCTTTCCTCACACCTTTGGATTTCTGCTGGTCAGGTGTGGTTTCACTGCATGTGGTCATCGGACTCAGAGCTTTCTACCTCTTTTGCCTTCCTCTTCTTTGTAGAGGCCTTGCTACTGCTCCCAGTTGTCAGCCTTCTGTTCTCCTTTGGGTTTTTCTTCCAATTCACAAACAATTGTGGAAACATTACTTTGTGAATATTCAGAGGTTATCCCTCATCTTCCTTGATTTTGTTTCCCAATTTCTTCTTCAGCACAATGCTCAGTAGTCTTCCATGAAACACTTTTGTAAGTGATTTTTCTATAGACCTCTTTAATTTAGCCTTTTCTACCCATTTGGATATTTGATCAAGCAGGATAACTACAAAGTTAATTTGTTTCTTCAAGACTATAGCGCAGTATATGATCTTTAATCGTTGTTCAAGCACCGTATGTGTGTAAAGGTCCTTGCATAGTATGCATTTTCCCACTATTTTAGCAAGGAACTCGAATTCCTCAGGGAACTCTTTTTTCTTCATATCCTTTAGATTGGGGTTTTTTTGGTTCCCCATAATCTCTTTTGCTTGCTCAGTGTTGATCTCATCAAGGTTTCTTAGTCCTAGGTCAGGGAAACATAAGCAATGATTAATATCGGATGATTTCAGCTTAAGAGACTGACCTTTAACCTTGGTTGAAAGGGTTCCGGCATTTATGGATGCATTTGAGTAGAATTCCTTGATCAGTTTAGTGTATACTCGAGTGCTAGCCTCAAGACATTCTGAGAATCCAGCTTTCTTCAGAAGTTTGAGAATGTCTCTGAAATTCTTTTTAGATTTTTCAAACGACTTGGTTTCAAGCTGAATGCCAGTGATTATCCACCAATCTTCCATTTGAATAGTTCGAGGAATATGGGTATTTAATTTAGAGGAGTTTATGAGAGATGGCTAATTGCGATTTGGGCAAGGCTCTGGAGGGTTAATTGATTTTGGCTTTTGAGAGGATTCTAGGGTTTGAAAATGGGAGGGAAAGAGGTTCGATAGCTTCTGATAACTGTTTGCTAATTTGAATTTTCCTTTATGGCAATTCCTTCTAACTCTGTATACTCTGTGATGTGTCAACCAACCATTGGTTGCACGATGCCTAGTAATGAGCTGTAACTCCCCCATTAACTCTTCAGTTTAATGTCCCTTTTTGAAACAAACTGGCATCAATGATATGGATTGACCGTTTACCATTTTGGTTCGTAGAGTAGCGTAATAAGGCAGCTATGGACTTAACATTTTCCTTTGTTGACTCAACGATCATCTTTTGAGAGATGCTGCAGTGGATGGTTTTGACATTTCTCCTCATGTTGAAACTGCATAGCTCAACCACTGATGTACTTTATGAAGGCTTGGGCACTTTTCTTCAGCAGGACATCTTTCCAACCAGCATTTGAACTTATCTCCTCACAATCTCAATGGTTGGGTAATTGTCATATTCTTCTAGCTCCTCATGAGTTAAGTGTAGCCTCTTGTAAGACTGCGATCGTCGAGTCTGTTCTACGATTGCTAAGGTTGCACTACGATCATTGAGGTTACATCACGATCGTTGAGTTCTCTCAAACTCTACTCTGCGATCGTTGACTGTCTTGGTCCTTGAGATGAACTTGACTAAGAAATCCTTCTAGGTTAAGGTAGCTCAGGAAAGGCCAACCTCTTAGAGTGAGCTAAGGGTCAGGTTTGTCCCTGAGGCGCTTTTTAGATGAAGTACTTTAGGAGTAATTTGCACTGATATCTCATTTGACCTTTTCTGGTGGGGGGGTCCTCTATCAACTTTAGACAATTTGTATTTGCTGTAATCGTGGTGTCCTCCTGCTGTTATACTACGATCAGATGTTTGATTGTAGGCACTCCACGATTTTGGGTTGGGTGGCTGATAGGTTATCAGTAGTACATTTTGAGACTTTCTTACTGACTATGGATCTTCATTTGGTTCATCAGCCACAAAGTTTTGGGACTCTGTAGCTGGTACATTGCTTCATAGAATATTTCAGTGTTGTTGTTCCTTAACAGTCACTGCTCCCCCTTGGTTGATGCTGTCTTTTCAGTGAGGTGTGATTCTTTTCCTTCATGTATATTGGGAAGCATCCCTGCATATCTCCTTATGGCTGAAGTCATTAAATCTTCAGAGTTGATCATTCTTCGATCCTTTGACAGCACTACGAACGTAGTCTTCCTTGTCAGCTTGTGCTCGTGAAGTTTTGCTCCCGTAATAAGTTCTTCATGTTTGATGCTCGATGGTCCTCTGATGTGGGCTTCCTTGAGGACAAGTTTTGCATGCTTGAGCATCTAAGACCTTTTTCATCTTTAGTTGAGTGGCCTGCTTTCATATAAGGGTTAGCAACCACTTGAGCTTCATTTAGATTAGCTCTGCAGGTCTTCAAGGACAGACTTTGACATGTAGGAGTTTTGGTCAGAATTATTTCTGAACAGTCTTAAGCCTTCTGCTAGTTGAATCTTCTTGACTGAAGTCTTTTGCTTTAGCATTCCTTAGTGTGGTCAAATAGACCAAGTACCTGCAGGTTATACATTTCTAATTTTTGGTACCCATGATTAAATGGGTCCTGCTAGGTTAGTTTTCTAAACCCCTGTTCCTCATATATTCGGATAATCATCATATTGATCACCATCAGTTGTATTCATGCATATAATTTATTTAGCTAATACATTTTGAGATGCATGGTGATGAGTGTGTGTGAAATCTGTCATTTTAACAAAACACTCTTTTAATTTTATGGTTTCATCATTTGCTAGGTTATGTCCGCAAGGTTTAAATATTCACAAAATGAGAATCAACTCTGTTATTTATTAGTATCTGGTTGATTCATGGAGGTGATCAGTTTCTATGAATCTCCAAGATTCTCTTGTAGAGTTAATCATACTTTGTGTGTTATTAAACACTTAGACAATAGGGTGTACATACACATTAACCCATCAACAAAGATTACTTCACATTTATTCGACCTGTAATTCTCTTAAAACCCACTTCAGGTTTCTTTCAAGTTGTTATCTTCAACCTAAAACTTGGATGGAGAGAAAGTTTATAGACATTTGAGTTTTCACCATTAGTGTACTTTCTCTCTTCACCTTTTTAGGTAGATTATGATTCCTTAAAGGAATACTGTTATAGTTCATAAGGGAGGTGCAAGTATGATGAACATATTTATATTAGTGAGGAATCGTACCTTTTTGCTGTCAGTTTAATAACAATCATTTATCTTAGATATACTGAGTTTAGGCATTGATGTGCATAGTTTCTCAATTTCTCCTGACAGCTAGTTGCTCCAGTTGACCTTCAATCAATCAGTCGTGGTCTTGAAGATGTAAGCTAAGAGAATATCAGCATCTTTAGTTCTTTGACATCCTTGAGTTCACAAGGTTTACATCCAGCTGTAGGTTGACCAGACACATGTTTGAGAAGTTCTTCTTTCTTCTCAGGATAAGCATTACTTAGCATGTATGGCCTTTTCATCTTTTCAGGCTGGTGAATGTTTGATTCTTTTCTGTTGATGTCTCTTGAGTTTTCTAGCCTGGTCTCCAGACTACAAGATTGACCGCGAGCAAGGATTGGTCTTATTGATATGGCAATCAAGAACATGGACCAATCTGAGCAGCTTCAGGTGTATATGCACATTTACCTGTACACAATATTTTCAACGTGTGAGCTCATCTGCATATAACAAGTGACTTACTACTAAACTAAGTTTAGAACAATGTTTATTCCTAGGATCAGACTCAAAGCGATTAGCTTTTGAACATAGCATGAGAACCTACTTCGATACCAATTGTTAGTTCCCAGTAGGCACAATAGATCTAGAAGGGGGGTTGAATAGATCCTTTTACTTTCAAATACTTCTCTGGTTTATTTTGTATTGCTAATAATTTAGCATGTGACAAATATAAGAATCTTTTCAAGCACAGCAGAATAAGTAAAAGATCCCCTTCATTAATATATTCATAATGATACATACATTATTCGTAAAGTTAGTTCAGTGGTAAGTAGCTAAAACATACATAGCAGTTATAGCAATTAATGTACATAATATAAATGACATAACGTAAAAAACACAAGGGGTTTTAAGTGGTTCAGAGACTCAAGCTCCTAATCCACTCTTCTGCTTTCAACTAGCAGATTTCCACTAAGGAAGGGCAAAGACCCTCAATCACTAAGATTCCTTCAAGGCCAAAGCCACCTTGACTTCATTCACTAAGAACTCTTCAAGGCCGCCGCCTTGGAACTTCTCTAGTTCCCTAGAACTCTTCAAGCCAAAGCAGGCTTGGAACCTTCATTTAGTCCCTCCGACATAGGACCCCTCGAGCCCTCGCTTCTTGTTGTTGTTGAGTTGTTGTTTGTTTAATGGAGTTGGTAATGAGTCGCTAAGATGTCTTTAAGCTCGAACATCTTCTCAGACATAGCGACTTAGCGTGATCATCCTTGAAGTGCGCTTAAGTGTTGCATGATGCTCAAATTCTTCCATTACTCAACCACTTCACGATGATCCTCGATGAACCGCCTTGAAGATCATTCCTCTTGATACTTGATGGTCGCATACATGATGGGTTTCTAAGATGACTGTAAGCTCTTCTGCTAGGTACTTAGAAACTTTCTCATGCTTGCCACCATGATGGCGTTGGTGATCTTCTTTCTTGATACTTGATGCCTTCTCATGATGGACTTGCTAAGATAACTGTGAGCTCTCATTTTTGGTACTTAGAGTCTTCTCATGATGGCCATCAAGATGACATTGATGCTCTTCTATCTCTCGACATTTCAGAACACTCTTTTTGTAGTAGAACTCTGACTTCTACATTGTAGAACTCTCACTTCTACTTCTTTGTTTTTCTATCTCTAAGTGTTCTTGGTGGATCGTAGAGTGAGTCTTTAGACCTTCATTAGTCACTCACTATTTACGTTGGTTAGATCAGTCCACCACTTCTCCAAACTCAGCAACTCTAGCACCCCTCGATATTTGAAGCTCTTACGTATTTATACTTCTTCCCAATCCTTCCGTTGAAAAGTAGCCGTTGAAAGATTTTCAAATATCTTCACAGATCTCGAGTTGACTGAGGTAGACTACAGATGTGACATGTCATGCTTTTCTGACACTACAGTCTACTGTTTCACCTACCCCGTCAGAGATGTCACTTTAATGTCTTGGGTAGGTCGAAGACTTTATTTCCTCCTTCTAATTTCTCGATCAGAGGTTGTCTTTTTGCATCGATGCTCTTAATAAGCTCTTGTTCGAATATTACCCTTCAGGTTGAACTGTTTCCAATGCTTCAGTCTTCAGCTATTCGAACTCTACGATTCTGATGCATGTCTTCATAGACCTGATCGTAGTGTCTTGTTGACTGGTAGAGACAACACTACGATCTTGAAGAGTGTTGATTGGATCTTCAATGTAACACCCTTCCTCCTTCTCTTGCAAAGGATTCAATACTTACATTTGCCTTAGCAGCTCTCAGATACTGATGGCTTGACTTCTTTGTTCTAGCCCCTTCTAAATAGCAAGACACTTCAGATTTGTGACACTTAGAGACTACGACTCTAAGTGTAGTCTACGATCCTTGACTTAGCTTCGGCAGATGCTCAATCGGCTCGTAGGCAGGCTGTCTCAACGATTCTGAACATGACTTCTTCAGTAGACTACGGCTCCGAGGAAGTGTTATTCGACACACTACGATCCTTCCTCGTCTCTCCTGGCGATCTACGAACTCCGAGATCTACTATCTTGCGATTACGATTACGCGCTTGATAGCTCTCGAGTTTTCCTCGACTCACCCAGCGGATCACGATTTTTGGTGCGAAGGCTTCGATGATTAGACAAGCCTATCTATTACATCGAAGATCAACCTAACATGCTTGATCTTTCTATATTTATAGTCCTTGTACATCATTTCTTTTTAAGGACTTTACAAAGCTGTTTTGTTTATGTAGGATCAACCTAACACATTTGATCAATTCATTCTAAGTCCTTGTACATATGTTTCTATTATCTATCAAAGGACTTTACAGCTTTTCTTAATGCAAGCATACTTGCATATTCATTCATATATATATCATAATCAAATCATATATAAATAGGAATATCATTCACATGTTTATTCCTGATAATTTTGATATTAATTGATGTCTGGAAGTTATACTGACTAGTCGGGTAATTAATCGGATAAATGAGAAATTTATTGCTATTAATTCACATGATTATAACTATTTGTTCACATGTGTGTACTATTGATTCACATTCTTGTACTATTAGGGGAGTTGGTGCAAGATTGATAATACTTGCATGACAAAGTTAAAAATGGAGGTATAGATGGAGGTACTATACTGTAATTCATATTTTCACATGATTATAACTATTGATTCACATGATTGAACTATTGATTCACATTATTTACTATTAGGGGAGGTGGTGCAAGTTTGATAATACTTGCAGGACTAAATTAAAAATGAAAGAAAAGTTGAAGGTATTGCACTGTAATATTTCGAGCCCCAAAACGTGCAATTATCGAAACTATATTTTCCTATAAATAGAAGTTCATTCTTCTTTCATTTTTCACCAATTCACTAAAGCTTTAGAGCAATTATTATAGAGAGAAATTATAGAGAGAAGGAAGAAGAGAAGTCTGCCACCTTTATTCCAATATCCAGCTTTCTTCTAAGGTAAGGGGTATTATTTCTTTCAGTATTCATGAAGAGAGCTTCATTATTCCATTCTTTATTATTATGTTGGAATAACTTTGTCTACTATGCCAAGTACCGCATACATGGTGAAATTCTTCATTATTCCATTCTTTATTATTCGCCGGAATATCTTGTGCATATGCGGATTATGCTGTACCTGGTTCCATTCTTTATTATTCATTTGGAATATTCATCTGTGCAATGCGATTACGCTAGACACTGGTTCCATTCTTTATTATTACGTTGGAATAACTTTCTGCATGCGATCTATCGCATGCATGGTGAATTCTTCCATTATTCCATTCTTTATTATTACGCTGGAATATCCATGCTGTATAATTACGCATAACCTGGTTCCATTCTTTATTATTCTGTTGGAATAACATGTCTATGTGGATTAACATATGCATGGTGAATGATCCTTCGTATTCATTCCTTATTAAATTGTGGAAATGATCTGTCTACGTGGATTACTACATGGCGAGTGAAAATCCATTTGCAGTTTCATATATTCTATGATACTCATTTGGTTAAAGTTTTAACTTCTATACTCCATGAAATAAGTAGAATATCCTGGATATTTGCGCTTCATCCGGTATCTTTTCATGGAAATATTCTTCTGAGCATTCTTGAATTTTACTCCACAAAGCAGTATCATGTTGACAATTTGGACGTAATTAATTTCAAGATAAATTAACTTATAAATCTTTAAAATTTATTCTTGAACTTGTTTTATTGAATTAATATGTCATTGTCATCATCCTCATGCTTATATTGTGATGAAAGTCATCTTTGGCTTACGTGCATAGATGGACTTGGAATGATTATGACCAGGGATTATTCGATATAAGCATGACCTGTAATGTTATAAATGATGTGGTAAAAGTCCTCAGTAGCCTGTAGTGCATTGATGGACAGTTTTTGGTATGATTATGACCAGGGATTATTCGGTATAGTCATGACCATTGATGATTTACTGAATATCCTTGGCCCATAGTGCAGGGATGACTAGATGATGTGGTTTATTTATTAAGCTGAGTCTCAACGATAAAAATTGATGAAAACATTTTATATCATAGAAGATAGTAAATATCATGCTCTACTTGACTCTTTTAATGGATTGCTTATTCTGCTGCAGTTAAACTTGATGTCTATTGTATTTTATCAGTTTAACATTGTTGAAGACTAATGATAATTTATTCTGCATTATCTTAGTCATAATATTTCTTACTGGGCTAGTTGAGCTCAACCTTTCTTTCACTGTTCTCTTTAGGAAATGAGAACGTAGTCGGGACTAGTCGGGGAACGGAGTACACGGTCCAGATGATAAAATTAGTAATCCTCACTATTCTGTTAAATAGTGTGACAATAAATGTAATGAGGACTCCATTGAGTGTGGATATTGTCTAGATGACAATATTCATATTAAAACTCTTAGATTATGTTTTGTCGTATTTTACACGACTGTTGTATAATTAAGTTGTATTTGAATTTTGTACCATGTATTTGGCGACTCAAGATGGGTGATGTATACCTATTTTGGAGGCGTCACATAAACCCTTTTATCCTTTCAGTGACCCTGCAAAGACCACACCCTCTAATCCTATTCATTCTCCTTCCTGATTCAAATTCAACTGGGAAAATAACTTGTTTAATATTGAACCTCATATGAAACCAAAAGATAACCCAATTAAACTTGATTCCCAGTATTTTCCTATTGGATGGCATTTTATTCCTCTTGCTCCTTATAAATCCCTTGTATATTATAAGGATATTCTTTTAGAAACCGAGTCAATTTTCATCAAACCAATTTATGCTAGGGATGATGAATCTAAAGTCCTCTATCATTCTCTTTACATTAAATAAATCCTTCAAATTACTGACTGGGGAAATCATCCCTCTGATATTAGACAGCTTTCCAATCAAAATAACTCGTTTTGTTATTTCTATTATATGGAAGCTTGGAATAAGATCTTCCTTCACCAAAATGAGTCTCACACTCATTCGTGGTTCTTTCAAATTGACCACAAATTCAAAAGTCAATTTCCTCTCTAGTTCTTTTTGTGGTGGTCGAGATTTGGTTCTTCTTTTGACCTCCTTCCTGATCCTTTAAAGGCTCAACTTAGTCATTTTTGTAATCATTGTAAATATCAACAGAAGAATGAAAGTATCCCTGTTCTTCTTCAGTTTGTTAGTAAATATAAAATTCCATGGATTCTAAAGTGGCGGTACAGCCTTCTCACCCCAGTAGCTGAGACAGGTTTTCAGTCCCCTGAGTATAGTCATTTAGTAACACTAACCACCATTTTTCCTGTTACTATAGTATCCCGTCAATTCTTTGTCAAGTGGTGGGATAAATTTGATGTCAATATAATAGTCTGTCAAGTTTAGAAAGAATTTTCGACTGTTCCTCTCCCTATTGTTCCAGTTAAATCTATCCCTGCCAAAGGATCTTCTAGTAAAACAAAAGAATCAAAAACCGGTCCAACAGGTTCATCAAGCTCTATTGATATTTCTAATATCAAGAATTGTTCCAGTAAAGAGCTGAAGTTAATTACCCAAGTCATTCATGAAAGGATTGACGAGTTACATGAAGAAGCTTCTGAATGTTCCTCTTCTTCTTCCAGAAACACTTCTGCCAGTAAATTTGAAGATGATGATGACCTCTATGGCAGCATCAACTTGCAAGATGCTCAGGACCCATTTGCCTGACACCTTAGTCATTTTTGCCATCTTTTGTTAGTACTCATTCAGTCACATGCGCATGCTCCTGCTTTTCCACCGAAAGCAGCCACTCAGTCAAAAGATTCGGCCATTTTGTCAAAAGTAGTCGAAAGTGAAGATGCATAGTAAAAAGTCAGCACTGTTCATCAATAGTTAATTTTGTCTTTAATCATTCTTTTTGTAATAGTTCATTCCTTATTCTATAAAAGGAATTCGAACTCATTTAGTAAGGCAGACTTAAAAAGACTCAGAGTTTCTTCTCTGACAAATCATTAGACTCTGTTTTCTCCTCTCTTCATCTATATCTCCAATGTTCTAAGTAATCTTGTAAGTCACTTTTATTTTCTGTACTCTTGTAAATATTTTCGAATTACCAATAAATCGTTTTATTTTAGTAAGTGAACTTTGATCATCTGTGATCGTTTATGCGTATATATATAGGGCTATATGTAGATACACAGCTGTGTATTACACAGTAAGGCTATGGCGACAGATTTTTTGGGCTATAGTGACGGTAAACTGTCGTCATAGCCCAAAATAGCTATGACGACGGGTGAAACTGTCGTCATAGCCTACAGTGTAATACACAGCTATGTACATATATTTTTCCCATATATATATATATATATAAATCTCAGCTCAAAAACCACATTTTGAACAACGAAAATATCAAAACATCATTTTTATGATTAATACAATTTTTCAAAGGTTTTACATTGTTCGTTGCACTACAAAATAATTTTATAGGCAACTATATATTTTTTTAATTTTACTTAAATATGTAATTTATATTTATTACATATTTTTATTGCTTTATTTATGTCCGAAAGAAAGTTTCTCGACATAAAATATCACTTATAGTCAAATCTCGCCCCGTAGGACTTTATTAGATTTATTATTACTTATTATTTTGCCGGAATATGATTCGGAACATCGAACGTCAAAGTCGCTCGATGCGCCGACGCTCGGCGTTCGCTCAAATTTTAGTTATGACATGTATGTTCGCTTATTTTTAATTCTCAAACCGTAAGTCATATAACAGTAAAATTTTGGGCATGTTATAAACCTCATGTCATAGTATTTTAGAAAAATTTCACACCTCGAAAATGGATAACGGAAGCTCATCAAAACAAAGTCGCAAAAGGGCGTCAAGCGGCGATTAGCTAGCACAAAGCCAGTAGCGCCACATGACGCTTCTAAGAAAGTTACTACTCGCTATTCTGTTGCACATCTTGAGGCAGCCACTTTGCGATTTTCTCACTCATTATTCGTAACTCCGATTAATCTGATTTTTGGATATGTTATACATGGCATACCAAAGTATTTTTAAAAAATATCACCCAGTAATTTCGGACCTCTTAGGCAGCCTAAAACCGGCCCCAAAAATGTCCACTCGCAATAGTTTTCATCTTTTTCCCAGATTTACCCTCTTTCGCTAGAACAGTCATAACCTTTTCATTTTAAAACATTTTTAGGCGATTCTTGAGCCCACGCGAAACTAACTTCCGGGACTACAACTCTTCCCTACTGATTTTTTTCCAGATTCCGAACATATCAGCCCAGAAATTCGTGCAAAGGGACTGAACCAAAATGAGTTTTCCAGTTTTGACTTGGCTACTTTAAAATGGCATAACTCTTTCCTCCAAAGTCGGATTTAGTCCGTTCCAGAGTCTATGGAAAGCTTATTTAGTGTACTAAAACATACTAAAAGCCCAGAATTTTCTAGAACATCTAACTAACCCCGAAATTTTCTTTTTAGGGTAGCAGCTTTCTAGTTTTTCATTTCTTTCTTTGTTTTATGCTTTTTAACACCCACAATAGTTAGATCCATACATAAAAAACCATAAAACATGTAGATCTAAGGTTTTTATGTTTAGAAACATCAAATCTTTGTTTCATCAAACTATCAATTAAATTGAACAAAGTTTAGTGTGTTATACCTTTAGAGTTTCATTCCTCTTAATTTTCGCTTCTTTTTCTCCTTCCATGGATGTCGTGGCTCTCTCTCTCTCTCTCTCCTTCCCTTTAATGGTTGCCGAAGCCTTCTTGCCTCTCTCTCTCTTTCTTATTTTCTCACTCTCTTATCTCTTCCATATCTCTCATTTTCTCTTTCATGTTTACTTATAATCTTGGCAACATATTAAGTCTTACTAAGAGTGAGACACATAAGCAAAAATAAATAAATCTCATGTGCCTAAAATCTATGCCAAATTAGACCAAGTGCTCCCCCCCCCTGCTCCATCTTTTTTTATTATTATTAGCTTAATTTAATTAATTTATTTCCTAGAAAGTCCATAATTTTTTTGGGCTAAAAAATTGGGCCACTTGATTTATTGATTGGGCTCTTAATAACTTGCTTGGGCCATGAAAATATTATGGGTCTAATACATTTAGTTTACATAACCCTATATATTTAATTTGAGTTTCTAGTCCACTTGTTTTTCACTTTAAATAATTAATTCAACTATTCTTTTAATACTTTTGTTAAGTAATTTAATTACCCAATTTTAGTAACTTAATTTAATTAAATAAGTTACTATATAAATTTTCTTAAATTATTTTATCCTCATGAAATCACATAATTTATATAACTCGTCTTTTGATATATAAATTATAAAACATAACATAACATACTTAAATTACATATTTATTTTATAATTGCAAAATAAATATGCTACACATAATTTCTTATGTAAATACAATTATTTACATTCCCAAGATATTATAATATAATATCCTTACCTCATTATCATAAATTCAATTAAGAATTTATTTACTTCATTAAGATATTACGATAAATATAATCTTTCCTTTATTAAAATAATTTTATATAAGAATTTATTCTAATACTCTTGGGTAAAGTATATATAAATATTATATGCATAAACCGCTTTTTTTTGCTTCATTACATAAAAATTGTTCCCCAACATTTTTTTTCTCTCACGTATATATATATATATATATATATATATATATATATATATTAACTCCCAATTACAAGTTACACCAAACATGCACACATCACATATTGAAAATAATTTATAATTTTATTTTCTCATATTATAAATTGTTTATATCAATTTATTTACATATAGCAAATATAATTTAATATATTTACCATATTACGTAAACATACATATTCTTCATAATTCATAAAATAATTTATATATTCATATATTAGACTAGACATTTAATTTAATGTCTATTAAACCTTTTAATACGGTTTGCTACATTTAATAAGCCTTTTTCATATGGCTTGTCATATGTATTATCACTACAAGAAAAATGCCTAACAGCGACCAATACTATCAGCGACTGCATGTCCAGTCGCTGATATTACTAGTAGCGACCGATACCTGCGACCACACCTTAATCTAGTCGCTAATTAATGTCAGCGACCGCACGCGGTCACTGAGAGGTCGCTAACACAAATTTCCCTCATAAAATTTGGCACGAAATGTTGGCGCCAAGGTATGTGGAACGATTATTAATATCAATGACCGCATCTTTGTCATTTGATAAATCCATGTCATTAAAATTAGCAACCGCACGCGTCGACGATCAAACTTAATTTACCTGGTTTGATCGTTCGCAGAAACAAAAACGAAGGAAAAAAAAGAGGGAGATCGAATAGAGAAAAGAGGGAGAAGGGGAGAAAAGAAAAAGGAGAAGAAGGAGAAGACGCACGCACGCACGCCACCCACCGTCGCCGCCACTGCCATCGTTGCCGCCACTCATAGGTAACCTAACTATGAAATCACTATCTTATATTGCTACTGAATTTCCCGTGCAATAGTTTGGGGCAAAGCTAGTTCATACTATAAATTTATCTTATATTGCTACTGAATTTTTGTTTTAAGAGTTAATTTAGAGTTGAGATTTGAATGAATGAAAATGAATTTGGGATTATTGAATTTGGGATTACTGAAATTTATAGTTTCTTATTGAAATTGGGAATATACTGAAATTGTTGCAAAGAGTTTTATAAGATTACTGAAATTTTTAGGTTAAATTATTTTTAGGGTTAATATGTGTTTAATATACTGAATATGTGTTTTAATATGTGTTGAAATTGGGAATATACTGAATATGTGTTTTAATATGTGTTGAAATTGGGAAAGCAAGATCAACAAAACCACTATGCAATTATGTGCATCTGCTTCTCACCATAGTGTGAGTTTCACAAAAAGAAAAAACATAATAAGCCATACTCATGCTAATTGATGTTAATTATAAAATTCATTTATAATGTATGTTTGTTAAAACTAAAATTCATGTATAATTGTATATTGGTAATTTTTTTATTGATATTATATTGGTAATGTATATGGGTCTGAAATTTTCTTTGCGCTTAATTTGCATTCAATCGTTATTGTTTTGGTCTTATTGTATTGGAAATTTGTATATTTCTCTTGGTTTGTGTCTTGGGTGCCTAGAAATGTCCATATATGCATGTCGTCGTGCATGTGGCTAGTCCATATTGTAGGGGAGACTCTGGTAAAAAAATTTTAAGTATTATAAGTATAAGTTTGAAAAATGTTCAAAAGTATTATAAGTATAAGTTTGTAGTTGAATTTTTTTTACCTCTTTTATTGTGAACAGTTTTAGGTTTAAAATATATAATAGCTTTTGGTTATAGGAAAGTTATGCCCATTATTGAAATAAAATGAGACATTGAATTGTTTGAATATGCGAGTAGCTTAATTTTAGTAATTCTCAGTAAATTGGGTTCTGTTTATATAGAGAGCTTGGGTGTTGCTTATCAAATATATTGGATATAAATATATTAGTGATCCACTAGAGCCTATTAAGGGGCTGTTGGAGCTGATGGGTTGGGATTGGGGCCGCGAGGCCACACGAGGCCACGCCAAGCTTAGCCAAGCCTCACGGGGCCAAGCCAAGCTTGGTTGTTAGCATGGTAAGCTATTAAAGGGTTGTTAAGCCAAAATAGGCAGTGCTAGGGAACTGTTAGTGCAACAGAGAAGGTAACTAGACACACTTGGTTAATAAAGAGATTGTTAATCATTCGTTAACATCAAGTATGCTTAAATGTTAATCATATGCTTACAAGTATACTCAAGTTATATGATTACAAGTATGCTCTCAAGTCATATGCTTACAAGTATGCTTAAATGTCATTCATATGCTTACAAGTATGCTCAAGTCATATGGTTACAAGTATGCTCAACTCATATGCTTACAAGTATGCTTAAATGTTAATCATATGCATGCTTACAAGTATGCTCAAGTCATATGGTTACAAGTATGCTCAAGTCATATGTTAACATTTATAATGTTGTCTGTAGTAGGTACCGTGGAATCATGGACCTCTATTCAAACCGTAGTTGGATGGCACGACGAAAGTCAAGTGCCCAGATAGGTGCTACAGCTGAATTTAGAGCTGGTTTCCAAGTGTTTTTGGAGTATGCGTATAGTCACCCGGAATGTATGAATGGTAAGTCGCAGATACGATGTCCATGTTTAAATGTAAATTATATGGACAGAGACATGGTAAACTATCATTTACTTGTTTCTAGGTTTATGAAAAATTACGAAGAATGCTGGTGGGCACATGGGCAGAAAAGAGATGGTGGCATCACAGAAGTACACAATTCGGGCAGTAGTACTTATCGTATGAATGAAATGGTTCATGATATTGCAGGGCCAGATTTTGATTGGGAACAATGCATAGAGCAACCTATGAATTCTGATGCCAAAGACTTCTTTAAGTTGTTAGACGAGGGTAACGAGCCATTGTGGCATGGTTACACCAAACACACTACATTGTCTGCAGTGGCGACATTACTTAACATCAAGGCTGATCACAACATGAGCCATGAGTGTTTTGAGTCGCTCTTGAAGGCCATTAAGAGTAGGTTGCCTGACGGTGAGAAATTGCCTGGTAACTATTACTTTTGTAAGAAAATGGTGAAGAAGTTGGGTCTTGGATACCAAAAGATCAATACATGTCCCAACGATTACATGTTATTTTATAAGGAAAATGAATAGATGACAAGGTGCATGTTTTGCAGTCATGATCGGTTTAGGCCTAATAAAGAGGGTGTGACTACAAAAAAAATCAAGTATACCGTTTAAGATTCTAAGGTATTTTCCAATAACACATCGGCTAAAAAGATTGTACATGTCTTCAAGAACAGCTAAACATATGAGTTGGCATGCAAAATCTCCAGCTAAAGATGGAGAACTAAATCATCCCGCAGATGGGCAGGCTTGGAAAGATTTTAACTTAGCACATCATGGGTTTGCATTGGAACCTAGAAATGTGAGGCTTGGATTGTCCACCGATGGTTTCAATCCGTTTGGCCACTTAGTTGTTCCGTACCCATGTTGGCCTGTGATTGTTACTCCGTACAACTTGCCTCCTTGGATGTGTATGAAACAGCCATACTTGTTTCTTTCACTCGTGGTTCCTGGTCCTAAGAGTCCTAAAAAGAACTTAGATGTTTACTTGAGACCTCTTATAGACGAGTTGAAGGTATTGTGGGAGGATGGAGTACAGACTTGGGATGTTGCAATGAAAACAAATTTTAACCTTAGGGCGGCGGTTATGTGGACTATAAGTGACTTCCCAGCTTATGGTATGTTAGCTGGATGGAGTACACACGGGAAGTTGGCTTGTTCGTATTGAATGGAGCATACAAAGTCGTTTAATCTATCAAAAGGTCGAAAGCCTTGTTGGTTTGACTGTCATCGTCGGTTCTTACCGGTAGATCACCCGCTTCAAGAAATAGAGAACACTTGAGAAAGGGAAAGTAGACAATGATATGCACGCACCATGATTGTCGGAACGGAGATGCGAGATCGTGTGATGAGATTGCCGGTTATCCCATTTGGTAAGATTGATGCCACAAACATAATCAATGGGTTTGGCAAATCTCATAACTGGGTTCGGAGAAGCATCTTTTGGGAACTGCCTTATTGGTCTACAAATTTGATTCGTCATAATCTAGATGTGATGCATATTGAGAAGAATGTGTTTGACAATGTGTTTAACACTGTGATGAATGTTACAGGGAAGACAAAAGATAGCGATAAGGCACGTTTGGACATGAAAGATATTTGTAAGCGTCCTGGATTAGAACTTTATAAATCTCCTAATGGTAAGATTGTCAAACAGCATGCAAGGTACACATTGTCCAAAAAGCAAGTTGAAGATGTGTGCACATGGGTTAAGTCTCTGAAACTACCAGATGGATATGCGTCAAACATTGCAAGATGTGTTACGGGTGGGAAATTACAAGGGATGAAGAGTCATGACTATCATGTGTTCATGGAGAGACTCATGCCTATAGCATTTCGGGATATGCTTGATAAACCAATATGGGATGCTTTGGCGGATCTTAGTCGTTTCTTCAAAGACTTATGTTCAAAATCATTAAATAAGAAGGACATGTCTGTACTTGAGAAGAACATCATAGAGATCACGTGTAAACTGGAAAAAATATTCCCACCTGGTTTTTTTGACTCCATAGAGCATTTGTAAATCCATCTTCCCTATGAAGCTCATGTTGGGGGTCCAGTTCAATATAGATCGATGTACCCTTTCAAGAGTGTGATGGGAAACCTTAAGAGGAAGGTGAAGAATAGAGCTTATGTCGAGGGGTCGATATATGAGGCATACAGTTTCGATGAGATATCTACGTTTGTCTCAGACTATTTTCCGGACGAAGTCTTGACAAAGGCCAATCGAGTATCGAGACATGATGATGGGGGAAATGTTGAACTAAATGGTCAGCTCTCTGTATTTGGTTTATCGGGCCGCGCTTATGGAAAAGGGAAGCGCATATTCCTCTCTGAGCAAGAATTACATGCTGCACATACTTACATTCTTCTCAATTACGAGGAGATTGACGAATTTATGAGGTACACATCTAAACTTGATAATTTATCTTTTAAGTTAAAAATTTATTCCAATATGTTAATGTTTATAACATGGTATAGATTGTACGATGACGAGTTAAAAGTGAAGCATCCCGGCATAACTGATAAAGATATTCAAATCAATCGTGATAAAAAATTTGCACTTTGGCTAAAGGACAAAGTAAGTTCAATTTTTAAGCACGTAGTATATATATATATATATATATATATATATATATATATATATATATATATATATATATATATATATACTCCATATTAACTATGACTTCATTTAATAAGATGGAGTTTTTGTAGGCTTTGACTGAGGGATCAACGATTAAACTAATGTCTGAAGTCCTAGCTATGGGACCGAATGAGGGACCAAGTCAGCCGCAATGGTTACAAAATAAATGGTTGTGAATTTCACACAAAGGCATATGGGCGTGGTAAAAGAACAATGAACTCTGGAGTGTGTGTCCAAGGAGATTATTACTGATGAGCTTTGTCGTGCCTTTTATGGGGAGTTGGAGGAAATCGTAGAGTTGTCGTCTGAAGGCACGTGACGGGTCATATTCACTTGTTCAAGTGTTTGTTGGTTTGATTCGTAAAAGAGATACGTGTTGGCGGACATGGAATCATCGATATTGACCTCCATAGTCTCAAGCAGCGTACTCCAACGAACCGTTTGTTTTACCAACTCAAACAAAGACAAGTATACTACACTCCTAGTCCTGTTAGGAAAAGGGATAGACCGCCTACAGATTGGCAAGTTGTAATTCATACTCCCGCGCGTAGTCGTGTAGAAGTAGTTGATGGGGAGATTTACCAAGAGCATGTGCTTCATAGTCAAACTATAATAAATGTGGAGGACGACAATGAAGTAATCCAGTTAGATGGTGGAGATGAACCACATGAATTAGATCCTGAGTCAATACTTGTGTCAGATGACATTGATACTGAGGAGGAAGAGTTATTGACTGAATCTGACACTAAATCTGAAGTAGATGATGGTTATGAATCTGTAACATGTATACAAGATGATTCTGAATCAGACATCGCCACTTGAACAAATGAAATGTATGTTTAGCATTACATATTTTTTATATCATTGTCATGTTTATGTACTAAACTATTTAAATGCAACTTTTGTTTATTGTCATTTTATATTCATATATATACATGTTTATATCACTGTCATGTTTATGTACTAAACTATTTAAATGCAACTTTTGTTTATTGTCATTTTATATTCATATATATACATGTTTATATCATCACATCATTTTATGTACTAAACTATTTAAATCAACTTTTGTTTATTGTCATTTTATATTTATATATATACATGTTTATATCAACTTTATCATGTTTATTGTCATATATACATGTAATCAAATATGACTCATAATAACATCTTGAAATTTGTAATATCTGAGATGATGGCTTCAAGCAACGCAAAAAAGTGCGGACTTGGGTAGGGGCCTAATCATGTGCTCCAAGGCCCTACTAATCCGGATGATCGAATTCTTATTCAGATTCGCCCTCCTCCGAATAACGACGTCGTCCGTATATATATCATTTATATATAAGCATTTAAGATTCTATTTATACAAGATATATAGAACTTAGATGTAAATTGCTTTAATATATCTACTTATCGTTGATGTAAATTGATGTTAATATGCTAATTGATGTTAATATGCTTATTGTATTGAAAATTTGTATATTTCTCTTGGTTTGTGTCTTGGGTGCCTAAAAATGTCCATATATGCATGTCGTCGTGCATGTGGCTAGTCTATATTGTAGGGGAGACTCTGGCGAATTTTTTTTAAGTATTATAAGTATAAGTTTAAAAAATGTTCATAAGTATTATAACTTAGATGTAAATTGCTTTAATATATCTACTTATCGCTGATGTAAATTGTTGTATATTATAGTCATTTTTCAGATAATAAGATCGTTAAGTGCATATCACAGCTGTGTTTACAGAATTGGCCTACACTTGTGATTACGTGGGCGAGAACACCTATCGCCCACAAAGATGCTGTTTGGGCTGAATTTCAGGTATGTTTTTTTTAATTAAGACAGATAATATAATATTCAAAAGATAATTGTTTAGTAATGTTATTATTGTTGTTTTATTTGCAGAAATGGTATAGATGGGAGGACGCGCGGGCTTATGTGATACAGACATTATTCTGGCAGAAGTACACGGTCCGCACCAAAGACAATTTGAACAAAGAAAGACAAAAAGCCCTTCACAATGCCGAGATCGACCATCCAGGCTAGGGAGATGATTACATGCACGAGCATAGCCCACAGTGGTGCACCCATCCATATAATGAGATGTATACCCAATGGAGAGCCGAGATCCGGGTGAAAAGATAAAAGATCGTCATTACCAATGGATCCTCGGGTGTGCCGATGGCGAAAAAGGCTAAAGGGACATACAAGGCGGCAGATTTCACGATTCAAACATATCAACGCTGTGGTACGTATTTACAAGTTTTAATATGTTTACAATCATGAATTGTAGAAAATATATCACATTTTTACTTAGTAATATTGTGCTATTTTTTTGTATAGAGTCTCGATCTCAAGGTCACCTATCCATTGGTTTGGATGTGTATGTGTGCACGCGTGATGGTGCACTGATGCTATCCGGATAAGCGGTAATAAGTTTTAACAACTTGATCTTGTTTATTAATGCTTACGAATTTATTTTTAACTATTTAATTGTTAACATGATGACGAGGATACTTATAAGCGTTTATTGAATGAGCGCTATCCTGAAGGCACGTCCGCCTATTGATCAAGAGCTATGGGAGAGGGCGTCTGTTGTGAAGAAGAACTACATTAAAGGTCAAGGACAACGACGACGCCCATCCTTCAGTGGCTCAGGCTGCTCTTCCACCCAGTCTTCAAAGTCATCGAGCCATCCAGCTGTTCATACTCCGGCTGACTGTGTGAGAGCTATATGTCGAGATCGAGATCTTCTGAAGATCTGGTAGCATCTAGGGGCTCTGAGTCTTTGAGGAGTTAAATGAAGCGATGGCAATGGCGGCAAAAGATCACAACATGGGGATGGCGACGAGGTATAAAATCAATTTATTGTATATATTGTCGTAATATACCAATATTAATATAGTTAGTATATATTTATAACTTGTTTTATTATTTTGTTAATTACAGGGTGATCAAGGAGGCGATGATGCTTGACGTACCTGCTTTAGATCAGTTTTGTAGTTTTAGTATAAGCTTTTACTTGTATATTCATTCTTTGGATGTCTATATGTTACTTAAACAAGTTTTGAAATGTTATTATATTTATTCAAATCATATTGGTTTTTAAAGGTTTATATACTAGTTTGGTGTATGTGTTGGTGGACGATGGATGTTTTTATTGTTGTGCATGCTGTTTATCTTGTTGTGTATGTGTGTTGAGATAAAGCAGGTACAAAACAGGTACAGGTTTTTGGGAATTCTGCAAAACAGAAAAAATATAGTTTTCATTTTGTTTCATATCAGCGACCGAAGGTATTAGCGAAGGCTAAACATTTGAGGATATCAGCGACTGCATGCGGTCGCTGATAGCAGTCGCTGACACGTGGACCACATCAGCTTTGGCCCTAGACCATGTTGACTCAGCTTAGCGACCGAATTTATCATTTTGGTCGCTCATATCGGTCGTAGATGAGTTGGTCGCTAATCATGGTCGCTGATGTGCATCCCAGCGACTAGATTTTATGCGACGACTATCAGCGACTGCGGTCGGTGATGGTTATCTACGACCACAGGCGGTCGCTGATATGCGTATATATATAGGGCTATATGTATATACACAGCTATGTATTACACAGTAAGGCTATGGCGACAGATTTTGTGGGCTATAGTGATGATGAAAGCATGCATAGCCGAGAGAATAGCTATGACGACGGGTGAAACTTCGTCGTTATAGCCTCTCTTAATACATACCACTATATATATATTTTTCCCATATATATATATATATATATATATATACTCCGTTACATAAATCTCAGCTCAGAAAACACATTTTGAACAACGAAAATATCAAAACATCATTTTTATGATTAATACAATTTTTCAAAGGTTTTACATTGTTCGTTGCACTACAAAATAATTTTATAGGCAACTATATAATTTTTTAATTTTACTTAAATATGTAATTTATATTTATTACATATTTTTATTGCTTTATTTATGTCCGAAAGAAAGTTTCTCGACATAAAATATCACTTATAGTCAAATCTCGCCCCGTAGGATTTTATTAGATTTATTATTACTTATTATTTTGCCGAAATATGATTCGGAACATCGAACGTCAAAGTCGCTCGACGCGCCGACGCTCGGCGTTCGCTCAAATTTTAGTTATGACATGCATGTTCGCTTATTTTTAATTCTCAAACCGTAAGTCATATAACAGTAAAATTTTAGGCATGTTATAAACCTCATGTCAAAGTATTTTAGAAAAATTTCACACCGCGAAAACGGATCACAAAAGCTCATCAAAACAAAGGCGCTTAAAAGGATGTCAAGCGGCGATCGGCCACCGGCCCAGCCGAAAGCGCCAAGAACGCTTCGGCGGCGTTCTTTAACTATGCATGTTGCACATCTTGAGGCAGCCACTTTGCGATTTTCTCACTCATTATTCGTAACTCCGATTAATCTGATTTTTGTATATGTTATACATGGCATACCAAAGTATTTTTAAAAAATATCACCCAGTAATTTCGGACCTCTTAGGAAGCCTAAAACCGGCCCCAAAAATGTCCACTCGTAATAGTTTTCATCTTTTTCCTAGATTTATCCTCTTTCGCTAGAACAGTCATAACCTTTTCATTTTAAAACATTTTTAGGCGATTCTTGAGCCCACGTGAAACTAACTTCCGGGACTACAACTCTTCCCTACTGACTTTTTTCCAGATTTCAAACATATCAGCCCAGAAATTCGTGCAAATGGACTGAACCAAAATGAGTTTTCCAGTTTTGACTTGGCTACTTTAAAATGGCATAACTCTTTCCTCCAAAGTCGAATTTAGTCCATTCCGGAGTCTATGGAAAGCTTATTCAGTATACTACAACATACTAAAAGCCCAGAATTTTCTAGAACATCTAACTAACCCCGAAATTTCCTTTTTAGGGCAGCAGCTTTCTAGTTTTGCTTTTCTTTCTTTGTTTAAGCTTTTTAACACCCACAATAGTTAGATCCATACATAAAAAAATCATAAAACATGTAGATCTAAGGTTTTTATGTTTAGAAACATCAAATCTTTGTTTCATCAAACTATCAATTAAATTGAACAAAGTTTAGGGTGTTATACCTTTACAGTTTCATTCCTCTTGATTTCCGCTTCTTTTTCTCCTTCCATGGATTTCATGGCTATTTCTCTCTCTGTCTCTTCTTCTCTTTAATGGTTGCCGAAGCCCTCTTGCTTCTCTCTCTCTTTCTTATTTTCTCACTCTCTTATCTCTTCCATATCTCTCATTTTCTCTTTCATGTTTACTTATAATCTTGGCAACATATTAAGTCTTACTAAGAGTGAGACACATAAGCAAAAATAAATAAATCTCATGTACCTAAAATCTATGCCAAATTAGACCAAGTGCTCCCCCCCCCCCCCTGTGCTCCATCTTTTTTTATTATTATTAGCTTAATTTAATTAATTTATTTCCTAGAAAGTCAATAATTTTTTTGGGCTAAAAAATTGGGCCACTTGATTTATTGATTGGGCTCTTAATAACTTTCTTGGGCCATGAAAATATTATGGGTCTAATACATTTAGTTTACATAACCCTATATATTTAATTTGAGTTTCTAGTCCACTTGTTTTTAACTTTAAATAATTAATTCAACTATTCTTTTAATACTTTTGTTAAGTAATTTAATTACCTAATCTTAGTAACTTAATTTAATCAAATAAGTTACTATATAAATTTTCTTAAATTATTTTATCCTCATGAAATCATATAATTTATATAACTCGTCTTTGATTTATAAATTATAAAACATAACATAACATACTTAAATTATATATTTATTTTATAATGACAAAATAAATATGCTACACATAATTTCTTATGTAAATACAATTATTTACATACCCAAGATATTATAATATAATATCCTTACCTCATTATCATAAATTCAATTAAGAATTTATTTACTTCATTAAGATATTACGATAAATATAATCTTTCCTTTATTAAAATAATTTTATATAAGAATTTATTCTAATACTCTTGGGTAAAGTATATATAAATATTATATGCATAAACCGCCTCTTTTTGCTTCATTATGCAAATTGTTCCCCAACATTTTTTTTCCTCACGTAATATATATATATTAACTCCCAATTACAAGTTACACCAGACATGCACACATCACATATAGAAAATAATTTATAATTTTATTTTCTCATATTATAAATTGTTTATATCAATTTATTTACATATAGCAAATATAATTTAATATATTTACCATATTACGTAAACATACATATTCTTCATAATTCATAAAATAATTTATATATTCATATATTAGACTAGACATTTAATTTAATGTCTATTAAACTTTTTAATACGGTTTGCTACATTCAATAAGCCTTTTTCATATGGCTTGTCATATGTATTATTTTGACTTGCCATAATCTTAATCTCTTTTTAGGTTTTGAATTTTGTAACCCATATATATTATTACATAATCTCTTTCAAACATTAAACCATATAGGTTTTTCTTAGAAATTTTAAATTATTCCTCTTTTCCAAGTCTAGGTTTTAAACTTTAACTTTTAATTTAATTATTCAATATCTTCTAAATTTTCGGTTGTCACAGAGGCAGCGGCACAGGGGATGACCATGGAGGTGATGTTGATAACCGCCGAGTTGATGGCGAGCAAACTCTACAGGGTGGGACCGGCGATGGGACCAGCGATAATGGTACTAACACTCCTGATTTGGGGTTGTAGTTAGTTTATGTTTATATTTTGACTTTCATGTATGTACTTGTACAGTTTTTGAGTTGTATAGATTAGAGTTAATTTGTATCTAGTTAGGTTGATGTTTTATATATCTAACTTCACTGATGAAAGTTTCATGATGCTTATAATTTGTATCTACATCATACGTATTTTATTAAATGCATGATAATATATGTTGTCTACATATTTGATGGTACTTAATAGCCAAAATATTTGATTGTTATGATAATATCGTACGATATTTAATTGCTATTTGATGGTTTTTCATTAGTTTATAACAGGTGTATATATATATATATATATATATATATATATATATATATATATATATATATGTGTGTGTGTGTGTGTGTGTGTGTAAATGAACAGGGAATTTTTGAAATTTCAAAAAAAAAACTGTCATTGTCGACGGTAACCCTGTCGCTAATGACCTACAGCGACGGTTTTGGCGACAGAAAATTGATTCTTTAAATAATACTATAATAAGTCATTATCGACGGACAATCAGTCATTGCTGACGGCCAAGCCGTCGCCAATGACATTTCAGATAAATAATTTCTAATAGTCATTGGCGACGACGACGATCAATTCTCCATTCTTTGCCGCCAATCGATCATGGTAACGGCCTGCAATCACCAATGACCCCATTGACCATGTTGCTTGAATGCGACGATCGCCAGAGAGAGCGGGGGGACGAGAGTGGTAGCAGTCGGTGGTAAATGTCGCCGCCAAATAGCGCTCATTGTCGACGGATGTATAGTCATTGGCGACGACAATGCCCGTCGACAATAACCTTTTTTTTTGTAGTGTTAGGATTTCTTGTTTAGCAAGAGGACTAAAGTACCACTCGAGCCAAAGACTCTCGGTTTGCTAATGTCATTCTACTAATGCTGAGCTTGCAGTCTAGTGAAGCCCATGTGTCAACTTGTGCTGATTTGAATGTAACGCGGTCGTGTATGTTGTTCTCTGGTCTTGGTCAATCTGTGCATGTACTGAGCCTTGGTTTGGTTCTTGGAGCTGAGATACGTACATTTGTAGCTATCCACAATGAGTTTAGTTCCCCTCAACGTACAATTTTCACTTTTAATACTTTCACATCATTAGATTTCTTGATTGTTTCTACCTTCAAACGTGTCTTATTCTTTTTTCGTCTTCATCATCGACATTTTCTGTGGCGTAATTACCATTCGAGTAGTGCCACAACTTCTTCCAGAACAGCAGCTCTTCGATCATGCATCTCCATTTTTTATTTTTCTTCTTCAAATTAATTTGTTGATTTAAGGATCGACGTCGCTATGAAAATTGAGCAAAATAGAACTATTTATATAACCATTAATTCTACATCTACATATATATGGATATTTCTTTTGAACGAATATATTCAAACAATTAAAGACTGACTTTTCATTTTAAATGAGTGCATGTACTTAATAAATTTGAAAATTAGGTCCCTACCTAGATATAATCCAAAAAATTTTGAATTGATGAATTTGAAAGGTCTAAAGTAATCAAAAATCATTCAAATTTGTTAGAATTAGATCACACACACGACTGTAAAGAAATAACACAGAGATTTACATGGTTTCCTAATTTGAATACGTCCACGGGAGCGGCGTTCTTTTTATTCACAGAGTAGATAGGAGTTTACAATAGATCGAGTATATATAATTGTATGTTACTCCTATTCCAACCCTAATTTATATTATAGTCGAAATACCTATAATGTCCTTTTCAACACCAGTATCAGACTTCTAGTGGAGGCGCGTAATTTCACAACTCAAACCTTCTTGTTCAACACTGATGGCTAAAGTGCTTCCGCTCAAGACTTTGTTTTTTTTTCAAGAACTTCTCAATTATATATAAATCACAAGTCCCAACAAAATCAAATTATATTATACTCCCTCCATCCCAAAATATTTGACGTTTTAGGATATTTTTTTCTTCTCAAAATATTTGACGTTCTACACTCCCAAAAATATTTTGATATTTATTTTCCCTCTTTACCCTTCCTACGCGACCACTATTAATGCCTATTTTCCCTTTTTCCCTGTAACAAAGTATCAGATTCATGAGTAAGTTTTATAATTTCATTTAGTTATAACAGTGCTGCCCTCTATAAAATTCTTGCATCCATCACTGCTTGAGGGTTGTTATTTGATGGCTGATTGTTGTTATTGATGCTCTTGATTATTCATAGGCGTGCACGGACAGGATTAAAGGCGATGAAACTGGGCATAAGCACTGCACAGGCCAAACCTAGAATATCTATCAGATCTAGCACGAAGAGGATCGGAGCACGAATATGGTGAATCCGTTGAGTACCTGAAGAGGTCAGATCTATCAGATCTATTCGTTCGACGATGGCCAGATCTATCAGATCTATGCGGTGGCGGAGGTGGAGGTCGCGGTGGGGGAGGGTATGGTGGCGGAGGGGGTTATAACGGTGGCGGTGGTGGTGGAAGGAGTGCCGGTCGTGGTGGCGGCAGGGGAGGTAACTGAAGAGATGAAGAAGAAGATAGTGCCTTATTAATTAAGGGTAAAATAGTAATGGAGTCGCCGGTTAACGTCGTTACTCTTCTTCCCCAAGTCCTCTGCCTCAACTTTCCTTAGTTTTAATAAATTGTCTTCCACTTAATTAGCTACCCTTACTGCATAGCAGAATCAATGGAGCCTGCATCTTTATTTTAATTTTAATATTAGATTTGACCACCAGAATTTTAATATTAGATCTTCGCCAGAATATTTGATCTTGGTCAGATCCGGTGATAGAGATGAACGGAGCGCAACAGATCTGGTCGCAGAGCACAGAATGGGATAAAGTATTAATTAAGGGCAAAATAGTAAAATTGTGTCTATGAAAATATGATGGAAGGAGTATGTGATTTATCTCTGGACGCACTTTCATATAGAAAGTATAGCTTTAATCAATGCAATTAATAGACCCGTAATGCTACTTCTTGTAATGAAATCTATCTATTTGGTATCGATCATATATATAATCACTATAAATATTTTTATTTTAACAAATTAAATGAAAGTAAACACTTCATTTTGATACCATGTCATGACCTTGCGAATGAATGGCAATGTCTATTAATTAATGTGTTACATAAAAACAGTTTTAAATGTTTGTTATTATTATTTTTTTTAAAATGAGTTATTTTTTATTATTAAAATAAGGGTAAAATTTGGATGATCTTTTGAAATTTTAAAAATTGTATACTTGTACAATAATTTCAAAATAAAATACAAAAGAATGATTTCATCTTGGATGAAAAAGTTAACAAATTCAATTGATCTCACGATTATACGAATTTATGTACGTGTCTATTTGAATTTTACCCTTAAAATAAAATAAGACAACATCTTGAAATTTAAGCTTATAATTTGATTATCATGCAATTATTAATAAATTAAATGTTATTATTATTTTCTTTACATAAAAGAGTATCATTAATTTGTCAATTATTTTTATAAAAATAACTTTTATATGTATAAGGTATTTTTTTTCATGTTGTTAGTGAATTTTAAAGGAAAAGGAAAAAAAAAAACTTATCTTGATCATCTAGATGAGAATTGGCGAATGAAACAGATAAAAGCAATAATTGAATCCAAAAAAATTGTCATTAAATTTACTTTAAAAATTAAGTTTACCAAAAAAATTAATAATTTACCAAAAGGGTAAAATTATCATTAAATTAACTTTAAAAATTAATAATGGTTTTATATTAAAATAATAATAATAATAATAATAATAATAATAATAATAATAATAATAATAATTACTTTAAAATTAATAATGTTCCTATATTTACCCTTTTTGGTACAAAAAAAATAATTGAATAAATATAAAAATGAGACCCAATATTACACATAAGTATTTTTTTAGTTACGTGTCGCTGTAATTTCATCAATTTTTTGACGTGACACTATTAATTATACGTAATCATAAAAAATTAAAAGTTTAATCTCCTATTGGAAAAGTTTGAGAAGACAATTCCCAAAGTGGAAATAAAAAACAAAAGTTTAATCCCCTAATTGAAAAAATTAATAAGAAAATCTTCAAAGTGGGAAAAAAATAAAAGTTTAATCTCTTAATTAAAAAAATTGAGAAAATAATCCCTAAAGTGAAAAAAATTAAAAGTTCATGATATTAATCCATATTTAGTTCTTTTTATTTCAACACTGAATCTCAGGCCCAAGTTAATGGGAGCTAAATGTACCAACTCGTCATGTTTTTGGTCCACAACGTCAAAAAATAGCTTACATAATTGCCTGAGCTTGTTTTTTTTCGCCGATCTATAGGAAGAGGGGATGCATATATGTACTAAATCCTCGAGCAATGATACCATGAAAGATTTTGGGTAAAAAAAATTTTATTATAGAAAGATAGATGTCCTATTTTAAAAATAAGATATTTATTATATGTTGTAGTTCAAATTTATCTAGGCACACTTAGAAGGGGGTTGAATAAGTGTGGGAGTAATTTATGACCAATTTTTAAACTTTAAACTATATTATTAATTTCAGGCTACTATAATAATTGAAATCAGCTTACTGAATTAATATAGCCTATTTAGAAAATAACCTGCTGAATTTATATTTTAAATAAAATACTTGATGTTAAAGAATTATCTTAATATGATGCAAGTATTCAAATTTTAATTATTAAGATAATTAAATAGCTTATGTGATTTCAAAGTAAAGCAAATAATAAAATCAACACCAAGATTTTTTACGTGGTTCAAATTTATTGCCTCTATAATAATAATAGCCTAGTCCACGTCCAATACCAACTAGTATTGGAGACTCACTTTATTTATTTCTTTATAAACAATCACAAATTACAAAACAGATTCTTACAAAAAATTAATTAACAATTAATTTCCCTTGAGCTCTCTTGCTCCTTGTGCACCTATGCACTCTTCAAGCACCTTTGCTTTCTTGAACCTGTTTGTAAACCTTCTCTCTAATCCACTAAGATTAACACCTTTAGACTACACTTAGTCTAAACAGAAAATTCAATACAAATATAGAGGTCTATGATCAATGCAAGAATAATCAATTTAACAATTAAAGGCTCAACTATATGCAATGATCAATTAGCAGAAAATAAATAAACAATTAATTTCTTACCAAATACCAGCTCAAATAATATTAGAAAATTAATTGCTTAGCTTGTCACAGGTTGCACTTGACAAAATCATTTTGCTCAATAATCACAGTAATAAGTGTAAAGAATATTTTCGTGAGTTGTGTATTTTCTGAATGAGAAAACATCATTTATATAGCCAATACACAAGTTACCGTTAATAATTGATATGTTCTAATTAAAAACAAACGGAAATTCCCACAACGGTAAAACTAGACTTAGTCTAATATATATCTAGACTCATAATCTTTGTTAGCTATGCAGTTTGAATAATTCAACAACACCTTTAAGAGATAACTCTTCATATAACACTTTTGACTTTATCTCATAACATAAAAGGTGGCGGTAGCTTACTAAAGTGAAGCAACTCATATGACATCAAACTCTTTTCTATCAATCAGTAGAGTTCCAAAACACATTTACTCCTTGAAAAACGCAAACCCAACAAATCACAATAAAGTAGCTGACATCCTTTAGATTTTCTAGGAAACCATGATTACAAGCATATCCACGTGTAGAAACATTTTAAAATATCCAAGAGATATCAATTAATCACTTTTTCAACTATGCACAGATATCAAAATACTATTCTCTTGTTTAGCTTCTAGGCATGCTCATATATCCACGTGTGTAACAAGATTCAGTATATAATTTAAGTATATGTATATATATACTAACAACATGCAACATATATCAATTAATTCCTTTTGTACTTGACGATATACATATGTTAATCTTAATTCCCATCTAATATTAATTTTAATATTTAGAAAATCTTTTTCCAAAACATTTTTCATTTAAGACATATAACAAGATATAATGAAATAATGTCCTGGAGCCTTTAAATGAAAAATCAATTATTATGCAATTGATCTTACATTTGTTTTTCTAGTAAAGAGAAAATCCTTCAAATTCTTGAATATCCAATCAAAACTCCTTATCACAAAAATACCTGAAATGCCATAAAATAATTTAGTACTTGAACATTTCATCATCAAAACATAAGGCTAGAATATAAGTAAGTCAACAATAGTCCTATTATGAAGTGACAAATCTCGAGAAGAGTTATGCTTCGAAGTCGTTAACCAACAGATTATGCTTGAAGATGGAATTGTATTCCTTGAAGATGGATGAAGTGACAAATCTCCATGATCATTTAAATACTTTTAACATGTTAGTATCTCAATTGTTGAATATAGATGAAAATTTTGAAATGAGGAGAAGTCGTTACTATTATTGTCATCTCTTTGCCCAAGTCTTAGAAGTCGATGGTGCAAACACTATTGGTGAGAAAATCAACTTTGATTTTAGATGAGGTGAATTATGTTTTATGAGAAAGTCAAAAAATTGATTGGAGAAGAGAGCAATAATATTGGTGAGCAAGCACAAACCGTGGAGGGTTCTAATCGAGGGAGACGTCAATGAAGAGATGATAGTAAAGGAAGATCAAGATTCAGGCCAAGAGATTTCAGTGATAGAGAGTGTTACTATTGTGGAGAGAAAGGTCACATCCAATAGCAATGTAAATCATTAAAGGATGACATGAAGAATTTAAGCAAGTATCAAGAAAAATTGAAGGACAAAGAAAAATTTGAATATGTTATTTGCTTAGTGAAGTTAAAGAAGAAGTTGTTTTAACGGTTAAGAGTGACTATAATGAAAACGGATGAGTATCTATGCATATATGCAAGGGGAGAGATTGATTTAAGAGTTTGCATGAAGATGGATAATTTGGCTACGTTAATGCGGTGAATAAAGAGAGAGTGAAGATTGAAGTTGGTTGAAGTGTTTGTTTCAAAATTCATGATGGTTTTATGAAAATTCTTGGAAAGATATGGTATGCCTCTAGTTGTGGTGAATATAATTTGTAGGGGTTCAACACATAAAACGCAGTAGAAATATAAAAATTCAAAGCAATTTCTAAAACCCAAAAACAGGATCCATGCGAAAAACAATTAACTCAGTTGTTTAGAGATTATACCGAATATGAAAAACGAGAATCTGAAATTGATGCGCTCGAATCCTTAACGCAATTCCTCACGAAACTACGTCTCTATGGTATCCACACGAACGCCGCACGAACCGTCGAACGATTCTGCAATAAGAGGGACTTGCGGTACTAGCCACCAAAGGAACCTTTATGAAACTGTATGTTTTCTCTCTAGTCTCTCTCTAAGAGCGGCTAGGGTTTTCAAGTTATGAATTAACCCTAAGTAGCTGCTATATATCCTATATATAGTAGTTAAAAGGAATTAATCAAAACCTAATTTCATAAAATCCGAATTTATATATATATAACTTAATTAAGTCTTACTTAATTAATATACATATATACAAATTTTCCTTTTAATTTAAATTCATGATTTAAATACTATTAATCATATTAATATATTTAAATCCTTAAAATTTAAATTTATTCCCTTTAAATTACGTTCTATGTATGTGACCATATAGGTTATTATCACGTTGGCAATAATTTTAAAATCATATTATAAAATTATAAACAGTGAGCGGCATCTAGTAATGCATCACTGCTACCCAAGTAATAATAAGAGCGATGATTCAATGCAACCTTTTTGTGACCAATGTTTCAATGTAATTTAATCCTTTTAACCTTAATATCCTAGATTAAACTCGAGTCATGGAATGTGTCATACTCTTCATAATTTAATCTGAGTTTTTCTTGATCAATGAGTAGACTATATGAAACAAATCACTATTTGAGCATGACCATGCATTTCATAGTCCTACTCAATCAAGAGGCCTGTGGATATCATCCCTAATATATAGGAAGGTTAAATTCCATCTAGATCACTCATATTCCTCACACGATTCATGATGTACCCAATAATCACCTTTATAGTCCACCCTATTAAAGGTGACATTTGATGATATCAAAGTACATAAATTCCCGTGTAGTAATATAGTGATTTCAGGTCAGAGGACCATTATATCATTGTCACTATGAGAATTGCTAATGACACTCGCATAATGCTCCACATAGAATTCTCATGGTGGGGCCTATCCAGTACATCGTTCTCTAACATGTACCTATGCATTGACTTAATATCTCATATATTTATGACCAATGAGATTTGGTCATCATCGATCCATACTTAGTCTCATGCATCATTGTTGTCCCAACAACAATGATACTCGACTAGGGACATTTAAGAACAATGATACTAATTATAATTATATAATCTCATGTTCAAGTCACATACTTGAAACTATATAATTTGTATCACTATTCTAAGGATTTTTTATTATGTTAACATTTATATAACGCAGTAAATAAATCCATAATAAAATCATTCATTTATTCAATCAAATATAATATCAAAACGTTAAGCAATTATATCAAATAATTGGCCTCTAGGGCATAAAATCTAACAGATCTCCCCAACCTGCACTAGAGCCAATCACTCATGTATCTAATACCCATGGAACTAGTGTGACTGGCTGTTCTTTAGCCTGCTGCGACAAAGCCTTGGTCGATGGATCTGCAACATTATCATCTGTTGGCACTCTTCCTATATGTACATCTCCTCTATCAATGATTTCACGGATGAGATGGTACCGCCTAAGTATATGCTTGGATCGTTGGTGAGATCTGGGTTCCTTAGCTCTTGTCTAATGGCTCCATTGTTATCACAAAGATAAACAACCGGATCAACAATGGTTGGAACAACACCTAGTTCAATGATGAACTTTTTAATCCATACAGCCTCCTTGGCCGCACTAGAAGCAGCAATATACTCAGCCTCTATTGTAGAATCGACTCATCGCCTCTTGCTTCGAACTCTTCCAGCTAACAGCACCACCATTAAGGCAAAATTTAAAACCTGACTGAGACTTATAATCATCATTATCAGTCTAAAAACTAGCATCTGTGTAACCCTTTACTGCTAGTTCGTCTTCACCTCCATATACCAAGAATGAATCCTTAGTCCTTTTTAGGTACTTGAGGATATTCTTGGCTAACATCGATGACCTTCACACGGATTCGATTGGTATCTGCTCGTCATGCTCAAAGCATCTGAGACATCCGGACGAGTACATATCATTAAGTATATGATAGATCCAATTGCCAAGCATAAGGGATCTTTCTCATACGCTCCTCATCATCTTGTGATTGAGGACATTGGGCCTTAGAGATCTTTACACCATGAGTCATGGGTAAGTGTCCTCTCTTTGCCTCTTGCATGCTGAACCGTTTTAGTACTTTATCAATATATGTACTCTGACTTAGGCCGAGCATTTTCCTCTATCTATCTCAATAGATCTTGATACCTAAAATGTAGGCTGCATCGCCTAAATCTTTCATGGAGAAACATTTTCCTAACCATGTTTTTACAGCCTGTAATGAAGGAATGTCATTCCCAATAATTAATATGTCATCAACATATAATATTAGGAATACAATATGACTCCCACTAACCTTCTTATATACACAGGTTCATCTTCATTTTTAATAAAGCCAAACTCTTTGACTGCTTCATCAAATCGAAGATTCCAACTTCGAGAGGCTTGCTTCAATCCATAAATGGATCGTTGCAGCTTACATACCTTTCCAGCATCCTTTGGAGCGACAAAACCCTCAGGTTATGTCATGTACACATCCTCAAGGAGATTTCCATTAAGGAAAGCAGTTTTGACATCCATCTGCCAGATTTTATAATCATAAAAAGCTGCAATAGCAAGTAAGATCCTGATGGATTTAACCATTGCCACTGGAGAGAAGGTTTCATCATAGTCAACACCTTGAACTTGTTTGAAGTCTTTTGCTACCAGTCGGCCTTTATAGGTTTGTACATTACCATCCATGTCGGTTTTCTTCTTGAAAACCCACTTGCACCCTATTGGTTTTACCCCTTCGGGTGGATCAACCAAAGTCCATACTTGGTTAGTATACATGGAGTCCATTTCAGATCTCATGGCTTCAAGCCATCTCTCAGAATCTGGTCCATTAATAGCTTCTTGGTAGGAAGCAGGCTCATCCTGATCTATGAGCATCACATCGCCATTTTGAGTCACAAGATATCCATAATATCTCTCGGGCTCTTGGCGTGTCCTACCAGATCTACGAATTCCTTGTGTAATTTGAGCAGGTTCACTTTCCACAATATCTTGTGGTTCCTGCTCACGTTCCAACTCAGGTTCAATGATATTCTGTGGTTCTCGAATTTCTTCGAGTTCTACTTTCCTCCCACTGTTTCCTTTAGAGACAAATTCTCTTTCTAGAAAAATACCAGTTCGAGCAACAAACACTTTGTTTTCAAAAGGTTTGTAGAAATAATACCCTTTTATTTCTTTTGGGTATCCCATAAAATTACATTTGTCAGATTTGGGTCCGAGCTTGTCAGAATCCAGACATTTTACAAATGCCTCGCAACCCCAAATCTTCATGAACGACATACTAGGACGTTTCCCAGTCCACATCTCATATGGTGTCTTCTGAACCGTCTTTGTAGGAACACGATTAAGTGTGAATGCAGCTGTCTCTAGGGCATGACCCCAGAAGCTTATTGGAAGATCTGCATGACTCATCATTGATCGTACCATGTCCAACAAGGTTCGATTCCTCCTCTCAGACACACCATTCCATTGTGGTGTTCCAGGTGGAGTGAGCTATGATATAATACCACACTCCTTTAGAAGGTCATCAAAGTCTTGGCTTAAGTATTCACCTCCTCGATCGGATTGAAGGGCTTTTATGCTTTTACCAAATTGGTTTTGAACTTCTTTCTTGAATTCTTTGAACTTTTCAAAGGATTCGGATTTGTGTCTCATTAGATACACATATCCATATCTACTAAAGTCGTCAGTAAATGTAATGAAGTAATAAATCCTACCTCTTGCTAACGAACTCATGGGTCCACATAGATCACTATGTATAAGTCCCAATACATCGCTAGCCCGTTCACTGTGTCTAGTGAAAGGGGCTTTAGTCATCTTGCCAAATAAATAAGACTCGCATTTCTCATATGATTCAAAATCAAATGAATCCAAAAACCCATCTTTATGGAGTTTTGATATGCGTTTCTCATTTATATGGCCCAAACGACAGTGCCAGAGATATGTTGGATTTGAATCATTTGATTTAAATCATTTTGTATTTATGTTATAGATAGGCATATCTAAGTCAAGAATATAAAGACCATTAAACAATTGTGCAACACCATAGCATATATCATAAAATGAACAACGGTTGTTCTTTATTATAAATGAAAAACCTTTCTTGTCCAAACAAGAAACCGAAATAATGTTTTTGCTTATAGCAGGCACAAAATAACAATCTTCTAATTCTAAAACTAGCCCAGAGGGCAAAGATAAATAATAAGTTCCTACGGCCAGTGCAGCAACTTTTGCTCCATTCCCAACACGTAGGTCAACCTCTCATTTTGCCAAAAGTCCTACTCCTTCTGAGTTCCCGCACATTAACACAAATGTGAGAACCACATCCAATTATCTAATACCCATGATGTAGAAGTAGACAAGTTGACTTCTATAACATATATACACGAATCGGAAGTCATACTTCCTTTCCTTTTCTTCACTTCTTCCAAATAAGCAAGACAATTCCTTTTCCAGTGTCCGGGTTTTCCACGGAAGTGACAATCACCTTCTTTAGCCACCCCACCTTTAGGTTTTAAAGCCTGTTTGGTTTTAGGATTAGGTTCAGCACCAGATTTAGATCCTATCTTCTTCTTGGCTTTCCATTTTCCCTTAGCATTTCCTTTTTGCACCATCATTATGGGAGCGGGTCCCGCCTTTTCATGTTGTTCTCGTAGCTTCTTAACATGCTCAACAACTTTCGATGAAGGGGTTTCGCAATTTCATTCATTAGATAATTCATGACAAATTGAGAATAGCTGTTGTTCATGGATTGCAAAACAAGATCTGTTTGGGCCTCTAGAGTGATTGGAAAACCCAACCTATCTAGGTTCTCAATATACCCAATCATTTTCAGCACATGTGGACCAACTGGATCACGTTCACCCATTTTGCAGTGATACAATGCCTTGCTTGTATCATACCTCTCCTGTCGAGCATGCCCTTCGAACAATTTCTTGAGATGCTCGATTATCTCATAAGCATCCATCAACTCATGTTGCTTCTGAAGCTCAGCGTTCATGGTTGCTAGCATGAGACAACTCACGTCCAGAGCATCATCTTGATGCTTCTTGTAAGCATTATGCTCCTCACGTGGTGCAGTATCAGCTGGTGCTGTAGGAATGGGCTTTTCAATGACATATAGCTTGCGCTCTTGTTTGAGGACAATCCTCAAGTTCTATGCCGCCGAAAAAATTAATTCCACTCAAAGATGTCCTTCTCAAGGACCCGATCGTAGTGAAAGACTACTTGTATTGTTGTTATTTGCCATTGATATCTACAATTTATAAGTGCAAAAAAATAATAAGTCAAATTGCAGAGTTGATATTATGTAATTGATAATAGTACATTCAAAATATACCTCCCACTATTTTATTCAAATTAATAGCCCTCACCATTAATTCGGAAATCATTTTTCAATTAAATCTTTCTAGTGAGCCAAGATCCATATTTCATTATGCCCTAAGTTAGCTTTGGCTAATCTCTTAAAACATAATTATTTAGGTAGACAACCCTTTTGTCAATTATATCATATATAACTCCTGGATAGTTTGGTAAACAACAATTGTTTCTAGTCTATCTAATGGTACCTACCAAACTCTATGCCTCTGAGTCCACAATCCTATTGAGATAACTTAGTTAAGTCGGGCCCAATGATTTTAACAGTTTGGATATCACAATTATCCTATCGCATCTTACCTAGATAAATAGGGTACTTTGCTTTGGCAAACCTACATCTACTGATCAAGGTCTTCATGAGTGTTATTCATTGGAAGGCATCTGATTTAGACTTAATAATTTAATGAGGGATTTTATTAATAAATTTAGATCTCACCAATTTTAATCTTATTAAGCATGCACATTATTTATCATATCATATTGCATACAAGCATAAATAAAGTGCAAAATTAAATGTGTCTCAGTTATGGCCCAATCCACTGTCAATCTTTTCAAGCTAATGAAAGATTGAAGGTCAATCTAAGGTGGTAAAAGATTTTAAAATAAATAGCTTCCTTGGATCTTCCTCAAGCATGTGCCTCCTCTCCTTCATCATCTTTCCATCGTTTCCTTCATCTTTTCATCTTCATCGATTACAGATTATTACATGACATAAAGAAACCTCGAGTTACATTCGAAGGGATTTAGATGAGAAGAGAATTTTATATTAGAATTTATAGAAAGGCACAACATGCAAGCCGTATTTCAAAACCAAAACCACTAACCTATGGGTCAAAAGGCCATAACTGTGCACCATGCATATCACAATAAGCATATAACAGTTTATATAAAATTAAAGAAAAATATATATAACAAATTGGGGTCACGACCATCGTAATGCGCTTACGACGGGGGTCCAGGGGGTCTCCCCACAGCGGTGGTCCGGCTGATCGGTTATATAAAACGCAGCGGAAATATAAAAATTCAAAGCAATTTCCGAAACCCAAAAACAGGATCCATGCGAAAAATAATTAACTCAGTTGTTTAGAGATTATACCGAATATGAAAAACGAGAATCTGAAATTGATGCGCTCGAATCTTTAACGCAATTTCTCACGAAACTATGTCTCTATGGTATCCACACAAACGCCGCACGAACCGTCGAACGATTCTGCAATAAGAGGGACTTGCGGTACTAGCCACCAAAGGAACCTTTATGAAACTGTATGTTTTCTCTCTAGTCTCTCTCTAAGAGCGGCTAGGGTTTTCAAGTTATGAATTAACCCTAACTAGCTGTTATATATCCTATATATAGTAGTTAAAAGGAATTAATCAAAACCTAATTTCATAAAATCCAAATTTATATATATATATATATTGTGACGCCCCCAAAATAGGTATACACAACACTCATTCTGGGTCGCCAAATACATGGTACAAAAAGCAAACTACAACTTCAATAATACAAATGTCGTGTGAAATACGAGAATATATACTGTGAGTTTAAATATAATATTGTCTTCTAGACAATATCCACATGCAAATAAATCCCCATCATAATTATTGATTCATTATTTTACAAAAATGGTGAGGACTACTAAACAACTCTCTCTGAACCTTCATTCCATACCCCCGACTAAGACTACTCGCTACATTCTCGCCTCCCCGAGAAGAAAAATGGAACAACAAGGAAAAGGGTGAGCTCAACTAGCCCCAAGAAAGAATATTATGACTAAGATAATATACAACAAATTATCGTTAGTCTTCAACAGGAAAAAACTGATAGAATACAATGTATAACAAGTTTCGCATCAATATTCGCAATGAAAATAATAATTCATAGAAGAGTTACGTAGAGAATGAAATCTACTATAATCTATGAATTTAACATACCATCATCAATATTTTATCCTCGTAACATCAATCAATATGCATCCGAATCAAATATTCATCTTTGCACTTTGCTGAGCCAAAGATATTCATCACTGGTCATGTTCATTTAAACACTGCTCATCTTTGCACTACAGCCAAAGATATTCATCAATCGGTCATGTTCATCTCAACACTGCTCATCTTTTGCACTACAAAGCAAAGATATTCTTCAGAAATCATTCATCTTTGCACTACAGTCAAAGATATTCAATAATATCATCATTTAAGACCGAGGATGATGAAAAATATTTTTAAAGAAACGAATCCAAAGGAAACAAAATGACAAGGATTAAGGATTAAGGATTCGTATTTTGGTTTTATCCACGCCCAAAAAACCTCCTCAAAATAATCATAGTGGTGTAAAATTCAAGAATGATCAAAACATGGATACAATTAGAGTTAGTATCCGTATAGATATTTTGACAAAAAGAAGAAAAATTTTATTTTTCTAAGAATAGTGCCAGATATCGTGAATAGTGCCGAGATATCGTGAATAGTAACTCACACCAAAAGATAGAAATTCCACAAAAACATCTTCACGCTTCATGAATAGTACTGCGTGAATAAGAACTCGTGAATAAGAACTCATGAATAAGAACTCGTGAATAGTAACTCATGAATAAGTAACTCATGAATAAGTAACCCCACATGAAAAAAAAAAATTCAAATTTGATAAAAACTTCAGATCAACATTTCAAAGATAATGATATTGAAGAAATAATATCATTACGAAAAAAAAATATCCCTTACCTCGAAAGATCAAGATTTCTAAATTTAAACACCTGATATAAAGGCTATGACTTGGACTTGCAGATCAGATAGCAATACTCAAAGTATACTCAAAATACTCACAAGAATACGCCGATAATATAGAGAGAAAACTTCAGCTTCGTGTGATTTTCAATTCTAACCTAAGACCCTATTTATAGAAATCGCTAGAAGACCAAAAGCAGTAAAATTTAATATAATATTAATATATTTAATAAATTCTCTCGCCCATCTAGACAATCTGATCTCAGCCATCAAGCACATGTTAAAGATGGCCAACAACATTTGAAAAACGTTTTTCTTAAAAACATAATTAAAACTTCCAAAATTAATTATTTTGAGCTTCGAACTTCAATAATTCATAATAAATAGCCCTTTCATCAGAAAATTCGAATCTCATGAGTTTTTATAGGAAATTCAATTCTCTACAACTTTACAGAAGAAAGTTTTTCCAAATTCCAAATAGAAATTGACCGAAATCCACAAACAAAGCGATTTTATGTGCTATAATCAAATTTCACCAATAAATGGGGTCCACCGACATGTTTAATATGTTTTAAACATTTATTGCAACAAAAATACTCTTCCTCCTCAGATACTCATATATCCCACATTCGTTGTAAAAATATCACCGTTAATATATTATTAAAATAATATATTTAAATGAATTATTTTATCGTAAAAAGATAAAATATTAATTTTCAACAATTGTCATTTTAAAAATTTTCTCCATCTATATCCACATAAAATCAATATTTTCTCTCATCATATAAATCAATAATTAATTATTCACAAATAATATTACGTAATCACAATATTGACAACCAGCAGCCTCCTGTGAAAGGGGCTTTCCAATAAGAATTTCTTTTTCTTGGCGCAAGCAATTAGGTGACCAAACCTCTCCTTAGATGTAACTTTCTAGACATTGCCAATAATGTTATCTAATAATATTATTCGATAATATGAATTATTGCTTCGATAATGAAAGATATACCGTGTAATGACAATTATCAAACAACAAAGAATATAAAATATCAACGCAAAGAATTATTAACTCAATAAAATATCGAATAAAGAATTATCGTAACCATTATTGAGTAGTGCCTTCTTCACGTAAGAATCAATAATTGGTGCAATACCGCAGCTACTCTTGCTCAACAACGCTGTAATAGTGTGTTTTAACCACACGGGTATTCCAACAAGATTAATTCAAATAACTACGCCAAGTTATTTAAAAACAACTTATATTTGTCGCTTTCTTCATCCAATCACTTTCCATATGGGGCCCACACATGGTCATGGCCACAGTTATACGAATATTCCCGACAATGATTTAATATTCCACGACCAAACGAATATTCCCTAATTTATAATGAATATTTTATAACCACTTGCTTAATTTGAAATATTTGCATATTTAACCCTTAACTATCCACATTAATCAAATCAACCCTTACTATTTCAAAATAATAAATAAAGGAAATTCCTTTTATTTAAAAATTTCGGGTCTTACAAACTCCCTCCTTATGAAATTTCATCCTCGAAATTGACGTGACGTACTGTGTGTTTTGAAAGGTGAGGATACCTCGCTTTCATTTCCGCTTTCCAATTCCCATGTCATTTCCTCTATAAAGCATGATTCCTCCACAAAACTTTAACTGTGGTATAACCTTTCATAGCGTAGGACATGCTCCTTCCTATCCAAAATATTGACAGTACCTCCTCATCACGTTAAGTCTTCTGGCTATCTCGTCCTGCTTCTAACTCTATAACGTGGTTCGGGTCTTTCACATATTTACTGAAGTATGAGATATGTGAAACACATTATGAACACGAGATATACTCTGAGGTAACGCAAGTCTATAGGCTACATTTCCTACTCCTGGTCAAGAATTTGAAATGGACCGATAAATCGTGGATTGAGCTTTCCTCTCTTCCCAAATCTTGTAACTCCCTTCCATGGAGCAACTCGCAATAATACATGATCCCCACATTAAATTCCACGTCCTTTCGATGAAGATCCGCATAACTCTTTTGTCGATCTTGTGCCGCTTTGTATACGCTTGTCGAATCATTTGGATCTTTTCGGTGAGTCATACGTATTTAACTCGGGTCCCAACAATGTTGCTTCACCCACCTCATCCCAACATATCGAGAACGACATTTTCGTCCATATAATGCTTCAATGGAACCATGCCTATATTTGTTTAATAACTATTGTTGTATGAGAATTCCACCAATGGCAAGTACTTATCCCAACTTCCTTTGAAATCTAGGACACACGTAGTTTTAATATATCTTCAAGAGTTTGAGTAGTCCTTTCGATTGCCCATCCGCTTGAGGATGGTATGCCAAATCAATCGTAAATTGCGTCTATAGCTTTCTAACCCAAAATCATGAAGTGAATCTTGGGTCACGATCTAAAACTATGGATACCGGCATGCCATGCAACCTCACAATCTCATTCACGTACATACTAGCAAAGACGCTCAAGGAATAAGTCTCCGTGACGGCAAGAAATGAGCGGACTTTGGTTAATCTATCAATAATAACCCAAATAGCATTGATGCCTTGAGAAACCGCAGAAGACCCGTGAACGAAATCCATAGTAATGTGTTCCCACTTCCATTCCTAATCTCAAGTGGTTGCAACGGACCCTTAGGTACAAGATGCTCCGCTTTTACATCGTTAAGCAAGTTAAACACATCGAGATAAACTTTGCAATCTCTCTCTTCATATTGTTCCACCAAAATGTATGTCGAAGATCACGATACATTTTAGTACTTCCAGGATGGATTGTAAATGGTGTATTGTGTGCCTCCCTCATAATCTTGTTCTTCAAATCAGAGTCGTTAGGAACACAAAGTCTAGAGTGGACTCGAAGTATTCCTTCTTCATCAATTCTCGCTCCTAATAGCTCCTTCTTGTACTTTCTTCTTCATACGCATCACTCCGGCCTGGTGGCTTGAGCAACCTTAACTTTTTCTATTAAAGTTGGCTCTATGCGTATACTTGACATCATCGCACTCGTTCCCGCATATAATCTTCTACTCATCGCGTCAGCTACCACGTTCGCTTTTCCAGGATGACATGATCAGAACATGTGCTGAAATGAGTCTCCTCTTGAGTTCTTCGAAGCTCTTCCCACATTCCTTGCTCCATTCGAATTTTGTATCTCTACGAGTCAGCTGCGTTAATGGAATAGCGATTCGAGAATATCCTTCAACGAATCTCCGATAATAACCAACTAAGCCTAGAAAGCTACGTCTTTCGATAACTGACTTAGGTTGCTCTCAACTGTGACTCATATCCCAATCTTGGATAGCACGTCACAATGACACCTATCGCTTTACTTATCGCATTTAATATGACGCCCCTACAGAGAGTCTCGCTTAGGTGAATTCCACAAAGGAAGTCACAAGATAAAGGCTCAGTACCAAATTTATAGTTGAATTTTTAACTCCAAGTTCAATAGAGCCATTCGATATGAGATTTTAGAAATGAGTTTTGTACCGGGTTCAAATTCGATACAAAATTTAATATCGTGCTTTGGGAGTAAGCCAAGAAATTCTTCAGAAATACGTCAGAAAAATCAATAACAACAGAATATTATTCAAATCGACGTGTCTTTATTCAAATCCATAACATGGACTAAGAAAATTTGACATCCGTAATAAACGAATGACTTCATGGCTTGATATGAAAATGTTTGACTACAATGGTTTGATTGCTTGAATTCAATAACAAAGTTTGCTTAGGAATATGAAAACTAACAACCTTACGAAAATAATCAATTTCGGCATGATGAGTAGTTAACCTTAAAATCACATCAAAAACAAATATCTCTATAGAAATAAGGTTAACAGTAATGTGATAGTGCCAACTCAATCAAGCAAGATTTATAAACAAAGGATGTGATGAAAGTTTCTCTAACGGAGTTTCCACAGATAGGTCAAAGTCTAATTTCTCCGAGTCAAGTTTAAACGCTGAAATGCAAGTAAGAGAGATAAAAGAATGGGTAGAACCAATATCTAGTAAGGTATATACTTCAAAGAATTTATAATTAACTAACCTGCGTTAACTTCGTTCGGGTTCCTCGCATTTTTGACCAACCACAACAAACGCTTCTTCCTTAATCGCTGACTTTGACTTTTCTCGACATGATCTTTTGAGTCACCGTCCTCATTGAACTAGGTTTTGCTATCGTATAATCTCGAAAGCGATATGTCCTTCCTTTCCACAACTATAGCATACCTTGAACTGCTAGGGCGCTTTGATGATATGTCCCTCTTTTCCGCATTTGTAAGATATGACCGGGTGGTCGCTTCTCCTCCCTTAAAACTAGTTGCTATCGGCGCCGACGCCTTCACATGGTCGTTGTTGAATCTCCTCTTTTTAAAATCTCCTCCCGACTCGCTTCTTCTATTTTCATGGCCACGATTACCACCAGAGTGGTTACCGCTTTTTCTCCAGATTCTTCTTTCTCCGCCGGTTATCGTTATTCGATGACCGCTATCTTCTTGATGATCCTCGGTTATGGTCCCTCATTGAACGTGATCGTTATCTCGCTTAAACAATCGAGCCCTCGCTGACAACATCTGAATAGAGAGAAAATTTATGAGAAATGAGATATCGACGTATGTCGGGTTTCAAACCTCTCGTAAACATCCGCCGCTCATACGCTCCTCATTCTCCACCAAATGAGGTGCAAACTGGATAACTCCGCCGAACTTCACCTCGACTCGGGACACCGCCATGTTATTCTCGCTTCTAGTCTAATAAACTCCACTTCCTTCATATGACGAATACTTTCGTGGAAGTACTTGTCATTGAACTGCTTCAAACGCTCTCCCACGACATGCCGAAAAGTACCGATGGGTACGCTTACGCATTCCCACCAAGAATCTGCTTCGCCACGGAACATAAAGGTGGCGAATGGAACTTTCTGTTCCTCCGTGCATCCCAAGACATCGAATATCTTGGTAATTTGTTTGACCCACGCCTCCGCCTTTAATCGGATCCGCTTCCCTGCACTCGTGGTCCCAACTTTTTGAACTGCTTGGCGTGACCACCCGTGAATTGCTATCATTTCCTCCTCAGATTTTGAACACGAGTCTCCTCGTCTCGATTTTGCATGAACTCGCAAAAAGTTTCTAAACATCCCCTCGCTTTATCATCTCTTCCAAAGGTGTTGTTTCACAGGAGGAACATTGCCACTGTTGCACGCTCTCTCCTCATTGGTAAGTACAGCATCTCCACTCGGTCTCATTTACTCCATCGTTAACGTTCTCAAGACCCATTCTTAAAATACTATCATAAAACAAGGGTTAATTAAATAAATCAATATATCACATAATACCCCTATAATATGACCAACCAACAAATAAGCTTAGGTAGGACACACTAACAAGGATTTACTCGCCTCTCCCTCCTAGTTCTATTCCCCGATCTCCGCCAGAGATCATATCCCTAAGCTCGATACCAATCATGACTCTGGACACCAACTTGTGGTCAAGACTCACATTGATACCTATCGGTTTGCCACCATAGAATCCAAGCGCCCCCCTACGAGAGTCTCGGCTTGGTGCATCCCCATCAACAGAAGTCACCAGATAGAGGCTCGGGGCTCTTTACTTATAGCTCGATACCAACCGTGACGCCCCAAAATAGAATACACACACACCCATTCTGGTCGCTAAATACATGGTACAAAAAGCAAACTACAACTTCAATAATACAAATGTCGTGTGAAATACGAGAATATATAATCGTGAGTTTAAATATAATATTGTCTTCTAGACAATATCCACATGCAAATAAATCCCCATCATAATTATTGATTCATTATTTTACAAAAATGGTGAGGACTACTAAACAACTCTCTCTGTAACCCTTCATTCCATACCCCCCACTAAGACTCGCTACATTCTCGCCTCCCGAGAAGAAAAAAAATGGAACAACAAGGAAAAGGGTGAGCTCAACTAGCCCAAGAAAGAATATTATGACTAAGATAATATACAACAAATTATCGTTAGTCTTCAACAGGAAAAATCTGATAGAATACAATAGACAACAAGTTTCAGATCAATATTCGCAGAAATAAATAATAATTCATAGAAGAGTTACGTAGAGAATGAAATCTACTATAATCTATGAATTTAATAAATTCATCATCAATATTTTATCCTCGTAACATCAATCAATATGCATCCGAATCAAATATTCATCTTTGCACTACAGTGCCAAAGATATTCATCACTTAGTCATGTTCATTTAAACACTGCTCATCTTTTGCACTACAAAGCCAAAGATATTCATCAATCTATTATGTTCATCTCAACACTGCTCATCTTTGCACCACAGCCAAAGATATTCTTCAGAATCATTCATCTTTGCACTACAAAGTCAAAGATATTCAATAATATCATCATTTAAGACCGAGGATGATGAAAATATTTTTAAAGAAACGAATCCAAAGAAACAAAATGACAAGGATTAAGGATTAAGGATTCGTACTTGGTTTTATCCACGCCCAAAAATACCTCAAAATAATCATAGTGGTGTAAAATTCAAGAATGATCAAAACATGGATACAATCGTAGTTAGTATCCGTATAGATATTTTGACAAAAAGAAGAAATTTTATTTTTCATGAATAGTGCATAGTATACGTGAATAGTGGCGTATACGTGAATAGTAACTCTCGACACCAAAAGATAGAAATTCCACAAAAACATCTTCACGCTTCATGAATAGTACTCGTGAATAAGAAACTCGTGAATAAGAACTCATGAATAAGAACTCGTGAATAAGAACTCATGAATAAGAACTCCATGAATAAGAACCCTAGCATGAAAAAAAAAAATCAAATTTGATAAAACTTCAGATCAACATTTCAAAGATAATGATATTGAAGAAATAATATCATTACGAAAAAAAAATAATATCCCTTACCTCGAAAGATCAAGATTTCTAAATTTAAACACCTTGATATAAAGCTATGACTTGGACTTGCACCAGATATAGCAATACTCAAAGTATACTCAAAATACTCACAAGAATACGCCGATAATATAGAGAGAGAAACTTCAGCTTCAAAGTGTGATTTTCAATTCTAACCTAAGACCCTATTTATAGAAATTGCTTAGAACACCAAAGCGTAAAATTTAATATAATAATAATATATTTAATAAATTCTCTCACCCATCTAGACAATCTGATCTCAGCCATCAAGCACATGTTAAAGATGGCCAACAACATTTGAAAAACGTTTTTCTTAAAAACATAATTAAAACTTCCAAAATTAATTATTTTGAGCTTCGAACTTCAATAATTCATAATAAATAGCCCTTTCATCAGAAAATTCGAATCTCATGAGTTTTTATAGGAAATTCAATTCTCTACAACTTTGCAGAAGAAAGTTTTTCCAAATTCCAAATAGAAATTGACCAAATCCACAAACAAAGCGATTTTATACAAAAGCTATAATCAAATTTCAAATAATAAATGGGGTCCACCGACATGTTTAACATGTTTTAAACATTTATTGCAACAAAAATACTCTTCCTCCTCAGATACTCATATATCCCACATTCGTTGTAAAATATCATCAAGTTAATATATTATTAAAATAATATATTTAAATGAATTATTTTATCGTAAAAAGATAAAATATTAATTTTCAACAATTGTCATTTTAAAATTTTCTCCATCTATATCCACATAAAATCAATATTTTTCTCATCATATAAATCAATAATTAATTATTCACAAATAATATTACGTAATCACAATATCGACAACCAAAAGCGCCTCAGAGAAAGAGGGGCTTTCCAATAAGAATTTCTTTTCTTGGCAAATTAGGTGACCAAACCTCTCCTGTATGTAACTTTCTAGACATTGCCAATAATGTTATCTAATAATATTATTCAGATAATATGAATTATTGCTTCGATAATGAAAGATACTCGTAATGACAATTATCAAACAACAAAGAATATAAAATATCAACGCAAAGAATTATTAACTCAATAAAATATCGAATAAGAATTACCGTAACCATTATCGAGTAGTGCCTTCACGTAAGAATCAATAATTGGTGCAATACCGTGCTACTGCTCAACAACGCGTAATAGTGTGTTTTAACCAATAGGGTATTCCAACAAAGATAATTCAGAATAACTACGCCTGCTATTTAAAAAACAACTTATATTTGTCGCTTTCTTCATCCAATCACTTTCAGTTATGGGGCTCACACATGGTCTGCTGCAGTTATACGAATATTCCCGACAAGCATTTAATATTCCACGACCAAACGAATATTCCCCAATAATAATGAATATTTTATAACCACTTGCTTAATTTGAAATATTTGCATATTTAACCCTTAACTATCCACATTAATCAAATCAACCCTTACTATTTCAAAATAATAAATAAAGGAAATTCCTTTTTTTAAAAAATTTCGGGTCTTACAAACTCCCTCCTTATGAAATTTCATCCTCGAAATTGACGTGACGTTCCCTGGTGTTTTGAAAAGGTGAGGATACCTCGCTTTCATTTCCGTTTCCAATTCCCATGTCATTTCCTCTATAGCATGATTCCTCCACAAAACTTTAACTTGTGGTATAACCTTTGCGCGTAGGACATGCTCCTTCCTATCCAAAATATTGACAGGTACCTCCTCATACGTTAAGTCTTCGGCTATCTCGTCCGGTTCTAACTCTATAACGTGGTTCGGGTCTTTCACATATTTACGAAGTACGATATATGTGAAACACATTATGAACACGAGATATACTCGGAGGTAACGCAAGTCTATAGGCTACATTTCCTACTTTCGGTCAAGAATTTGAAATGGACCGATAAATCGTGGATTGAGCTTTCCTCTCTTCCCAAATCTTGTAACTCCCTTCCATGGAGCAACTCGCAATAATACATGATCCCCTACATTAAATTCCACGTCCTTTCGATGAAGATCCGCATAACTCTTTTGTCGATCTTGTGCCGTTTGTATACGTTGTCGAATCATTTGGATCTTTTCGGTAGTCATACGTATTAACTTTCGGGTCCCAACAATGTTGCTTCACCCACCTCATCCCAACATATTGAGAACGACATTTTCGGCCCATATAATGCTTCAATGGAACCATGCCTATATTTGTTTAATAACTATTGTTGTATGAGAATTCCACCAATGGCAAGTACTTATCCCAACTTCCTTTGAAATCTAGGACACAGAGTTTTAATATATCTTCAAGAGTTTGAGTAGTCCTTTCTGATTGCCCATCCGTTTGAGGATGGTATGCCAAATCCGAATCGTAAATTGCGCCCATAGCTTTCTAACCCAAAATCATGAAGTGAATCTTGGGTCACGATCTAAAACTATGTATACTGGCATGCCATGCAACCTCACAATCTCATTCACGCATATACTAGCAAGACGTTCAAGGAATAAGTCTCCGTGATCGGCAAGAAATGAGCGGAGACTTTGGTTAATCTATCAATAATAACCCAAATAGCATTGATGCCTTGAGAAACCGCAGGAAGACCCATAATTGAAATCCATAGTAATGTGTTCCCACTTCCATTCCGGAATCTCAAGTGGTTGCAACGGACCCTTAGGTACAAGATGCTCCGCCTTTACACGTTAAGCAAGTTAAACACATCGAGATAAACTTTGCAATCTCTCTCTATTTGTTCCACCAAAATGTATGTCAAGATCACGATACATTTTAGTACTTCCGTGATGGATTGTAAATGGTGTATTGTGTGCCTCCCTCATAATCTTGTTCTTCAAATCGAGTCGTTAGGAACACAAAGTCTAGAGTGGACTCAAGTATTCCTTCTTCATCAATTCTCGCTTAGGAATAGCTCCTTCTTGACTTTCTTCTTCATCATACGCATCGCCACCGGCCGGTGGCTCGAGCAACCTTAACTTTTTCTATTAAAGTTGGCTCTATCGTATACTGACATCATCGCACTCGCTCCCGCATATAATCTTCTACTCATCGCGTCGGCTACCACGCTCGCTTTTCGAGATGACATGATCGTAACACGTGTCTTTGAAATGAGTCTCCTCTTGAGTTCTTCAAGCTCTTCCCACATTCCTTGCTCCATTCGAATTTTGTATCTCTACGAGTCAAATTGCGTTAATGGAATAGCGATTCGAGAATATCCTTCAACGAATCTCCGATAATAACCAACTAAGCCTCAGAAAGCTACGTCTTTCGATAATCGACTTAGGTTGCTCTCAACCGTGACTCATATCCCAATCTTGGATAAGACGTCCACAATGACACCTATCGCTTTACTATCGCATCGAATATGACGTCCCCTACAGAGAGTTCTCGCTTAGGTGAATTCCACAAAGGAAGTCACAAGATAAAGGCTCGGTACCAAATTTATAGTTGAATTTTTAACTCCTCAAGTTCAATAGAGCCATTCGATATGAGATTTTAGAAATGAGTTTTGTCTGGGGTTCAAATTCGATACAAAATTTAATATCGAACTTTGGGAGTAAGCGAAGAAATTCTTCAGAAATACGTCGGGAAAATCAATAACAACAGAATATTATTCAAATCGACGTGTCTTTATTCAAATCCATAACATGGACTAAGAAAATTTGACATCCGTAATAAACGAATGACTTCATGGCTTGATATGAAAATGTTTGACTACAATGGTTTGATTGCTTGAATTGAATAACAGTTGCTTAGAATATGAAAACTAACAACCTTACGAAAATAATCAATTTCGGCGTGATGAGTAGTTAACCTTAAAATCACATCAAAAACAAATATCTCTATAGAAATAAGGTTAACGGTAATGTGATAGTGCCAACCTCAATCAAGCAAGATTTATAAACAAAGGATGTGATGAAAGTTTCTCCTAACTAGAGTTTCCACAGATAGGTCAAAGTCTAATTTCTCCTGAGTCAAGTTTAAACGTTGCTCCATTATCATTATGAGAATTGCTAATGACACTCGCATAATGCTCCACATAGAATTCTCATGGTGGGTCTATCCAAGACATCGTTCTCTAACATGTACCTACGCATCGACTTAATATCTCATATATTTATGACCAATGAGATTTGGTCATCAATAATCCACATACTTAGTCTCAATGCATCATTGTTGTCCCATCAACAATGATACTTCGATTAGGGACATTTAAGAACAATGATACTAATTATAATTATATAATCTCATGTTCAAGTCACATACTTGAAACTATATAATTTGTATCACTATTCTAAGGATTTTTTATTATGTTAACATTTATATAACACAGTAAATAAATCCATAATAAAATCATTCATTTATTCAATCAAATATAATATCAAAACGTTAAGCAATTATATCAAATAATTGGCCTCTAGGGCATAAATTCTAACATAATTTCTTTGGAAGAATTATCCTCACGTGAATCGATATACATATGTGGGTTAAGAAAATTCGTGCAAGGTGTTCAAGGAAGATAAATTAATTCTCCAATGTAGGAAGAATGGAAAATTAATTTGTTTTAGATGGGCAGTCTATGCGTGGAAAGAAGACCAAGGGGGTGTTTGATAAAAACTGAATCAAAAAATTTATTTGATAATTAACATGTCAGAAACGTCTGAATGACATAATTTTATTATTTCACCCCTTTGAAAAAAATTCAAAGTTGTTGTAAATTTATTTATTATTACTTAATATAACAGTTAATATTTATTAAAATTTTTAATTTTTTTTTTACTTTATTCAGCTGTTCATTCAGTCATTCAGCTAAAAAAATCTGACTTAGTCATTTAGCTCAATCATCTGACCGATTCAGCCATTCAGATAATTTTTTTCCAAAACAAACGCACTTAGTGAAGTTCAGAGATGAAGTTGAAGTGTTTGGGGATTCGAGTCGAGTGAGGAATTGTTAGTAACTCTTCGAATATTAAGAGAAGAATTGTTACTATGGAAAGAAATGTGTTCTATTTTTAATGGGTTAAATGCAAAGTCAACCATTAAACTTTAGTGGTTTTTGGGTATTAATTCTATTCAAAAATTTGGACTTTGAACCCCTAGGCGCCACATGTGCGTTGTCGATGACGTGGCACACGTTGCAGATCTGACGTGGTATTTTATATTATAATTTGACATGCATTAGCTGCTGACATGGCGTCTGTTAAATTTTTCCAAAAAATTGCCTTCGCACGGATTTGAACTCACAAACTCACATTTGGAACTTTGGTCATATGTAGGGGTGTTCAAATCGGTCGGTATATTCGGTTTTTAGGGAAACTGAACTGGTCGGTTCGGTGCAAAGATGAACTGGTTCAGTACCGGTACACAAAACTGGTACATACCGAATTTTTGGTTCTAGTTTTGGTAGGGTGTTTAGCTTGGTCGATAAATACCGAACCGAACCGGTTGTGCGGGTTATTTAAATAATATATTAAAAAATAACTTGAAAGACGAATTCTTTAAGACTTTTTTTTCTAACCATATAAAATTAACTTGAAAGTCTCCTCTATTTATAGAATAGAGGTAAGACAAAAGATGGCATACTAGAAAATGTGGGATGTATTTGAAATTTGGTGTGACTTTCTTACATTAGTAGTGGTCATTTAATGTGGGACTTATTAGACAAGAGATGACATACTACATTACTACCAAGTGAAGCCCTTAGTATTTGGTTGTCTCCAAGTCTCCAAATCCTATATTGGCTAAATTGGTAAAACTTTAAGGAAATTTTTCTTATAAATTGATTACCATGTAATAATGAATTCAAGATAACAAGTAATCAAAAAATTATTACTTATTAATATTGGGATGTAAATACCAACTTGACCCTCATCAAATCCACTGTATTGACACTAATAGGGATGTAAATACCAACTTGACCCTTATAATGACACTAATGAAGAACTTATGGCACCATCTCACATAACTTGTTTCTAAGTCCCACATTTATTAGATTATAAAAATTTAAGAAATTATTTTTTATAAAAACACTACCAAGTGAAGTCTTTACTATTTAGTTGTCTCCAAGTCCCATATTGGTTAAATTAGCAAAAATTTAAGGAATTTTCCTTATAAATTGATTACCATGTAATAATGAATTCAAGAATTGATTACCATGTAATAATGACTACAAGGTGACAAGTAATTAAAACATTATTACTTAATATAAGGAAGTAAATACCAACTTAGGAAATCACATAAGGGAACTTATGGCACCATCTTACATAACTTGTTTCTAAGTCCCACATTGATTAGATTATAAAAATTTAAGAAAGTTTTCTTTATAAAAACACCATTGCTAAAACTTTAAGTAAATTTTTCATATAAAATGATTACATGTAATAATGAATTCAAGATAACAAGTAATCAAATTATTATTATTTGATATAGGGATGTAAATTTAATATTGGAATGTAAATACCAACTTAGACTCTCATCAAATCAAATCCACTGTAATGACACTAATGAATGCCAAGGAAATCACATAAGGGAACTTATGGCACCATCTTACATAACTTGTTTCTAAGTCCCACATTGATTAGATTATAAAAATTTAAGAAAGTTTTCTTTATAAAAACACTACCAAGTGAAGTCTTTACTATTTAGTTGTCTCCAAGTCCCATATTGGTTAAATTGGCAAAACTTTAAGGAGATTTTCCTTATAAAATGATTACCATGTAATAATAAATACCAATTGGACCGATTTTTGGCTTATAGTTTTGGGTTTTGGGTTTGGGCTGGCATAATTTTGGCCTTAAAAATTCAAGTCAGCATTTAAGGCTTTGGGCTAAATATTCGATTTTTGGGCTAAAATTCTGATAAAAACTAGAATCGATCCTAAGACTTAACCCATTAATCTATTGGGTATACCTGGTTCAACCGAGATCGATATCGGTGCATCAATTTTCAAGATTTTCAATAATCGGTTCTGAATTTGTTTCAATTCAGATTTTATCGATGAACACCCCTAGTCATATGACCACTGAAGCAACATGGGTCAACTATTAATATCTTGCAAGGATTAATATTTATATCAAAAATTTTCCCCATATATTCCTTTCTTCTCCTTCACTACCGTCATAATAATAATAATAACAATAACAATAATAATAATAATAATAGTACTATTACTAATAATAATAATAATAATAATAATAATAATAATAATAATAATAATAATAATAATAATAATAATAATAATAATAACAACAATAATAATAATAATAATAATAATAATAATTAAAAAATAATAGTACTAATAAAAATAATAACATTAATAACAACAATAACAACAACAACAACAACAACAATAATAATAATAATAATAATAATAATAATAATAAATAACAATAATAAAAATAAAAATAAAATAGGACCATGGCTATTTACAACAACATAAATATTACTATTACTCCGACATTTCGACAACTTACAATAACAATCAATTTTTAGCGCAAAATGGTGTACGATTTAGTTAAAAAAAAATACAAACTTTATTGTTTAAATTAGAAACAGCTAAAAGTTCATTGGTTTTTTAATGTTATTAACACTATAACTTGCCCAAAAGCCTTTTTAATAGGATAATTATTATATGTTGGAGTTCTATTATGAGAAAGAATCTTATTTTTTATAGGAATATTATTTTGGAAGTAGTCCTATTTGTAGTAGGTAGGGGTGCTCAAAATTTTCAGTTTTTTCGATTTTTTATCGGTACTGATAAGTGGATTTTATATCCACAAATCGATGTCCATTTCGAGCTTAATCGTTGTTACTTTCTTGTTTTCATATTCATTTTTACTCGTTTTGTGTTCTTTTATGTGTAGGGTGGTTGAGGTGGCAAGAAGCAAAGAAAGGACGTCATTTGGAGCATTATGGTTGCAAGTTATGGAATTAAGAAAAATCAGTTTAGAAAATATACCACGTAAGGCGGTCCTTTTAGATACACACCACGTAGGCGGGGGTCTTCTCATTTGGTTTATGAGACGCATGCCGTAAAATATGGCCTTTATTTAGGCATATACCCCCACCGGGGCGGGAGGTCTCGACTGCTGAGTGTTATGTTGTGCATTGAACTCTGCTGGAAGTTGGATTTGAGGACTTCGGATAACAAATGGACTTTGATTAGCATGGGATTTTGGCTAGGACTTGTCGTGGGGATATCTATTGCTCAACTAACAACAAATTAGAAGGCAAAAGACATATTATAGAGATCAATTCTAGATTTTCATAGCAAGCTTTGGAGGAAGACTTTGAAGAGATTTTCGTGTCGTTGCAGATTTAGGCTACATGAAGGGTGTTTTTCACTATTCTTCTTTTTAGTCTTATATTTGTAATTGAAAGGATGTTATCTTTGAATTATTCAGTTATTATTTCATTCATGATGAACTAATTCACTTGTTAGGCTTATGATGGATCCTTGAGTGAAACGATGGTTTTATAACTTTGATTTTCAATTCAATAAACTAATTTCCAGTTTATCTATATTAATTTGAGCTTGAATTTATGAATTGCCTGATCAACAATTCTTTGTGGATTTGTATGGAATTGAGAGAGGATATACGAATCTAGACTTAGTTAATATAGCATGTGTTCATGAATTTTGTGAATAACAGAATCTTGATAAATGTTAAGGTAAAGATATGTTTGGCATCACATGTAATCGGATAGGGAACTTAACCTTAAACCTTTTTTAATTATAATTCACATAGAGATATAGTGAGTTAGTTGATTAAGGTGTTTAACTTGTTTCTATCTAATTTGTGGATTTAAGTTAATACGGTATTAGTGCATCGAGAGGTGGCTAGTACTACATTCGTGTTCTTGATTAATAAACTGGGATAGTGAGTTAAATTGGAATAAAGGTGTAGAAATCAGAGTGAAGCTTAGGGTGAAATCATAAGTCTAATTCTTCATTAATTGTTTGAAATTTTAGTTTTGATATTTGTGATTGTTTTGTGATAGTATATTTATTAATAATTTATTTTCTATAATTTTAATCATTAAATTGGATAGTTTAATAAAATTAGGATTAATAGGAAATTGATAATTGTAAGGTTAAATTTCTTACTAAATTGTCTCTGTGGGAACGATACTCTACTCACTATTATATTACTTGTTGACCACGATATCATGTTGTTGCACGATATAGATTTTACCCAACAAGTTTTTGGCGTTGTTGCTGGGGATAAATTTAGTATAGATTTTAATATTTTTACGATATCAGTTTAATTTGTCCAGTTTTACTTAAACATTTTTATTTTTATTTTGTTCTTCTTATTTCAGGTTTTTGAAGTGGTTTATGCAAACTCGGTCCAAGAATCCAGACTTGCTGCCTTTTGAGGATGACATTGAGAAACGATTTCAGAGGTTAAGTAAGCGGATCAAGGAAACAAGGGAAGACTTTGATAAATCTGAAAAAGAAGAGGTAATGGCAGCCGAAGATCAAAAAGCATTGAGGGACTTCACCACACCCAAGGTAACTAAACTACAGTCAAGCATCACCAGGGCTGCAATAGCTGCAAACACATTAGAAATCAACCCTGGAACAATTCAGATGATCCAGAATTCAGTTCAATTTGGGGGATTAGCAAATGACGATCCTAATGAACACCTAGTTAGCTTTCTGGAAATTTGTGACACCTTCAGGTATAACGGGGTGTCAGATGATGCTGTGAGACTTCGCTTGTTCCCATTCACCTTATGGGACAAGGCAAAGAGTTGGTTACACTCTCTACCGCCGGGATCGATAACTACGTGGGAAGACTTAGCTCAGAAATTCCTTGACAAATTTTTCCCACCGACGAAAACTGCAAAAATAAGGAATGAGATAACGATGTTTGAGCAGCAACACGGGGAGTCATTATATGAGGCATGGGAGAGATACAAAGAATTGCTCAGAAAGTGCCCGCACCATGGATTGCCTAAGTGGTTGCAAATGAATACTTTCTATAACGGACAACATGTGAATCTTAGGACCAGTATTGATGCAGCGTCGGGTGGAGCGTTCATGGATAAGAGTTATGAGGAGTGTGATGCCCCCAAAATAGGTATACATCACCAATCTTGAGTCGCCAAATACATGGTACAAAATTTAAATACAACTTAATTATATAACAGTCATGTAAAATACGACAAAACATAATCTAAGAGTTTTAATAAGAATATTGTCATCTAGACAATATCCACACTCAATTGAGTCCTCATTACATTTATTATCACACTATTTAACAGAATAATGAGGACTACTAATGCTATCATCTGGACCGTCACTCCGTTCCCCGACTAGTCCCAGCTACGTTCTCATTTCCTGAAGAGAACAATGAAAGAAAGGGTGAGCTCAACTAGCCTAGTAAGAAATATTATGACTAAGATAATGCAGAATAAATTATCATTAGTCTTCAACAATGTTAAACTGATAAAATACAATAGACATCAAGTTTAACTGCAGCGGAATAAGCAATCCATTAAAAGAATCAAGTAGAGCATGATATCTACTATCTTCTATGTTTTAAAATGTTTTCATCAATTTTTATCGCTGAGACTCAGCATAATAAATAAACCACATCATCAAATCATCCCTGCACTATGGGCCAAGGATATTCATTAAATCAGCAATGGTTATGACTATACCGAATAATCCCTGGTCATAATCATACCAAAAATTATCCATCAATGCACTACAGGCCACTGAGGACTTTTACCACATCATTTATAACATTACATGTCATGATTATACCGAATGATCCCTGGTCATAATCATACCAAGTCCATCTATGCACGTAAGCCAAAGATGACTTTCATCACAATATAAGCATGAGGATGATGACAATAATATAAGCATTAATCAAACAAAAATAAGGATAAATATTAAAGACTTTAATTTTTTCCAAATATTATCAATCACTTAATAAACTCATAATCTAATATTATTAATATTATAACAATATTTTAATCACTTCTTAAACTTATAAACAATTTATTTCAATTGTTTACACTTTACCAAATAATGCATTTAATCATTCAAAATTCCATACTCATAAGATTTCATCACCAATGATCAAATCCTCATCGTAAATCAGATATACCGTATATAGGATTCCCAAGCCATAAAATCCTACTTTCCAATTTTGTTACTTCACATAACATATTTAATTCATTTACTCACAACTAGTTTATTTTCATGAAAATACCAAATCAGATCCCAAAAATATTTTTTTTTCTGGATTTAGCGTAATATAGTCCCATATTGAACATATATTTTTCTTAGAATTTTTAAAATTCATTTACTATTTTTCATATATACAAAATCTACTTAAATATTTAGACATTTATCATAAATTATACTTTTGTCCAAAAATTTCGAAATTTATAGGGTATACTCCTGTTATATACATGTACTCCCAATAAAAATTTCACCAATTTTGGAGTTAACCACAAAGAGTTATAAGGGTTTACTTTTAAAATAGTCTTTTCCCATAAAATCCATAACTCTTAATCTACACATCCAAAAATTGTCATTTTTGGACACAATCTAGAAAACTCATCAAATTATCATTTTAAATTTTTCCAGAATTTTTTAGGGTCAAAAAAATTACGAAACTGCGCCTGGAAGAAACCCCTTTTGAATGAAAATATTATTCATATGAATACAAATGATCATTCACCATGCATGCGGTAATCCACATAGACAGGTTATTCCAACAGAATAATAAAGAATGGAATAATAGAAGAATTCACCATGCACGCGATGGATCGCATGCATGTGTTATTCTAAATGAATAATAAAGAATGGAACCAATCAAATGCAGAAACCGCATTGCATGGGATATTCCAATGTAAAAATAACGAATGGAACTAGGTCATGCGTAAACCACATAGACAGGATATTCCAACAGAATAATAAGGAATGGAATAACAGAAGAATTCACCATGCATGTGATAGACCGCACAGACAGGTTATTCCAACAAAATAATAAAGAATGGAACCAGGTCTAGCGTAATCCGCACAGATATGATATTTCAACAAAATAATAAAGAATGGAATAATAGAAAAATTTCACCATGTATGCGGTACTTCGCATAGACAGGTTATTCCAACATAATAATAAAGAATGTAATAACAGAAGCTCTCTTTATGAATATGAAAGAATAATACCCCTTAACTCAAAAGAAGACTGGATACTGGAATAGTGAGGTAGCAGACTTCTCTTCTTCTTTCTCTCTATAATTTCTCTCTATAATAATTGCTTTATAGCTTTAGTGTATTGGTGAGAAATGAAGGAAGAATGAGCTTCTATTTATAGAAAAATATAGTTTCAATAATTGCACATTTTGGGGCTTGAAATATTACAATATAATACCTTCCTCTTTTCCTTCATTTTTAATTTAGTCCTGCAAGTATTATCAAACTTGCACCACCTCCCCTAATAGTAAATCATGTGAATCAATAGTAAATCATGTGACTCAATAGTTCTAGACATGTGAAAATATGAATTACAGTATAGTACCTCCATCTATACCTCCATTTTAAACTTAGTCATGCAAGTATTATCAATCTTGCACCAACTCCCCTAATAGTACAAGAATGTGAATCAATAGTACACACATGTGAATAAATAGTTATAATCATATGAATTAATAGTAATTAATTGCTCATTTATCCAGTTAATTACCCGATTGATCAATATAACCTCCAGACATCAATTATTATCGAAATAAATATTGATTTTCACTAACACTAATAATTCCAACACAATGGAACTATCAATTTCATCTTTAATCAACACGAACTTATTCATCATTAATATTATAATTCACAATATTTAACAACCAGGTCGTTCCCAGGAAAGAGGGGGCTTTCCGATAAGGATTTCTCCTTATTGGTGTGCAATTAGGTGACCAAACCTCTCCTTGATGGAACTTCTAGACATTGTCAATATTGAAAATAATAATATGAATAACTTTGCCGTCTCAATTATTGATTTAATAATATAACATATTATGCAGATGATACTGTAACAATAATTGAATCAATAATATAAGAGATATGATGCAGCAATTACTGTAGCAATATTTGAGTATAACTGAGTGACTTCTTACGTAAGCATCAATAATCAATACCGTGTGCTACTATGCAACCATGCGTATTACTGTACTTTTACTACCGAGTAGTTCAACAGTTTTAACGGTAACACTTTTGCCGTTATTTTTATAAAATGATAATTCTGTCGTTTTCTAAATACGACAATACTTCCGTTTTAGGGTCCACCAATGATTATATCATCGTACGGATATTCCCCGACAAAAAGAATATTCCCCGACCAAACGAATATTTTATAACAACTTGCATACTTTTCAAAATTTATAAATATTACCCACAATTATAACATTATATCAATTCCACACCATAATATTAAAAAAAAATATTTCAAGAAATTTAAATCTTTATTCATAAAATTTGGGGTCTCACAAGGAGGCCTACAATTTGATTGAGACAATGGCAGCTAACAACTACCAGTGGCCCATAGCAAGAATGACACAAGCAAAGGCGGCTGGAGTGTTAGAAGTAGATGGTGTAACGGCAATCCAAGCGCAAATTTTAGCACTTTCCAAGAAGTTGGACGCTATAACAGGGGCACAGGTACAACAGGTTGCAGTTGTGTGTGAATTGTGTGCGGGTGACCATCCTACAGACCAATGCGCAATCAACCCAGCATCTGTGCAATTCGTGGGTAGCTACAACAGGGTTCCACAGAATATGTACCAAAACACTTACAACCAGGGGAATAGGAATCACCCAATTTTTTTGTGGAGTAATAATCAGCAACATCAAGCTCCACGACCATCATTTCCCCCAGGTTTTCAGAATCATCAACAACCGGCTCAACATCAAGAAAGAAAATCAGATTTAGAGGAGTTGTTGTCAAAATACATAACAAACAATGAGGCAGCGATGAAAAACTAAGCAATGACCATCAAGAATTTGGAAAATCAGATGGGACAAATTGCCTTAGCATTGAATAACAGGCCACAAGGGACTCTACCGAGTGACACCGAGAGAAATCTGAAGGGAAACCATGAACAGTGTCAGGTAATCACATTGAGGAGTGGAAAACATCTAGTTGGTGAAGATGCAGAAAATTCAGCTATATCGGATGAAAAAATTGATGACAGCAAAGTGGTTAAAGAAAATAAGGGTGAGGATAAGTAGATTAAGAAAATAAAGCTAGATGACAAGTCAGTCGTGTATACTCCACCACCGTTTCAGCAGAGGGTCCAAAAACAAAAATTAGATAAGCAGTTCTCAAAATTTTTGGAAGTTTTTAAGAAACTTCAGATTAACATCCCGTTTGTAGAAGCCCTAGATGCCAAGTTATACAAAGTTCATGCAAGGCATTCTGTCCAGGAAAAAGAAATTGGAAGACTTTGAAATAGTGGCATTAACAGAGGAGTGTAGTGCGGTTTTACAGCGAAAGTTGACACCAAAGTTGAAAGACCCAGGGAGTTTCACCATTCCATGCAAGATCGAAAATATGTCATTCAACAAGTGTTTATGTGATTTGGGAGCGAGTGTGAATCTTATGCCATTATCAGTTTACACAAAATTGGGTTTGCCCGCGCCAAAGCCTACGAACATCTCATTGCAGTTGGCAGATAGGTCAGTCACATATCCGAGAGGCATTGTAGAGGATACATTGGTTAAGGTTGATAAGTTCATATTCATCGCGAATTTTATTATTCTGGATTTTGAGGAGGATAAGAACATCCCGATTATCCTAGGAAGACCTTTCTTGGCTACGGGTAGGACACTCATCGACGTACAAAAAGGTGAACTTACTATGAGAGTCCAAGATCAAGAAATTAAATTTTACATGTTCAAGGCCATGAAATTCCCTACGGATAAAGAAGAATGCTTCAGGATGGATGTAATTGAGCAGATAATCAGTGAAGACATGGGCAAGAGTTTGGTCAATAATCCATTGGATACAACATTATTAGGGGATGAAGAGTTCGATGACCCAGAATTTGTGGATTACTTGCAGATGTTAGACTCACTGCCACGAGTTAGCCGATTCAGAGCACCATTTGAACCATTGCACATGGAGGAAAAATTAACAATCAAATTAAAACCGTCATTGGAAGAGCCACCAACTCTTGAACTTAAGCCACTCCCTAAACACCTCAGGTATGCGTATTTAAGCAATTCAAATTCTTTACATGTTATTATTTCTGCTGCATTTAACGACTTGCAGGAAGAAAAGTTGTTGAGGGTGCTTAGGGAACATAAATCAGCGATAGGATGGACGATAGCGGATATCAAGGGAATCAACCCCTCTTTTTGCATGCACAAAATTCTGATGGAAGACGACGCAAAATCAATGGTGGAGCAACAAAGACGACTTAACCCAATTATGAAGGAAGTTGTAAAGAAAGAAATTCTGAAATTGTTGGATGCCGGTATCATCTATCCAATTTTCGACAGTAAGTGGGTTAATCCGGTTCAGTGTGTGCCAAAAAAGGGAGGAATGACCGTGGTACAGAATGAGGACAACGAGATAATTCCAACAAGGATAGTGACAGGTTGGAGGGTTTCCATGGACTACAGGAAGTTGAATAAGGCAACCCACAAAGATCATTTTTCGCTGTCCTTTATTGATAAAAGTTGGACATATTGGCGGGACATGAGTATTACTGTTTATTGGATAGATACTCGGGCTATAATCAGATCGTCATCACTCCTGAGGATCAATAGAAGACTACATTTATGTGCCCATACGACATATTCGCATTCAGGAGAATGTCGTTCGGTTTATGTAATGCACCTGCTATCTTCTAACGGTGTATGATGGCCAACTTCTCAGACATGGTGGAGAAAAACGTGGAAGTCTTCATGGACGACTTCTCTGTCTATGGGGACGATTTTGATACTTTCCTAGGGAATTTGGTGATGGTGTTACAAAGATGCAAAGACACGAACCTTGTACTTAACTGGGAAAAATGCCACTTCATGGTTGAGGAGGGCATAATTTTGGGTCACAAGGTCTCGGCTCAAGGATTGGAGGTTGATAAAGCTAAGCTAGAAACAATTGAGAAACTGCCTCCCTCGAGTTCAGTTAATTAAGGGAATTAGAAGTTTTCTGGGACATGCTGGGTTCTACAGGAGATTCATAAAGGACTTCTCAAAAATTGCAAAACCCTTGTGCAGTTTTTAGAGAAGGATTCAGTTTTAAATTTTGACGAGGAGTGCAAATTGTCATTCGAGTTTTTGAAGAATAAGTTAACTACAGCCCCCGTGATCGTCGCACCAGATTGGAATATGCCTTTTGAGCTAATGTGTGATGCAAGGGACTATGCAGTTGGGGCTGTTTTGGGTCAACGTCGAGAGAAGGTATTTCATGCCATATATTATGCAAGCAAGACACTAACGGAGACTCAAATTAATTACACAACTACGATAAAATAATTGCTTGCAGTGGTGTATGCGTTCGACAAATTCTGGGTATACTTAATCGGGACTAAGGTGATAATCTACACGGATCATTCGGCTATTCGGTACTTAATTACAAAAAAAGATGCTAAGCCACGTCTTATCCGATGGATTCTCCTTCTACAAGAGTTTGATATAGAAATAAAGGATAGAAAAGGGACGGAGAATCAAGTGGCCGATCATTTGTCTAGGCTGAAAAATTAAGATAAACTAAAAGAGGACAAGTGTGCAATCAACGAGTCATTCCCGGATGAGCAAATGTTTGGGATAAATACAGAATTTCCATGGTACACAGATTATGCGAATTATCTAGTGAGCAACGTTCTTCCACTTGATCTTAAGAGACAATAGAAAAAGAAGTTTCTTCATGACGTCAAATGGTACATGTGGGACGAACCTTATTTATTCAAGCAGTGCGCCGACAAGATGATAAGAAGGTGTGTGCCCTACAGAGAAGTGAAGAACATATTGCATGAGTGTCACTCATCTGCGTATGTCGGACATTATGGTAGTGAGAGGACAGTAGGAAAGGTGCTTTAATATGGGTTTTATTAGCCTACATTGTTCAAGGAAGCCCACCAATTTGTTAAAACATGTGATAGATGTCAAAGGGTGGGCAACATTTCGAAAAGGAATGAGATGCCACTACAAAAAATTCTGGAAGTTGAGATTTTCGATGTATGGGGCATAGATTTCATGGGGCCATTCCCGTCGTCACTTAACAATCAGTACATTTTGCTCGCAGTGGATTATGTTTCAAGGTGGGTTGAAGCTGCAACACTCCCAACTAACGATGCCAAAGTGGTTCTAAAATTCCTACAGAAGAACATTTTTACGAGGTTTGGCACGCCGAGAGCAATTATAAGTGATGAAGGTAGTCACTTCTGCAACAAATCATTTACTACTCTATTAGCAAAGTATGGGATCAACCACAAGGTGGGGACGACTTATCATCCCCAAACCAGTGGGCAAGCTGAGATTTCGAACAGGGAAGTAAAGAGAATCTTGGAAAAAGTGGTAAACCCGAATCGAAAGGATTGGTCGCTCAGTTTGGATGATGCACTATGGCTCTACCGGATCACAGCGTATAAAACACCGACGGCAAGATGTCACCATATCAACTCATCAGACGGAAAGGCTTGTCACTTACCAGTCGAGTTACAGCATAAGGCTTATTGGGCGATTCAGAAACTCAATTTCGATCAAGCAGCTGTAGGGGAAAAGTGACTACTACAATTAAGTGAGCTCGACGAATTTCGCCTTCAAGCCTACGAGAACTCCAAGTTATACAAGGAAAGGGTCAAGAGATGGCACGACCAGAAAATTATGCAAAGAACATTCGAGTCGGGGTAATCAGTCCTATTGTTCAACTCACGGTTGAGATTGTTCCCAAGCAAGCTTAAGTCAAGATGGTCGGGACCATTCACCATAAAAAGGGTGTTCCCTCATGGCGCCGTCGAACTCTACAGTCGGAATCCCTTAGAAACTTTCAAGGTCAATAGTCAACGATTAAAGCACTATTGAGGTGGCAAGTCCAACACCGATGTCATCGCCATCACATTATTCGATCTACTATGAACAGTAAGTAGTCAGGCTGAATGACTTAAAACCAAGCGCTAATTGGGAGGCAACCTAATCATACGTTTATTTTTTGTATTTTCATTCATAATTGTTAGAATATAGTTTATAATAAGTTAATTAGGTAGGTATTATATTGTATGATTCTTGTTAATCTCTCAACCATGCTCAAATTGATCAACAATCTAACAAATTTAATTTTTTATGGCTTGCAGGCAGAGAAAATGTACATTAAGTGGCATAGCATAAAGAAAAGAAAAGAAAATAAATTTCGGTTTGTAGAGTGTATATATGCCAAGGCTGGGCCTAAAAAACAACACCCCGTGCCAAGGGTTCACCATGTCTAATAACAGTGAGCATACTGTAGGCAAGATATATTTGCCTTACACCCTCACCGAGGCGGGGTTTCTACTTCAGTTAACGACTACACGCTCAAGGGCAGAGCCTACTAACCCTAATACCTCATGGTCAAGGCGGGGTCCTGGAAATTGAACGAGCCTGGTTTGGCACTTATACACGCTCAGAATTTTATTCACATAATTGTAACCCCACTTCGCCCTCACATAAACTACCCATACATAACCCCCACTATAAACCCACGATTTCACAACTCACACTCCATCTTCCCATTACCTTACCCACTACTCCTATCCATCAATCCATCACACCATCCCTATATATATTCACACCCTCATAACTCAAATTCTTCATAACTCTTCAACCACATCACACAAGGCTACAAATTAGGGATTTCAGTGCATCCAGAATATAACAACTAAAACTGAGTGTTTTGTGCTCCAATTCCTCACCTCCAAGTACCATAATAAGATCAAAGTTTCAAGTTTTGTGGAGGTTAGATCGTTGTGCACACTAAGTGTTCGACGGTTTGCGTGAACTAAGTTTGGCGAGGAGATACAGTTATTAAGGTATCCGAGAGTTAATGGTTTCATAACCCACATCGAAACGACAAAGGGGAGAAAATTCAAGGCCCACACAACTGACACGGACCTTTGATCACCGTAAATTTGTAAGTGCTGCCGATCGGTATGACTATATGATAACAAAAGCCCTTACACCGGAGTGGGGGTTGGCACCGGATCATGTCGATGGGGAAATGATGCAGCAAATTTATCAGAAGGGATGGAAAAAATTCACTGAGGAACCTGAGCCCGCCGTTGTTAACATAGTCAAGGAATTCTATGCGAACACCGAGGACAAAGTGTGAGACCCTAAATTTTATGAATAAAGATTTAAATTTCTCGAAATATTTTTTTGAATATTATGGTGTGGATTTGATAAAATGTTATAGTTGTGGGTAATATTTATAAATTTTGCAAAGTATGCAAGTTGTTATATAATATTCGAATGGTCGAGGAATATTCTTTTTGTCGGGGAATATCCGTACGACGTCACAATCATTGGTGGATCCCACAACAGAAGTATTGTCGTAGTTAGAAAATGACAGAATTATCTTTTTATAAAAATAACGACGAAAGTGTTACCATTAAAACAGGTTGAACTACCCTAGTAAAAAATGCGATGTAATATGCGTGGTTGCATAAGCACACCAGTATTGATAATTGATGCTTACGTAAGAAGTCACTCGCTTATACTCAATTATTGCTACGATAATTCTTTGCATCATATCTCTCGTATTATTGATTCAATTATTGTCACAAAGATTATCCTGCATAATATGTTATATTATTAAATCAATAATTGAGACGACAAAGTTATTCATATTATTATTTGCAATATTGACAATGTCTAGAAGTTCTCACAAGGAGAGGTTTGGTGACCTAATTAAGGCTAAATAAGGAGAAATCCTTATCTGAAAGCCCTTCTTTCCCTCGGGAACGACACAGGTCATTAAATATTTTAAATTATAATATTAATGATGAATAAGTTTGTGTTGGTTAAAGATGAAATTGATAGTTCCATTGTGTTGAAATTATTAGTGTTAGTGAAAATCGACATTATTTCAATAATAATTGATGTCTGGAGGTTATATTGACCAATCGGGTAATTAACCGAATAAATGAGCAATTGATTCTTATTGATTCACATGATTATAACTATTTGTTCACATGTGTGTACTATTGATTCACATTCATTTACTATTAGAAGAGTTGGTGCAAGATTGATAATACTTGCATGACTAAGTTAAAAATGGAGGTATAGATGGAGGTACTATACTATAATTCGTATTTTCACATGTCTAGAACTATTGATTCATATGATTTACTATTAGGGGAGGTGGTGCAAGTTTGATAATACTTGCAGGACTAAATTAAAAATAAAAGAAAAGAGGAAGGTATTATACTGTAATATTTCGAACCCCAAAACGTGCAATTATCGAAACTATATTTTCCTATAAATAGAAGTTCATTCCTTCATTATTTTTTACAAATTCACTAAGTCTCACAAGAGCAATTATTATAGAGAGAAATTATAGAGAAAAAGAAGAAGAGAAGTCTGCTACCTCACTATTTCAGTATCTAGTTTTCTTTTAAGGTAAGGGGTATTATTTCTTTCATATTCATGAAGAGAATTATTTTCTTTCAATACTCGTAAGGGGTATTATTCTTCGTAGTTCACGAAGAGAGTTATTTTCTTTCAATACTGTAAGGGTTGTTATTCCATTCTTTATTATTATGTTGGAATAACTGCCTATCATGCTAAGTACCGCATACATGGTGAAATTCTTCATTATTCCATTCTTTATTATTACGTTGGAATAACTCATGCATGCGGCCTATCGCATGCACGGTGAATTATGTTGTTATTCTATTCTTTATTATTCATTTGGAATATCACATGCATGCGGATTACGCATTTACTTCGGTTCCATTCTTTATTATTTTGTTGGAATATCATGTCTGTGCGTATTACGCATGACCTGGTTCTATTCTTTATTATTCTGTTGGGAAAAACCTATCTGTGCGGTCTATCGCATGCATGGTGAATTCTTCTGGTATTCCATTCTTTATTATTCTGTTGGAATAACTTGTCTATGTGGATTACCACATGCATGGTGAATGATCATTTATATTCATTCCTTATTAAATTATGGAAATGATCTGTCTACGTGGATTACCGCTTGGCGGGTGAAAATTCATTTGCAGTTTCGTATATTCTATTATACTCGTCTGAGATATCATTTCTTTTGTACTCGTCATGGAATATCATTTTCTTTGGTATTTTTTTATGAGTTATTATTCACAGGTTACTATTCACCCAGTTACTATTCACTCTAGTATTATTCACTCGGGTATTCGGGGCACTTTTCGTGTCGGAGTACTATTCACAAGTTACTATTCATGAGTTACTATTCACCCAAATTACTATTCACCCGAATGTTATTCACTCGGGTATTTGGGGTACTTTTCATGTCGGGGTACTATTCACGAGGTACTATTCCCGAAGTACTATTCACGGGGTACTATTTACCCAAAAAATATATTTCTTTTTTGTCCAAATTATTTTTGGTACATGAATATTATTCTTGAATTTTTCTCTACAAAACAGTATCATGATAATAATTTGGATATTTTTAAATTTTGGATAAATTTAAATTCTTTAATATTTATCATTGATTTCGTTGGATTTGATTTCGTTTGATTATTGCTTATATCATTGTCATCATGCTCATGCTTATATTATGATGAAAGTCATCTTTGGCTTACGTGCATAGATGGACTTGGTATGATTATGACCAGGGATTATTCGGTATAATCATGACCGTAATGTGACGAATGATGTGGTAAAAGTCCTCATTGGCCTGTAGTTCATTGATGGATAGTTGTTGGTATGATTATGACTAAGGATTATTCGGTATAATCATGACCATTGATGATTACATGAATATACTTGGTCATGGTGCAGGGATGATTCAATTTTATTTATTAAGCTGAGTCTCAGTAATAAAGTTGATGAAAAACTTTTTAAATCATAGAAGATAATAGATTTTATGCTATACTTGACCCTTCTAATGGATTGCTTATTCCGCTGCAGTTGCTGATCTAAAACTTGTTGTCTATTGTATTCTATCAGTTGTTATACTGTTGAAGGCTAAGGATAATTTATTTTGCATTATCTTAGTCATAATATTTCTTACTGGGCTAGTTGAGCTCACCCTTTCTTTCATTGTTTTCTTCAGGAAATGAGAATATAGCTGGGACGAGTCGGGGAACGGATTGGCGGTTCAGATGATTGTTTTAGTAGTCCTCACTATTCTGTGAAATAGTGTGATAATAATTGTAATGAGGACTCCATTGAGAGTGGATATTGTCTAGAAGGCAATATTCTTGTTTAAACTCTTAGATTATGTTATGTTGTATTTTACACGACTGTTGTATAATTAAGTTGTATTTGAATTTTGTACCATGTATCTGACGACCCAAGATGGGTGATGTATACCTGTTTTGGGGGCGTCACACAAAGCCCCCTACAATGCTTATGTGCGGGGTCGCTTAGTCCCGTTCAGTACCGATGCCATCAACACCTATTATCAGTTACGAGTACCTCGACAATGCCAATATGCCCATCTATGTGATTTCGATCCGGACTATGAGGCGATACTCAAAGAAATGACTAAGCCAGGAACAACATGGATCAAAGGTCGGAAGGGAGGCACAATTTTTCATAGTAAAGATCTCAGTTGGTATGGTAAAATTTGGTATGCTTTCTTATGTGCTACATTGTATCCGTCCCAACACACATCGGACGTGACCAAGGAGAAGGCATTACTTCTATACGCGATTGTAAAAGACTTCATCATTGATGTTAGGGCCATAATATGTTTTTCCATCCACCGGTGCTTACGAGGAAACTTTTCAGGCGGTTTGCCACACCCATCACTCATATGTGGGTTGTGTCGCCAAGAGGGTGTGAGATGGTCGGATGATGAACCCACACAGATGCCGCTTCAGTTACTAGATTCCAGAATGATAGTACGATATTCGGTGTGGGCCGGAGGTGATTCCCATCCTCGAGGTCTGGGTTTTATTTTTCCATCAGCTTCGGAGGACGAAGTTGACGCTGTAAACACCTCGGAGGATGAGGATGAGACTATGGGAGATCAAGGAACCGATCAGGTACCGCAGTTAGAGGCATTATCTAGTCCTCAATTTCTTGCTTTTCAACGTCAAATGGATGAGCACAATAAGACAGCACGAAGGGAGATGCGGCGACTTGTATTGAGACAAGACCACATATTTGACGCTATGAACATGTCTTTCGCTTCACTCCATATGACACTCCAGAGTTTCAATCCAGCTGCCCAATTTCCATACCAGCAGCCCATGCCAATGCCAAGGATTCTACCAAGTGATTCAGAGGAAGAAGATCAACCACCACCACCCCAGACTTATGCGATTACAGGGAAGTCCTCACACATTTTATTGCGATTATCCATACAATGAGGGCATTGTAATTCTTAAGTTTGGGGGATTTAATTACTTGTTTGCATGTATACTGTCATTAGTTAGGCTTACATTTGTCATTGCATTTTAGTTTTGCATATTAATTTAGGAATTGTGATGTTGCATTCATGTAGTCACACAGTTGCATGATAGCTTAAGTGCATACATACATGATAGCTTAAGTGCATACATAGTAGCTTAGGTTAATTTTGATTGCATTTTTTATTTTAGTTATTACTGCATGATGTTATGTGATGTTTGATATATATAATGATGTTATGTGATGTTTGATATATATCTAAAAAAAATTAGTTAAATATTGTGTTTGCATATGTCCAGCAGTGTTGTAGTTCAGGTTATTTTGGGCCAATGATGAGATTGAGACTAAGTTAACAAATAAAACATTGATTATTAGAACTGTGATATAGTTTCTGTTATGAATCAAATATTGTGCTTGTTTGAAACTGGTATAAAAAGGGAAGCACGTAACAACATCTGTGTTGACTGGTTAGTTCAAATTGATACATAAAGATTTTTTAAAGGATAATGCTAGGGTGAACGAGAAAATGACAAGGATAGGCAGTGAAAACGACGAATTAGGCAAGAACTTAAGTTTAGGGGAGAGAGGTAGGGTATATAAGATTCAAAGAAAAAAAAAAGAAAATAATATCTAGTTGAGTCTTATGGTGGGTTAAGGAAAATATACTCCCCATAAACATGAGCGTGAGATGGAGCGTAAAACGCACTCACCAACCTTCTATCTAAAAAAAGTATGAAAAAGACAGGAAATAAGAGCAAAGGGTCCCCATCAATGAAAAGAAAAAAAAGAAAAGAAAGCATGAATACCCTATTTGATCCTTTAAGCTTGGTAAATGTCTGAATTCAGTTGGAATTTGCCTTTTTTTTTGAAATTTTTAAGTTTGCGCTATATAATTCCTTCTAAGAAATTGGTTATGTATTGAATTTGAGTTCGTATCAGTTATTATGGATGTTAAACACACACGCACAATATATCAGTGATAATGATTTAAGATTTGAGAACTAATAAGGAATTATTGATTGGTTGGTTTTGGTGATTAATATTGTAGAGTTTGCTTGTTTTCTCTGAGGCCAGTGAGATAATTTTTAATTCTGTGATACTGTTGGATTCGTAATCATATAGATTAGTTATATTACATCTCACTGCATTGCATTACATAGCTTGTAGTTTGTTTTGTGCTCGAGGACTAGCACGGTTTAAGTTTGGGGGATTTTGATAAGTGGATTTTATATCCACGAATCGATGTCCATTTCGAGCTTAATCGTTGTTACTTTCTTGTTTTCATGTTCATTTTTACTCGTTTTGTGTTCTTTTATGTGTAGGGTGGTTGAGGTGGCAAGAAGCAAAGAATGGACGTCATTTGGAGCATTATGGTTGCAAGTTATGGAGTTAAGAAAAATCAGTTTGTAGAACATACCCCCGCCGGGGCGGGGGGTCTTCTCATTTGGTTTATAGAATGCATGCCACGGGCGCCTTATTTAAACATATACCCCGTAAGTGGGGAGTCTCATAATCTTGAGTGTTAGTGTTCTGCAGTTTGAACTCTGCTGGAAGTTGGATTTGAGGACTTGGGATAGTAAATGGACTCTGATTAGCATGGGATTTCAGCTAGGACTTGTCGTGGGGATATCTATTGCTCAACTAACAACAAATTAGAAGGCACAAGGCATATTACAGAGATCAATTCCAGATTTTCATAGCAAGCTTTGGAGGAAGACTTTGAAGAGATTTTCGTGTCGATTGTAGATTTAGGCTACGTGAACGGTATTTTTCACTATTCTTCTTTTTAGTCTTATATTTGTAATTGAAAGGATGTTATCTTTGAATTATTCAATTATTATTTCATTCATGATGAACTAATTCACTTGTTAAGCTTATGATGGATCCTTAAGTGAAAAGATGGTTTATAACTTTGATTTTCAATTCAATAAACTAATTTCCAGTTTATCTATATTAATTTGAGTTTGAATTTATGAATTGTCTGATCAACAATTCTTTGTGGATTTGTATAGAATCGAGAGAGGGTATACGAATCTAGACTTAGTTAATATAGCATGTGTTCATGAATTTTATGAATAACAGAATCTTGATGAATGTTAAGGTAGAGATATGCTTGACATCGCATGTAATCGGATAGGGAATGTAACCTTAAACCTTCTTTAATTATAATTCACATAGAGATATAGTGAGTTAGTTGATTAAGGTGTTTAACTTGTTTCTATCTAATTTTTTAGATTTAAGTTAATACGGTATTAGTGCATCGAGAGGTGGCTAGTACTACATTCGTGTTCTTGATTAATAAACTGGGATAGTGAGTTGAATTGGAATAAAGGTGTAGAAATCAGAGTGAAGCTTAGGGTGAAATCATAAGTCTAATTCTCCATTAATTGTTTGAAATTTCAGTTTTGATATTTGTGATTGTTTTGTGCTAGTATATTTATTAATAATTTAGTTTCTATAATTTTAATCATTAAATTGGATAGTTTAATAAAATTAGGATTAATAGGAAATTGATAATTGTAAGGTTAAATTTCTTACTAAATTGTCTCGTGGGAACGATACTCTACTCACTATTATATTACTTGTTGACCACGCGTATACTGCAGTATTATGTGTGTATATAGATTTTACTACTAGCAGTCTGGAGATTTTTTCTCATCTTGGATTTTTTCTGATCTGATTTTTTCAATTACCTATTTTTCTAAGATTTTAACACTTTTCTAAGTACCAATGGCGGTAATGACTTTTTTGAATTTGGTAAAACCAAAATCTAAAAATACCAAAATTTAATAATTAATAGTTAATGTTTTGTAATTTTATATATTAAATAATTTTTTATATATTAATAATTTCTATATAATAGTAGTTTTATTAATTTTTTATATATATTAATAATGTTTTGTAGTTTTATTTTATATATTAATTATTATTAATAGTTAATGATTTCTTAGTTTTTAAAAAAATTATTAATATATAAAAAAAATTATTTAATTATTATTAATAATTATATATATTACCATGAGGTATAACCGAAAATCGAACCGAAAAAAACCTAAGATCGATTTTATACTTAAATCGAAGATGAAAAAATAATTCGATCTTTGGTTTCTGGTTCTTATTTTTTCGATAATTTCGAATTTGTACCGGTTCGGTTTTTTACCGATGAATACCCCTAGTAGTAAGTATATTTATTATGTGAGAATGTCCTAATTAAATTAGGAAAAGAAAGTTGTGGCTACCCTGTAAATATTGTCTTGTGTTTAGAGAAAGAACACAATTAAGAGCAGTAACATCCTATAATTGAGTCTTAAGTTGTTGTGTGAATAGGTTTTTTCAGCTTTTATACCGTGTAAAAAGTTGTATCGTAAAATTAATATATATATATATATATATATATATATATATATAAGTTAATTTTATGAATTAGGTCATTAAGTTGAGTGTTATTATTTATTTTGCGTGACTTATATAATTCCTAACAGAAATATCAAATACTTGCGAAAATAGTTTCAATTTTCATTTGCAATGGAGAGGAGTATTACCCAAAATTCTGTGCAGAAGATCACCAATACCTATCCTGTTAATTCCCAGACTTTCTTCCCAAAATTAAAAACAGCAAGTATCTAATTACATTACTTAATTTCTCCCTCTAGGATCCCCGAAACTGGCCGAATTTAAATTCCTCCCATCTCCAACAACTCTAAATCAATGGCTAGTAATCATCATAATCTCTGAAATATAATCACTTAAACGCTTGCAATTGCTTCTATTTACTTTAAAAAATTAATAATGGTTTTATATTAAAATTATAATAATTTACTTTAAAATTAATAATGGTCTTATATTTACCCTTTTTGGTACAAAAAAATAATTGAAGAAATGTAAAAATGAGACTAAATATTACACATAAGTATTTTTTAGTCACGTGTCGTGTAATTTATCAATTTTATTACGTGAAACTATTAATTATATGTAATCATAAAAAATTAAAAGTTTAATCTCTTAATGGAAAAGTTTGTGAAGACAAACGTAGTTAAACGAATGAAATTTATCAATTTTATTACGTGACACTATTAATTATATGTAATCATAAAAAATTAAAAGTTTAATCTCTTAATGGAAAAGTTTGAGAAGACAAATGTAGTTAAACAAATGAAAAGTACGTTTAATCTATGAAAAAGTTTAATCCCTTAATGAAAATATTTGAAAAAATTAAAAGTTTAATCTCTTAATAGAAAAGTTTAATCTATGAAATATAATCATTTAAACGCTTGCAATTGCTTAAATGGATCATATCGTATTGATAAGAATTGAACTAACAATTTTAAATAAACGATCTATAAAATGCTGTTACCGCTAGCTACTACGAATCTCCGATCACACACTACTACTTTTTTTTCTTCTCAACATCACCGTCTTTATGACCACAGCTGATGAAATTAATTATGAGCCGATCTTCGCCGGGAAGAGTAATCCGAATGACCTCCGGCCAATAATTTGGAACCTGCACAATCTGTAGCCGCCCTGCCTCCCTCACTATTTCCAGATTAAATAGCGGCCGTCCGTTTCTGTTCAAAGTTGACAAAAGTGGCGGGAAAACCCTCGCCCTTGCTCTCCCTCTGTCTCTGATCACCGCTGGCACCGCCGCCTTTCCCAATCCTGATTCCTCCTTTACTACCATCGGCGGCGACGCCATCTCCATCTCCTCCTTCAGATTATCCCAGACTCCGTTCTCCGTTTCAAACCCTAGGAGGCCTTCCCTAGATGTGGCGAAGAAGCGTTCATCGTCGCCAGCACTTGTCCTATTATTTTCACTTGAATCTGCGCCGTCGACCGCACTATCATCGTCTCCGTTTCCGGCATCGGAAGCAGTGACTTTTCCGGCAATGGAGTCATCATTATTGTCGCTGGCTGCAGTGAACGTCAAACTAATTCCGGATTCTCTGTTCCGGCGACTGAATGTAGGGACATCGTCGGAGGGATCGAGAACGGACCGGAAAAAACTCATGAATTGGTAGTAAAGTTCACCCCGGAGATTAGCGATTACTGCAAATATATACTCCATATATATATATATATATGAACGAGGGAATAATTTATGGGGTCTTACAATTTGGAAATTCTGTGGATAATTGTGATAAATATAAGGTAATTAATTAGAGCTGGATTTGCGCCTTCAATCACAGCTTGAGAATTATATGCATGGGATTTAGGATTTGTATATCCAAATCCAAATCCAATTCCAATTCATATCCCTATCCATTCTTTTACTCTCTTTTTTTTTCCATATCAGTCGTGTGATATGTATTAATGAATTTTTAAAAAATATATATATATAATAAGTGAGATTTTTCTATAATTTCTATTATATATTGATAAATTTTATAATTATAATTCAATATAAATTTATCGTAATATATAAAATAACTCTTTATCTCTTTATATGTTTCATTTATCTTAATTTATATGTTTCATTTATAAAATAAATTTATCTTAATTTATATATTTCATTTATCTCTTTTATTGTAATACATAACATAACTCTTAACTTATATGTTTCATTTATCTCTTACAAAAAAAATTATTATTATATTTAACTAAGCAAAATGTGGTTCACGTAAAATTATGATGATATTGGATCTAGTGATAACTTATAAGTTAAAATTTAAACTAAATTATAAGTTATTTATAAATAATAATTTATAATAAAAAATATTTGACACCAATTTTATTTATAAGTTAAGATTTAAGTTAAAATAAGTTGTGAAAGTTTTTTTACTGATAGAAACTTATAAGTAAAAATAAATTATAAAAATTAATAAAAAATATTTGGATTCAACATTTTATCATAAAATTATTATTCCAACATTGAAAAGAAGCACAGCATCGATATACATGAGTTTTTTTTTTTTTTTGACATAGTATCCATGAGTTATTAATCAACAATATTATTACTACTCTTTTAAAAATTATTATAAATTATTCTCTTTTTATTTTTTATTATTCTTTTAAATTTTGATACTTCCAAGTTACAAAGCTCAAAAAAAATAAAGGAGAATAAAATTTAAGTAAATATTGAGAAAAAAAGTTATCCTAGTAAATGTAAATTTAATTATTTTTTTATAAATTTTAATATCAATTAAAAAATTAAAATAAAAAATAGTTGGAGGGAGAGCGAACGGGAGGGATAAAGAGTGTTGAGAGAGATGGAGAAAGGGAGATAGATATAAAGAGACAAATTAGATGTACGTGTCTATTTGAATTTTACCCTTAAATTAAAAGTTACTCCCTCCGTCCCATGATAAATATCTTTATTACTATTTTGGATAGTCTCATGTTAAATATTTATTTTTCTTTAATAATTAAACTTTTACACATTTTTTTCTATTGTACCCGTAACATTAAATATCTCATACTTTTCTTATTCTGATTCTCTCTCCATAATTAATGACATATTATTATGAATAATTTTGTCATTTCATTCCTCTTCTTAATATGCGTGAAAAGTCCACCAGAATTTTTTTCCTGGGACAGAGGGAGTAACAAATTCAATTCATCTCACGATTATACGAATTTATGTACGTGTCTATTTGAATTTTACCCTTAAACTAAAATAAGACAATATCTTGAAATTTAAGCTTATAATTTGATTATCATGCAATTATTAATAACTTAAATGTTATTATTATTTTCTTTACATAAAGGAGTATCAGTAATTTGTCAATTATTTTTATAAAAATAACTTTTATGTATAAGGTATTTTTTCCATGTTGTTAGTGAATTTTAAAGGAAAAGGAAAAAAATTAAACTTATCTTGATCATCTAGATGAGAATTGGCGAATGAAACAGATAAAAGCAATAATTGAATCCAAAAAATTATCATTAAATTTACTTTAAAAAATTAAATTTACCAAAAATTAATAATTTACCAAAAGGGTAAAATTATCATTAAATTTACTTTAAAAAATTAATAATAGTTTTATATTAAAATTATAATAATTTACTTTAAAATTAATAATGGTCTTATATTTTACTCTTTTTTGGTACAAAAAAATAATTGAAAAAATATAAAAATGAGACTAAATATTACACATAAGTATTTTTTAGTCATGTGTAGGTGTAATTTCATCAATTTTATTCGAAGTTTAATCTCTTAATGGAAAAGTTTGAGAAGACAAACTAGTTAAAATGAATGAATGAAAAGTACGTTTAATCTATGAAAAAGTTTAATCTCCTAATGAAAAAATTTGAAAATATTAAAAGTTTAATTAGGAAAAGTTTAATCTATGAAATATAATCATTTAAACGCTTGCAATTGCTTAAATGGATCATCTCGTATTGAGAAGAATTGGACTAACAATTTTAAATAAATGATCTATAAAATGCTGTTACCGCTAGCTACTACGAATCTCCGATCACACACTACTACTTTCTTTTCTTCTCAACATCACCGTCTTTATGACCACATGAAATTAATTCTCAGCCGATCATCGCCGGGAATAGTAATCCGAATGATCTCCGGCAAATAATTTGGAACCTGCACGATCTGTAGCCGCCCTGCCTCCCTCACCATATCCAGATTAAATAGCGGCTGTCCGTTTCTGTTCAAACTTGACAAAAGTGGCGAGAAAATCCTAGCCCTTGCTCTCTCTCTGTCTCTGATCACCACTGGCACCGCTGCCGTTCCAAATCCTGAATCCTCCTTTACTACCATCGGCGGCGACGCATCTCCATCTCCTCCTTCAGATTAACCCAGACTCCTACCTCCTTCTCGTTCTCGGTTTCAAACCCTAGGAGGCCTTCTGTAGATGTGGCGAAGCGTTCGTCGTCGCCAGCACTTGTCCTATTATTTTCACTAGAATCTGCGCCATCGACCGCACTATCATCGTCTCCGTTTCCGGCATCGGAAGCAGCGACTTTTCCGGCAATGGAGTCATTATTGTCGCTGCCTGCAGCGAACGTCAAACTAATTCCGGATTCTCTGTTCCGGCGACTGAATGTAGGGACATCGTCGGAGGGATCGAGAACGGACCGGAAAAAACTCATGAATTGTTAGTAAAGTTCTCCCCGGAGATTAGCGATTACTGCAAATATATATGAACGAGGGAATATTTTATGAGGTCTTACAATTCGGAAATTCTGTGGATAATTGTGATATATATAAGGTAATTAACTAGATAATTAGGCGTTGCTGGATTTACGCCTTCAAGAATTAAATGCATGGGATTTAGGATTTGTATATCCGATTTCAATTCCTATCCCTATCCGTTCTTTTACTCTTTTTTTGCGATATATATTGCGAATATTTAAATTAATTATTTAATTATCAGTTATGTGATAGTATGTATTAGTGATAATTTTTAGAGAAATATATAATAAGTGAGATTTTTTATAATTTTATTAATCTCCTATATTGATAAATTTTATAATTATAATTCACATAAATTTATCATAATATATAAAATAACTCTTAATTTATATGTTTCATTTATCTCTTTTATCGTAATACATAACATAACTTTTAACTTATATATGTTTCATTTATCTCTTACAAAAAATTATTATTATATTTAACTAAGCAAGACTGTGGTTCACGTAAAATTATGATGATATTGAATCTTCTAGTGATAACTTATAAGTTAAAATTTAAACTAAATTATAAGTTATTTATAAATAATAATTTATAATAAAAAAAATATTTGACACTAATTTTATTTATAAGTTAAGAGTTAAGTTAAAATAAGTTGTGAAAGTTTTTTTAGTGATAATGATTCATAAGTAAAAATAAATTGTAAAAATTGCTAAAATAATTAATAAAAAATATTTGGGTTCAACATTTTGTCATAAAAATTATCATTCCAACATTAAAAAGCACAGTTTCAATATACATGAGTTTTTCTTTTTTGTTTTTTTTGACATAGTATCCATGAGTTATTAATCAACAATATTATTACTACTCTTTTAAAATTTTTAATATAAATTATTCTCTTTTGTTTTTTTTATTCTTTCTAAATTTTGATACTTCCAAGTTACAAAGCTCAAAAAAAATTAAAGGAGAATAAAACTTAAGTAAATATTGAGAAAAAAATTATCCTAGTAAATGTAAATTTGATTATTATTTTATAAATTTTAATATCAATTAAAAATTAAAATAAAAAATAGTTGGAGGGAGAGCGAACAGGAGGGATAAAGAGTGTGAGAGAGATGGAGAAAAGGAAATAGATATAAAGAGACAAATTAGATGTAATTTGTGGAGGAAAAAAATGAAAATAGAATAGTAATTATATTTAGTCAAATTTATTTATTTAAAATGATTTATAAGTCATTTTTGAGAAAAAATTATTACTTCTCAAAAAGAATTTATAAGTTAATTTAGAAGTAAAAAATTAAGTCATGATCAAGCACCCAACAAAATAAATGACTTCTAAATTAGTTTGATCAATTTATAAGCCATGGTCCATAATCTAAATATTAATTTATACTAAATACCTATTTTATAAAGAAAATGAGGAAAGTTGTTATTAATGAATTCTCGATCCAAACTTTAATTAAATGTGATTGTAAAGCTACTCAAAAGATAATTAGACATATCCTTCGAGCGAAAAATATGTAATTTTATACTTTCGAGTTTAATTAGGGTTTCTTATATGTGTGTGAATATATATATATATATATATATATATATATATATATATATATATATATATATATATATATATATATATTCATTCAATTCTATGATGTAAGAAATCTCCAAAAGATAGTGAAATTGTTAGCCATCAACTGTAGACTAGCTCAACATTTGATTGAACCACGTAAATTTTGTATATCATGTGATTGTTTATTATTTTTTGTTACGTTGTTATTCTCTAACAAAAGCAAATGATGCCTTGAAGTTGTACTTTTTTTTAAAAAAAATATCTTGTTCTCTTTATCTCTAAAATTTCACCTATATTTTTTCATCCATATATATTTTACCATTATTATTCAAATATATCAATACAAGTATATAACAAGTCAAGATGAGATCTTATCGAAATTAATTTGGTAGGTTATTTCAAAGGTAATTTAGACATCAACTTAAAATTCTCAAATACAAATTATATAATTATAATAATACATGTTCAAATTCAATGAATATAATTATAATTTAATATATATATATACGCACACACACACATCAATCAATATAAGTATATAACAAGCCAAAAATAGATCTTATCCAAATTAAATCTTATCCAAATTAATATGATTGGTCATTTCAAGGGTAATTTGAACATCAACTTATAATTCTCAAAAAAGTATTACTATCATATATATATATATATATATATATATATATATATATATATATACTCTGTGACGCCCCCAAAATAGGTCCACACGATCTATTCTGAGTCGCCAGATATCACATTACAGAAATTAAATACAAACTTCATTTATAAAACTGTTGAGCAATTAAATGCGTAGTATGACAACACATAAGTCATGAGTTTTAATACAAATATATGTAACTCTCTATGGTGCCTCGACCACAACACACCTTACAATGGTACTTTACATAAAAGTACAATCAATAACTGTTTTAGAAATTAAAATCTTTGGAAAATGCTCCAGGAAACCTTCGTACATGGGAGGCCATGCATCTAAATTATGATAGATATCATATGACTCGAGAATTATCCTTGGTTGACCCAATAGACCCCAAAGAAAAATGAGAAGTTTATTATCATGTTTTTTCCAATGGTGAGTCTTCTTTTGACATATAATTATCTCCATTGTCTCCAAGTGAGAATTATATTTCAACCAAACTCCAAGATTATATAAGTAGTGCTCATACATATAATCAGCAAGTGTGTCAGGAATAAACATGTGAATGATATTCCTGTTTACATATGATTTAATTATGACATATATATATATATATATGAATGAATATGCAAGTATGTTTGCATTAAGAAAATCTGTAAAGTCCTTTGATAGATAATAGAAACATATGTACAAGGACTTAGAATGAATTGATCAAATGTGTTAGGTTAATCCTACATTAGCAAAACAGCTTTGTAAAGTCCTTTAAAAGAAATGATGTACAAGGACTATAAATATAGAAAGATCAAGCATGTTAGGTTGATCTTATGATGTAACAGATAGGTTTGTCTGATCGTCAAGCACTGCACCAGAAATCGTATTCTGCCAGGAGAGTCAAGGAAAACTAGAGAGCTATCGAAGCAGAATTATAGTCTGCAAAATAGTAGATCTCGGAGTTCGTAGACTTCCAGGAGAGACGAGAAAGGATCGTAGTGTGTCGAGGAGAACTTCCTCAGAGCTGTAGTCTGCTGAGGAAGTCATGTTCAGAATCATAGAGACAACCTACCTACGAGCCGACCGAGCGTCTACCAAAGTCAAGTGAAGAATCGTAGACTACACTCAGAATCGTAGAGTCTACTGATCGTATCAAAGGCAGAAATCGTAGTCGTGCAAGATCAGATGAAAACAAGCACAACAATAGAAATTGTAGAGTGTCAAGATCTGATCTCAGAGTCATAGTGTCTGCACAACCGAAGCAGAATCATAGAGTGCAGAACTAAGATGTAAACAGATGTGCTCACAATGCCAAGTCATAATCATAGAGCAAACACGATTCTCAACAATTGAGCACTCCCAGAATATCCAAAGGAATGAAGCCTCTGGTTGGCACTGCATAGATACGTCCCATCTAAAGGAAACCAAAGAGCACTCAATGAATGGCATGCAAGCTAATAGAAGATCTAAGCACCAACTCAATCAGCATCAAGATTGAGTTGTGAATCCATTCAAGACGAAGTCTTCCATAAGGAAATCAGAAGAAGACTTCTGTAACTAACTAAGGAAAGTCGCCAAGTGCGAGAGTCGTCAAGCAATGAAAGACAACGATCTTGGAAGCAACCAGGATCGTAGTGTTTGCCAAACAAAGAAAGAACTGATTGAGTGTACACGGAGATACTGGTCAGTCTCTCAAGAACAAGGCTAAAGTGATTAAGCATGGGTTAGTCCATTGATGATAGGTGAACAGGAGATCACAAGAAGAAAGCGAACTGAGCATACTACAAATCTGAGATGTCTTGCTATTCAGAAGGGACCATAACAAAGAGTCAAGTCATCGATCTCGAGAAACAAATGAGGCAAAATGTAAGTATCAAAGCACTGCACAAGAGAAGGAAGAGGTGTTTCACGTGGAGATCCAATCAACACTCTTTAAAATCGTAGTGTTGTGTCTACCAGTCAACAAGACACTACGATCAAGTCCATGAATACATGCATCAGAATCGTAGTGTTCTAATAGCTGAAGACTGAAGCATTGGCAACGGTTCAATCTGAAGGGTAATATTCGAACAAGAGCTTATTGAGAGCATCAATGCAAGGACAACCTCTGATCGAGAAATCAGAAGGGTGAAATAAAGTCGTCGACCTGCCCAAGATATCAAAGTGACATATCTGACAGGGTTGGTGAAACAGCAGACTGCAGTGTCAGAAAGTCAGAAAAAGATGTCATGTCACATCTGCAGTTTGCACCAAATAACTCGAGATCTGCTAAGAAATTTGAATAGCTTTCAACGGCTACTTTCCAACGGGAAGATTGGGAAGCAGTATAAATCAACAGAGCTTTAAAGATTAAGAGTTGCTGATGATTGTATTGTTGCAGAATCGTTGAGTTGGTGAATGCTATTATTGACTCTACGAGTTCCACCAAAGATCAATAGAACAAGTCTCAGTGACAGTGAGACTACCAAGGTGGAAGTGAAGAAACTTTGAAGAAGGAATCAAACAGATCGAAGCTTCACTCAACAAAGATGAGAATGTCACTAAAGATGACAGCCAAGCTGAGAGCCGAGAAGGCTAAGAAGATAGCATTCAGGAAAGTGGCTAAGTACAAAGAAGATCAAGAGAGCCACTCTACGAATCATCATGAACCGAAAGCTAAAACTGAACAAGTGCAGAACCATGTCTGCAAAGTATTCAAGAAGGGTTCAGGGATTGCTAAGTGTCAGACAAAGTCTACTAAAAGCACAGAGACTTAGCAAACCCAGATGGTGATGGTGCACAGCTGATACCAGATGAAGATGAGCAGAAAAAAGCGAAGATCAGATGCACCAAAGAAGATGTGGTCCAGACCCGAAGCAGAATACAAAGAGGACCACATCAAGCTGCTAAGTACAAAAGATGTTCAGAGCTTAATGACATCTTAGCAGCTCAGCACCAACAACATCAACAACTACAACAACAAGAAGCCAAGGCCTGAGGGGTCCTTGTCCGGAGGGACTAAATGAAGTTCCAAGCCTGCTGGGCTTGAAGAGTTCCTAGGGAACTAGAGAAGTTCCAAGGTCATTGGCCTCAAGAGTTCTTAGTGAACTAAAGTCCCAAGGTCACGGCCTCAAGGAATCTTAGTGATTCGTGGTGCCGCCTTCCCTAGTAGAAATCTCGCTAGTTGAAAGCGGAAGAGTGGATTAGGAGCTTGAGTCTCCGAACCACTTAAAACCTCTTGTGTCTTTTACTTTATGTCATTTACATTATGTACATTAATCTGCTATAATCGCTATGCATGTTTTAACCGCTATCATCAAGTAACTCTACGAACAATGTATGTGTGATTATGAATATATCAATGAAGGGGATCTTTTACTTATTCCACTGTGCTTGAAAAGATTCTTAAGTTTGTCACATGCTAAATTATTAGCAATACAAAATAAACTGGAAAAATATTTTGAAATTCTAAGGATCTATTCAAACCCCCCCCCCCCCTTCTAGATCTATATTGTGCCTACTGGGAACTAACAAAGTGCATGTGCACAACCCTGTCTTATGATAACACGAGGTCATCTGTCATTAGATATCTTGTATGATAGTAGCAAAACGCCCTTCCAAATTTGGGTTCACCTCACCCTATTCGGTTCACCAAAATCAACGGTTAAAATGACGTATAAAATACGACACATTTATCTATAATTCTCAATAAAATTATTTCCATATTGTTTTAAGGGAAACCTCAACAGCTATAGACCATCGTTCTATTCCCTGCATACCCCGGGCGACCCAAATTTACACTCTTATTACCTGAAAAGAATTGTGAAACAAAAGGGTGAACTCAACTAGCCCAGTAAAGAATATTATGACTAAGATAATTCATTTATCAATAGCCTTCATCAGAATAAATCAGAGATTTAGAACATATGGTAGATAATAAAAGATTTCAACCATAATTGCAGCAGAATCAACAATTCATTAGAAGAGTAAAGTAGAACATAATGTCTACTATCTCTTCCAAATTAAAAGTCCATCGTTAATATTTCATTCATGTAATACTCATCAATAGTTCTTTGTTGTACCCAAGACAAAGAGAATTTGCGTCACCTGTCTTCACCTGGACCACTAAAGATTATAGTTAAATTCATAATTCATATTTATGATCATGCAAATCAATAGCTTTTCCTTGTCACAAAGGCTTAATAGAACGTTTTCTCAATATCCTTACCCCAAGGGCTAAAGATATTCAAATGTAATAACAATGATCATACCAATCAATTTTCTATCTTTACACTACGAGCCAAAGATATTCAACTATAAAACTAATGGTCATGATCATACCAATCAATTGTCTGTCAGTACACTACGACCAAAGACATACAATTGTTAATTAATGGTCATGATCCTGCCAATTACATCATCAAATTATCCATGTACTATGGGCCAAGGATATTCGTTAGTATCACCAGTGGTCATGATCATGTCATACACTTATCCATCTTTGCACTACGGGCCAAAGCTATCAATCAACAGTTCGTCTTTGCACATAAGCTAAAGATATACAATTGTAAAATCAATAATCAACAGTCCATCTTTGCACGTAAGCCAAAGATATTCAACCATAAAACCAATAATCAACAGTCCATCTATGCACTACGGGCCAAAGATGACTTTCGTTACAATATAAGCATGAGGATGATGACAACGATATAAGCATCAATCAAACAGAATCAAGGATAAATATTAAAGACTTTAAATTTATCCAGAGTTTAAAAATATCCAAATTGTCAACATGATACTGCTTTGTGGAGTAAAATTCAAGAATAATATTCACCTATCAAAAATAATTTTGGACAGAAAAGAAATCATTTTTTGTCGTGAATAGTACCGTGGGTGAATAGTAACCGAATGAAGAGTACCCCGGTATGAAAAGTGCCCCGAATACCCGAGTGAATAATACTAGAGTGAATAGTAACTGGGTGAATAGTAACCCATAAATAGTAACTCGTGAATAGTACTCCGGCACGAAAAGTGTCCCGAATACCCGAGTGAATAATACTAGAGTGAATAATAACCGGGTGAATAATAACCTGTGAATAGTACCCCGGGTGAAAATATTGATATTTAATAAGAGAGTTCAGATCAATATTCCAATAAAACGATACTGGATGAAGCGCAAAAATCAAGGATATTCCAATAATTTCAAGGATTATAGAAGCAATACTTACCACAATAAGTTTAGATTTAAGAATATGAAAAGAAATAACATACAAAACTGCAAATGGATTTTCACCTGTCATACGGTACGTAATCCGCGTAGACAGGTTATTCTGACATATTAAAGGATGAATACGAAAATAACATCCCTTACGAATACAACAAATAATATCTCTTACCAAACGAAAATAACATCCCTTACCTTAGTAGAAGACCGGATACTGCAATAGTGAAGTAGCTGAATACTCTTCTTCTTTCTCTCTATAATTTCTCTATCTATAGCTTCTCTTGTGAGTCTCAGTAAATTGGAGAGAATGAAAGAAGAATTAGGCTTCTATTTATAGGAGAATGGAATAAATAATAACTAATTCACGAACGGTCCAGATTGATTTACTATTAGAATGGACGGTCTAGATTGATTACTATAAAAACCACAATCGACGGTCCAGATTAATTTACTTTTAAAACCACCACTGACGGTCCAGATTGATTACTTTTAAAACCACCATCGACGGTAAAGATTGATTTACTTTTAAAACCACCATTGACGGTCCAAATTGATTTATTATTAAAACCACCACCGATGGTCCAGATTGATTTACTATTAAAACCACCATCGATGGTCCAGATTGATTTACTATTTAAACCATCATCAATGGTCAAGATTAATTTAACTTATTATACTTTAGTACACCTAAAGTTTTAGAAGTTTGCATTATTCCCCTCTAACTTTTGTAATTCACTTATCTTCAATAAACACATTCTTAACACTTCAATAATTATTCATCATTAATATTATAACTCACAATATTTAACAACCAGATCATTCCCAAGAAAGAGGGGGATTTCCGATAAGGATTTCTCCCTATTGGCGGGCAATTAGGTGACCAAACCTCTCCTCGACAGAACTTTCTAGACATCATCAATATTGCAAATAATAATATGAATAAATTTGTTGTCTCAATTATTAATTTAATAACATAAAATATTATGCAGATGATACTGTGGCAAATAACATGAGATACTATGCAACAATTACTGTAGCAATAATTGAGTAAACTGAGTGGCTTCTTACGTAAACATCAATAATCAATACCGTGTGCTACTATGCAACCATACGTATTACTGTATTTTTACCACTGAGTATTTCAACAGTTTAACGGTAAGACTTTTGCCGTTATTTTTATAAAAAGTTATTTCTGTCGTTTTCTAACTCCGACTGTTATTCCGTTGTGGGGTCCACTAATGATGATGTCGTCAAACGAATATTCCTCGACGAAAGAATATTCCTCGACCAAACGAATATTCCCCAACATAATGAATATTTTATATCAACTTGCTTACTTGCAAAAATTTTAAATATCACCCTTAACTTTAACCTTTTATTAATTTAACCATTTACTAAATAAAATAATAATTATAAGAAAATTGAATACTTTCATTTCATAAAATTTGGGGTCTCACATACTCCCTTCGTCCCTTAATATAAGTTGTTTTAGAGAAGTATTTTTGTCCTTAATATAAGTCGTTTAATAATTTCAAGTAAGTATTAATTGCTTAGTTTCCAATATTACCCTAAGTAATAAATATAATTTTGGTTCTCTCACATTTTTTTGCCCAATAAATAACACTATTTTTTTTCAATATAAAGGGCAATATAGACAATTGATATTATATTTAATGTTATACAATTATTTTCTTTATACTTGTGCACAACTCTAAAATGACTTATATTAAGGGACGATGAAGATATATATATATATATATATATATATATATATATATATATATAAAAAAAAAAAAACTTATAATTAAATTATTTTAATAAACAAAAAATATATAAAAACGATAACCGTATTTAGCACATGTTCCAAACTTGTCTTATTAATTACACACGCTTTTAATTGCACACACATTTTAAAATTTCACCAATTCACAAAGGTAAATTTAGTTGTTTTTTTATGAAAACAAAATTCTACTAATTAATATAGTAGTAATATGGAGTAGTGTTTTCTAGGGCATCTTTCATGCTCATGGTATATTTTTTAGTTAAGAAAAGTTAACTATAGTATTATTTTTTTCTATATTACTCCCCTAGTCAATTAGTATAAGTCGTTTTAGAGATACATTTTTGTTTCTTAATATTTATAGTTTGAGAATTTCTAGTAAATATTAATTGCTTAATTTCCAATATTATTCCAAATATTAAATATAATTTTGATTCACTCGCTATTTTTTGTCCAATAAATAGCGCTCTATTTCTAGACTCAAATAAGGAGAGATTCACTATCTTCTGAATCATGCCTTACCTGAATGCCAGTCTTTCTTGTCCATTTCTGAGAACCATAATATGAATTTATGAAAGATAGATAGAAAGAAAAAAAGTTGCCTTACGAAGAGAGAGACCTGACGCATAGCCAATGCACAATATCCAATCTTTTTTGTAGTTGTTAGAGAAGTGAATTCCAAAACACCACAATTAAGTAAACTAAAATAGCATATTCTTCCCTTACTCTATTTCATTACAAAAAATAGTCGGGAAGTATATAGAGCGGATAGTATCCCCCTCTTCGTTACGCTCGTCTCCCCTCGAAGAGAAAAGGGGGAGATGAAGTAAAATCAATTGAAGTGGATGTTTCAGGAGTTCATTCAAGCATAGGGGTAGGGCTTCATTGAGGCGTACAAACCCTTATTGTATTGGAATTAAGCGCCCATCTTTTGACTGTTGTCAACTAATCTCTTCAATGTTTGATTCTACTCTATGTTAGAACATTTATGTGAATGATATTCTGATATGTTGTCTTGTCTTAAATTATAGCACCAATATCCCGAAAAAGCTCGCTTAATGCGAGTATAATTCCGATATGAATATTCCATCAGTTAAGTAGCTGATAGAAGGTGTTATAATGTTCAACGGTCATTAGTGACATTTTCGAGTTAGAGTTTTTTGAGAAACACTGCTACTAACATCTCTAAAGGAAGTTGTATAGTCTCCCCCGAGGAGAGATGAGTGTAGCGAAGAGGGGATATGATCCGCTCTATACTTTTCGACTATTTATTGTAAGGAAATAGAGTAAGGGAAGACCTGTTAACTTAATTAACTTAATTGATGTTTCTGCTCCTAGACTACACTAGAGGGCCTAAAACTAGGTATTAATTGAAAGTAGTATGCACACAAGCCAATCATGTTTGATGATAAAGCATATACTTTGTAACAATCTTATTCATTTATTAATAAAAAGTATTAATTTATTAAAGGCTTTTAATTATCTACATGATCTTTGTTTTTATAATATGTGATAAACCCATAGTTTTAAGCAATGCTTTTAGAATAATGATGATGATCATTCTAATGAGATCTAAATTCTTTGAAAGCTTAAAACTAAAATAGTTCCCAATCGTTGGATTACTAAATTGGGGATTAGTGAATCCGGATAGATTGGTACATACGTTGCTTGCTCATTGGATGAGGATGATTGATCTCATGATCATTTGTGTGGAGACACTAAAGCAAGTATGTAGGTGCTTATTAGAGAATAAGTTCATTTGAACGTTGGCTCGCTAAGGAATACCTAATGGAGTTTTATTTGCCTGTCAATAGGAATTCCTGTAGTGATAGTAGTACAAGTGATCCTTGGACTTGAGATCATCATAGTATCTTGTGTATGATGAGTTATACTTTGACTTATTCCTTAAGACCCTTAGGGTATATCAAAGGGTATGCTTGGGTATAATAAGTTGTACATGGAGATAATGTATGATCAATAAAGAATCTACCACTTCTAATAAAAGAAGAGAAATGTCCTATGTGATTCGATAAATGACAACCCAGTAGTCCTTGGCCAAGGCAGAATGAAATTAGAAAGGAGTTTCTAATTTTCATTATTTGGAGTTGTGCATTTAAGGATCGAAATACATATAATTAAATAAAATAAGACTTGACAGTAATTCCATGTCTTATATTTAATTGGGACATTGTATGGTGGAAGGATTGAATTGTACGGTAACTATTTACTCAAAGGTTCTTTTATGATTAATGTTGAAATCTATATTATCTGGGAAAGTCGTTGATCCCTGGGAGGGCTTATCCTATTGTAGAATAAATATTATTTATTTAAATAAATTAATTGTTTAATTTATTTATTTAAATAAGATTAGAATTGTTCTAATTGATTTATTCACAACCGGTTTAATATGGAGAACCTAAAGGGTCACACCATAAAAGGAAGAATAATTATTTAAGAAGTTAATGGCATAATCGTAATAATTTGTTAAGTATATTTAATTTAATCTATGGTGATAGAATGAATTAAATAGCTTAATATTTATTATTTAATATTTTAGAAATATTAAATATAAATTAATAAGAGGAGTCTTATTAATATTATTACAATTATTATTATTTTAATTTCTAAAAGAGTTTAGGAATTAATTTAATATAAGTACTCTCATTTATTTCTAATTGGATTAGGAAGGAAAATTAGTTAAAGGAGTTTAATTAATTATCCCTAATAAGATTAGGGAGCTTAATTAATTAAAAGAATTAATTAATTAAAACCCAATTCTTAATTGTTAAGGTGGGTTGCCCACATCTATAAATAAGAGGAGTCTTATTATGGGTGGTATGGGTTGTTGACTTTAACAAAGTACGTAATAATTCCAAGTTGTTGGGAGTATGCCTTTTTCTATAGAGATAGAAAACTAGGGTATAGCCATAACACCCATCTTCTTAAATTTTATTCTTCCTTGGTGGATCACCTCTAGAGGCCAAACACATGGGTGGCTAACGTTGATCAAAGGAAGGAACCAAACCCGGTGGATTCAAGATTGAACGCGAAAGGATTTGGAGGTGAACTTGTACCTGAGGAAGCTCGATCTTCAAGGGTATGATTTATTCTTTATCTTTTCGTTAAATTAATAATTACATAAAAGGATGATCCGGGTATATTGTTTGTAAATTTTTAAACTCTGATTTTTACACGCTTACGCATTATTTTTGCAATTTGATTGCGTTATGAATATTACAAACCCAACAGTGGCATCAGAGCCAAACCTTTATGCAAATTATTAATTATTTTAATTTAATATGTATATTGATATGTGTTTAGAATAATTTAATTGGGCATAATTTTATTGTATAAAATTTATTTAAAAAAAAATAAAAAAAAATCGAAAATTCAAAAGCAACATGATGTTGCACTTGAAACCATAAAGAAAAGTTACGGAAGGGTTATATATATATATATATATATATATATATATATATATATATATAATATATATATTAATACAGTAACTAATATATATATATATATATATATATATATATATATACTAATTAATATATATATATATATATATATATATATATATATTCTCAATAATTTTATAATTAAAATAAAAGGTTTATTTTAATTTTAAATAAAAAGTTTATTTTAATTTTAAAATAATAGGTTTATTTTAATTTTAAAATTAGATTTCATGCTAACTAATTAGAGTTGGAATTGGATTCCATGCTTAACTAATTGGAGTTGAAATTGGATTTTATTTTTCCTAAAATAAAGGAGTTTATTTGTGAATAGGGAAGTAAATCCATCTTTCCTTAAATAAAGGAGTTTGTTTAGATATGAAATAAGATTTCATATTATTTAAAATAAAAGAGTTTATTTGTGAATAAGAAAGAGAATCCGTGTTTCCTTAAATAAAGGAGTTTATTTAAATATGGAATAAGATTTCATATTATTCAAAATAAAGGAGTTTATTTGTGAATAGGAAAGAATATCCGTGTTTCCTTTAAATAAAGATTTTTTTTTACATGGAATTGGATTCCATAATTAATTAAAATAAAAGAGTTTATTTTAATTAAAGATTTTTTTTATTACATGGAATTAGATTCCATAATTAGTTAAAATAAAGGAGTTTATTTTGATTAAAGATTTTGATTAAAATAAAATAGTTTATTTTATTCAAAATTAGATAAATTAAAATAAAATAATTTTATTTTGATTTAAATTTGGATTAAAATAAAGGAGTTTATTTTGATTCAAAAATAGATTTTATACTAACTAAATTTGCCCATTAAATGATATCAATATATATATTAAATGTTCATTATTCATGAGATGAATGTTATTTATTGATGCATATGGTGATGTGTATGATAATAAATGGGATTGATTATGGACTATTGATTAATGTGATTGGATTTTATTTTAGTTGGATGCATGAATGTATGGGTTTTATTAAATGGGGTCTCACAGTACTCGCCTTCTCTAATTTTTCTAAATGTAAATTCTATCTCCTCCTATGTACTTCTCCTCGATCACGATCAAGGTTTCTATTTATTTTAAATAGTTTTGTAATAGGAATATTTAGAATTAATTTTGAAGAATTAGAGATCAAGGGACAAGAAGCTTGAAGACCCGTTTGTAATGGAGCCCGGTTTAAATGTAATAGTTATATTTAAATATTATTTCTTGCACCCTGGGGTTTGACCTTTTGGTTCACTTGGTGGCTCTAGTGAACCAAACTAGAATAAAAGTCCATAATCAATCCGGGTAGAATATAGTATTCTATATGTGCATGCTTATACTATATATATTATATATTATGCAAACATGCTTCGTGTTGTTAATAATAATACGCGCATTTATATATATATGTAATGCGCGCTTAAACAAGATGAGACAAATTAATAACAAACCCTCAATTTTTTATATTAAGTCTTAAGCGTTCAAAGATATTTGGAATATCGAACGTCGCCTTCTAGCATGATAAAATTAATAGAGTATTAAATATTTAATATGAGTTTGTTGTGTCACCACAAGGCAAGTATTAAGTATTTAAGATGTTAATTTATCACATTTGATGCTTATAAAGAAATTTGAACAATATTGTTTTGTTGTGTCACCACAAGGATGATATTTTTCTTTTTTGAATATATGGAGTGCTAGGTTCGGACTTAACTTGGATAATTTTGATTCGGATGTGCCACCACTGATCAAAATAATCTAAGAGGCAAAATACAAGGAGTTGCATAGTTGATGTAATTGACAAAAAGTTGTCTACCTATTTATTTATATATAGTTTGTTGTGTCACCATAAGGCTATATACATTTGAAATGGGATCCTTATTCTCACTAGCAAATCTTTAATTAGATTTTGCTTAAACTATATATGTGAGGGTAATATAGTTTGAAGAAAATAGTGGGAGATACCAATTTAAAACAAGACCTAAATTATTTTGGTAATTAATAAAAGAATGTATGTTAAAATGTTGTTAATTACAAATTCATTTACGAAATTTTACAATGTCTAAAATTACTATCACTGCGAAGCATATTAGATGCTAAATTAACCGGGCATCAATTAAATGGATTGGTTAAGGAATTTGAGAATAGTTCTCATAGTTTGAAAAGCTATCTTATGTCCTTAATACGCCTATCCTCGCAATGGTTGCGAGATAATGCCTCGAGGAAGAGATTGCTACTTTTAGAAAGTGGCAAGATGATGCACAGCTGGCTCAATGCACCATGCTCGCATCCATGAAAAGTAACGAGCTTCAAATACAAGATGAAACTATGGATGCTCCTACTATATTCCCGCACATCAAGTAGTTGATGGTGAGGAAAGTAGGACCGATAGATATCTCGATATCTAAGGAGCTCTTCCGATCTAGAATGGCCAATGGCACTATAGTATGACATAAAAGTTCTTAACATAATCAATTTGATTGATCAATTAGACAACTGGTTTTGTCATGGATGGAGAGTTGAGCCAAGATTTGATCTTGCACTCACTCCGGACTCCTTTCACAATTGTTGTGAATTTTTCATATGAACAAGCTAGATATCGCCTTTGTTGATTTGCTTAACATGTTGAAAAATGTTGAGAGTCACTTTCCACCAAGAAAGATCAAGTCTTACCGGTAGGGGCCAAAGGATCTTCCGAAATAAAGAACGATTCAAAGAAGGTAAATAGAAAGGCATAAATAAAGGATAATAAGAACAAAATCGACACGGATAAGAAAAGGAGTTTGCTTCCACCGCTATAAGCCCGACACCGGAAAGAAATCATGCGAGAAGCATCTTGCAGAGGCTAACCAAATAAGCTTAGTGAAGTTTCTTCATAATACGCTTTTGTTCATGGTTGAAATAAATTTTTCTTTAAGTCAATGTTCTACTTGGGTATTGGATACCGACTTTGGTTATCAAAATATAGATTTATGAAGGACCAAATGTAAGTAGAAAGTTAAACAAAGATAAGTAATCCTATGTGTGAAAAATGAAGCAAAGGTTGTTTGCGTTAGCCATAGAACTTATATTTTAAAGATCGCCTTAGCAAATCTATTAAGTCAATAAGTTGTTATTGTATTCCAATTCTTGTTAAAAATATTATTTCCAATTTATTGTTGACAATGAAATCTTTGGTATTATAATTAAGAACAATTGTTGTTCTATTTATAATAATAATGTTTTGTATAGAATCGAATATTACTTAATAAATTTTTATACTTGACTTACGTGAAAAATAATTTTGCAAATTGAACAAACTAGTACAAGAAAAGGAAATGATCATTCAAATAGTTGAATGTGTGTATTTGTTGAATACAAGTGTGAATTATTTGAAAGGTTCAAAGAATTCGAAGTGAAACAAATTGACAAAGTATTAAGATTCATTGATTAGATCAAGGAATAAATATTTGTGCAATAAGTTTTAGATCATCTCAAATGGTTTTCTCCATAATGGGACGCCTCGAGATCTGCAATAATTGATTGATGTATCCGAAAGGAAAAAGCGTACCTTGTTGGACATGGTGCGGTCCATAATGACTTTACCGACATTCCAGTATCCTTCTGGGATAATGTCCTAGAAATGGCTGCATATATACAAAAGGTAACCTCAAAATCCGGCCCCAAGACTCCATAAAAGTTATGGACATGGAGGATTCCTAATCTTAAGTATGTTAAGATAAGGGGTTCCAACTTATGTGAAAAGGTTTCAAAAGGATAAGCTTGGGACAAGATTTCACAAGTACAGATTTGTGGGACATCCTAAAGTATGTTTAGGGTATATGTTCTATAATTCTACTTAGCAAAAGGTGTTTGTTACAAAACACGCTGCCTTCTAAGATAAAGGTGTTTATCATTAAAAGGGGCTAGTGGGAGGATAATAGATCTTGAAGAGTTTAAGAACCACAAAATACTATAAGTCAAATAAGAGGAACTCAGATGTAGACCTATTGTACCACAAACCGAATCAGAAATCGGAATAGTACTAAAGATACCTAGGAGGTATGGATTCATCATGGATGATGATGATGAAGTACGCATCATAGAAGATGATGATCCAGAGTTACATGCGATGATGTAAGACTTCTAGTGTGTACAAAAGGGTCAGTGGGAGCGTCGTGAAATTTCTAGTATTATATGTTGATATACTACGGATAAGGAATGACATACTAATGCTACAATCAGTAATGATAAAGTTGTCTAAACATTCCTCCATGAATGGTTTGGGAAGAGTATCTTAATTGGGGATATAAATCTATATAGATAGATTTAAAAGGATGCTCGACTTAACCCAAGGAACGTATATTCATTTGATGCTAAAGTCGTTTAGCATGGCAAACTCCAAGAGATGTCTCATGTCGATGAGCTATGGAGTGTATCTCTCTTAATAGTCCCCACAGACTCCTGAAAAGAGAGGTCGCATGAGTGACAATCATGTATGCAATGAAATATACGAGACCCGATGTTGATCGGTCATATTCGAGAAGATCACCGTAAGATGGTGAAAAACATCTTAAAGTTCTTAACCCAAGACTAAAGATGTGAGCAAACATGGTGGGTCCGAATTAAAACTAGAGGGCTTTACGACTCAAGTTTTTCGTAGACGCACTAAGACGAATCGAAAATCCACTTTAAGGTAAAGTGTTACCTTGAATAAAGGATGTAGTGAATTGAAAGGTTCCAAACAAAGAAAGAGTTCTTTGGTTTAGTGATAAAGACAAAGTATATAGCTATAAATGAAGTCGCAAGTTGATTGTTTGGATTAAAAGTTCATTACGTAATCTAGGAATAGTTCCCAAGTCTCATCTTGGATCTAAACATGTGTTGTGGCACTTTCATTTGATTATTAGAATCATTGAAAGATGGGAAATCACAATAGAGATAGTGGACTCTCATGAACAACATTACATATCCATTAACTAAAGCTTATCCAATAGCAGGATAATCGTCACTTAGAGAAGAAGAGTATAAGATACCATGACGATTGGCTTTAGTGCAAGTGGGAGATTGAAAGTAGTATGCACACAAGCCAATCATGTTTGATGATAAAGCATATACTTTGTAAATAATCTTATTCATTTATTAATAAAAAGTATTAATTTATTAAAGGCTTTTAATTATCTACATGATCTTGTTTTATAATATGTGATAAACCCATAGTTTTAAGCAATGCTTTTAGAATAATGATGATGATCATTCTAATGAGATCTAAATTCTTTGAAAGCTTAAAACTAAAATAGTTCCCAATCGTTGGATTACTAAATTGGGGATTAGTGAATCCGGATAGATTGGGTACATACGTTGCTTGCTCATTGGATGAGGATGATTGATCTCATGATCATTTGTGTGGAGACACTAAAGCAAGTATGTAGGTGCTTATTAGAGAATAAGTTCATTTGACGTGGCTCGCTAAGGAATACCTAATGAAGTTTTATTTGCTCATCAATAGGAATTCCTGTAGTGATAGTAATACAAGTGATCCTTGGACTTGAGATCATCATAGTATCTCGTGTATGATGAGTTATACTTTGACTTATTCCTTAAGACCCTTAGGGTATATCAAAGGGTATGCTTAGGTATAATAAGTTGTATATGGAGATAATGTATGATCAATAAAGAATCTACCACTTCTAATAAAAGAAGAGAAATGTCCTATGTGATTCAATAAATGACAACCCAAAGAGTCCTTGGCCAAGGCGTAATGAAATTAGAAAGGAGTTTCTAATTTGCATTATTTGAGTTGTGCATTTAAGGATCGAAATACATATAATTAAATAAAATAAGACTTGACAAAGAATTCCATGCCTTATATTTAATTGGGACATTGTATGGTGGAAGGATTGAATTGCATTTGGTAACTATTTACTCAAAGGTTCTTTTATGATTAATGTTGAAATCTATATTATCCGGAAAGTCGTTGATCGCTAGGAGGCTTATCCCTATTGTAGAATAAATATTATTTATTTAAATAAATTAATTGTTTAATTTATTTATTTAAATAAGATTAGAATTGTTCTAATTGATTTATTCACAACCTAGGTTTAATATGGAGAACCTAAAGGGTCACACCATAAAAAGGAAGAATAATTATTTAAGAAGTTAATGGCATAATCGTAATAATATGTTAAGTATATTTAATTTAATCTATGGTGATAGAATGAATTAAATAGCTTAATATTTATTATTTAATATTTTAGAAATATTAAATATAAATTAATAAGAGGAGTCTTATTAATATTATTACAATTATTATTATTTTAATTTCTAAAAGAGTTTAGGAATTAATTTAATATAAGTACTCTCATTTATTTCTAATTGGATTAGGAAGGAAAATTAGTTAAAGGAGTTTAATTAATTATCCCTAATAAGATTAGGGAGCTTAATTAATTAAAAGAATTAATTAATTAAAACCCAATTCCTTAATTGTTAAGGTGGGTTGCCCACATCTATAAATAAGAGGAGTCTTATTATGGGTGGTATGGGTTGTTGACTTTAACAAAGTACGTAATAATTCCAAGTTGTTGGGAGTATGCCTTTTTCTAGAGATAGAAAACTAGGGTTAGCCATAACACCCATCTTCTTGAATTTTATTCTTCTTTGGTGGATCACCTCTAGAGGCCAAACACATGGGTGGTTAACGTTGATCAAAGGAAGGAACCAAACCCGGTGGATTCAAGATTGAACGCGAAAGGATTTGGAGGTGAACTTGTACCTGAGGAAGCTCGATCTTCAAGGGTATGATTTATTCTTTATCTTTTCGTTAAATTAATAATTGCGCATAAAGGATGATCCGGGTATATGGTTTGTAAATTTTTAAACTCTAATTTTTACACGCTTCCGCATTATTTTGCAATTTGATTGCGTTATGAATATTACAAACCCAACATTAATAACATTCATAATATGATAGACTACACTTCTCTATTAACTCTATAGAAGCGTCTTGTAGGCCCTTCTGTAGCTTTCTATTATACTACCAAGATAAGGGATGCTTTGCTCCCCTTACCACTTACTAAAAGAGGGCAATCGAGAGCTATCTTCCTCTCTAATCCACCCTCGACATAGAATAAAGAGAATCTGAATTTTATATTGGCTTTGGGAACTTGTAAGTGAATTTCCACCTGGGAGGTGGAACGAAAAACTCACAAGCTAGTGAGTGACTCCTGGAGTCACGAGCAATAGATCTCTCACTGCAGTGAGTGATCCAGGGGTCTGGGGCACAAACGATCTCACTCTGGGAGATGCTCGACGTGAGGCTTTTTCGTTACCCAAAAAGTAGAGGGAAAGCCACAATTCGGATCAAGCAGCCGTAATTCTTTGAATATTTGATGCTTCTTTTAAAAAATGTATTTAATAAATTTAGGTACGGATTTTGTAGTTTCCCAAGAATATCATCATTTTTGGATTTGCCCCATTTTGTATATCTTGAAAGAGTATCGAGTCATGCATGATTCCATGAAAACCTTTACGATTACTAGGCATTAATAGCGACTATTTTTGTTCCAGAGTTCTCCTTTTGTTTCGGTACAAGCACCACCACTAACAAAATGGCGAATGCATTTATCATGCATAAAGAATATAGGTTCACTCAAATCACATAAAGGCCAATTGTAAGTGTTAAGACATTCCAACTCCGTCTATTACGAATGCACCTAGTGCAGTAACCACAACATGCTTTTTATTAATCTCCTTAAAGATTATATTTCTCAGCAGGGAACGAATGGAGTTAGAAATGCTTACCTGAAGACATGCATAAATTATAGTGCTAAGGTCTGAAAACCTGGGATGTCAAAAGATCATAGTGAGATCAACTTCAACTATAATACAAAAAACTACAAAATCTATTTTGTTGTCTAAAATATGAAAAGTAATGGTTCGATTAAGTTATGAAGACCATTAAACTTGTAAAACCCCAAACCCGATACAGTCCCGAAGTACTACACACCGCAAACTCAAAGGCCCGCAAGACAACAATATCAATAACATGAAGCCCAAATAAAACAATCTTTAACTTAAAACACAACACTAAATATATTTTAAATCAATCCTTTTCAAAACAGCTAATAACAAAACGAATTTCACATTTAAAAATGATTTCAAAGCATACAATATATCTTTTAATCCACGTAGCCTTAGCGACTAAGGTTACAATAACCCTGTAACATGGCCCAAAAATTCGATAACGTCAATGATACGCACCGTACTAAGGTATCTATAAAAATACACGCTCTCCGAAGGGGATCTAAAAGGTGTGCGCCTTAGTAAGTCCTATATTAGCTTTGGAACTAAACGTAATCCATAACGGGTTCTATACATAGTCAGATTGAGGATTTCAAAATATTTTCTCAATATTATCGATATTCTAAACTATACTTGTAAGACCCCAACTTTTATGAATAAAGATGAATTTTCTATAATTATCATTTTTTGAATATTATGGAATGAATTTGATATAATGTTATAGTTGTGGGTAATAGTTATAAATTTTGCAAAGTACGCAAGTTGTTATATAATATTCGATTAGTCGGGGAATATTCGTTTTAACAGGGAATATTCGATGCGACAAGACAATCATTAGTGGACCCTTATGACGGAATTATTATTTCTGATTGAGAAAACGACAAAAATATTTTATGAAAATAACGACGTAAGTTTTATCGTTAACTATTGAAACACCTGGAGTGTTAAAGTAATGCGATGTCTGGCATTGGTTTGCATAGTAAGACACTTTGGTATTGATTATTGATACTTACGTGAGAAGTCACTCAACAGTATTCAATTATTGTCGATATTTTATATATTGAGATGACAGAGGTATTAATATTATTATTTGCAATATTAACGATGTCTAGAAGTTCTGCCAAGGAGAGGTTTGGTCACCTAATTGCGGCGCCAATAGGAGAAAATCCTTATTGAAAGCCCCTCTTTCCGGGAACGACCAGGTCGATTAATAGTGTGAATTATAATAATGATGATAAAGTTTTGTTTTATAAGTATTATTAATGTAATAAAACAAAAAAGATTTTTATATAAAACAGAATACTTTTATAAAAGTTATTCGTTTTATTAGACTATAAATAGAATATATTATATTCTATTATGCATAGTGTTTTGCATAGTAAAATCTTTTTATATAAAAATGTAATACTTTTATAAAGTTATTCGTTTTATTAGACTATAAATAGAATATATTATATTTTATTATTTATAGTGTTTGCATAGTGCTCTCATAGATAAGTGTTTTGTATAGTAAAATCTTTTTATATAAAATAGAATACTTTTATAAAGTTATTCATTTTATTAGATTATAAATAGAATATATTATATTTTATTTAAAAGATTTTGTTTTATTCAAATATTTTATAGTAAACCAACTGACCGTCTGCTTAAAAGTAAATCAATCTGGACCGCTTAGGAAATTAGTTACTTATTCACCCATTCTCCTATAAATAGAAGCTCATTCCTTCATTATTTCTTACGAATTCACCGAAACTCTAGAGAGAGAAACTATAGAGAGAAAGAAGAAAAGTATTCTCGCTACTTCACTACTCCTATATCCAAATTGTTCTAAGGTAAGGGGTTATTTTTTTTCGTATTCATGAATAGAACTTCATTATTCCATTTTTTTATTCTGTTGAATAACTCAGATACGCTGGGCTCTACCCTATACTTGGTGAAATTCTTCTCATTATTCCATTCTTTATCATTATATTAGAATAACTTTTACCTACATGAAATCTCGCATACATGGTGAAATTCTTCTGTTATTCCATTCTTTATCATTATATTGGAATAACCTGTCTATGCGGTCTATCGTATGTATGGTGAATTCTGTTCTTATTTCATTCTTTATTATTATGTTGGAATATCCTGTCTGTGCGGATTACGCATGACCTGATTCCATTCTTTATTATTCTATTGGAAATAACCTGTCTGTGCGGTCTATCGCATGCCTGGTGAATTTTTCTGTTATTCCTTTCTTTATTATTCTATTGGAATAACCTGCCTATGTGGATTACCGCATGCATGGTGAATAATCCTTCGTATTCATTCCTTATTAAATTGTGAAAATGATCTGTCTACGTGGATTATCGCATGGCAGGTGAAAATCCATTTGCAGTTTCATATATTCTATTATACTCGTCTGAGATATCATTTCTTTTGTACTCGTCATAAAATATCATTTTTTTTGGTATTTTTCTATTACGGGTTACTATTCACGGGTTACTATTCACTCTAGTATTATTCACTCGGGTATTCAGGGCACTTTTCGTGCCAGAGTACTATCCACAAGTTACTATTTACGGGTTACTATTCACCCAATTACTATTCACTCTAGTATCATTCACTCGAATATTTGAGGTACTTTTCATGTCGGGGTACTATTCACGGGGTACTATTCCCGAAGTACTATTAACGGTGTACTATTTACCTGAAAAATATATTTCTTTTCTGTCCAAATTATTTTTAGTACATGAATATTATTCTTGAATTTTACTCCACAAAGCAGTATCATGTTGACAATTTTGATATTTTTAAACTCTGGATAAATTTAAAGTCTTCAATATTTATCCTTGATTTCATTTGATTAATGCCTATATAATTGTCATCATCCTCATGCTTATATTGTGATGAAAGTCATCTGTGGCTTACGTGCATAGATGGACTGTTGATTATTGGTTTTACAGTTGTATATTTTTTGGCTTATGTGCAAAGATAGATCGCTGATTATTGGTTTTATAGTTGTATATCTTTGCTTACGTGCAAAGATGGACAGTGTATGACATGATCATAACCATCGGTGATAATAACGTATATCCTCCTGGCCCGTAGTGCATGGATAATTCGATGATGTGATTGGCAGGATCATGACCATTAGTTAACAGTTGAATGTCTTTGGTCGTAGTGCACTGACAGATAATTGATTGGTATGATCATGACCATTGGTTTTATAATTGAATATCTTTGGCCCGTAGTGCAAAGGTAGACAACTGATTGGTATGATCATTGTTATTACATTTGAATATCTTTAGCCTTTGGGGTAAGGATATTGAGTAAACGTTCTATTAAGCCTTTATGGCAAGGAGAAACTGTTGAGTTATATGATTATAAATATGAATTGTGGATTTAACTATAATCTTTGGTGGTTTAGGTGAAGACAGGTGATGATAGTTCTTTTTGTCTTGGGTATAACAAAGAACTATTGTTGAGTATTACAGGAATGAAATATTAACGATGGACTTTTAATCTAGAAGAGATAGTAGACATTATGTTCTACTTGACTCTTTTAATGGATTGCTTATTCCATTGCAGTTATTGATCTAAAACTTGTTGTTTATTATATTCCATCAGTTGTTATACTGTTGAAGGCTAAGGATAATTTATTCTGCATTATCTTAGTCATAATAATTCTTACTGGGCTAGTTGAACTCACCCTTTTCTTTCAATGTTCTCTTCAGGAAATGAGAATATAGCCGGACCGGCTCTGGGAATGGATTGACGGTCCGAGATGGTGGCTATAGTAGTCCTCACTATTTTTATAAAATAGTGTGATAATAATTGTAATGAGGACTCCATTGAGTGTGAATATTGTCTAGAAGGCAATATTCGTGTTTGAACCCTCAGCTATGTTTTGTCATATTTTGCACGATAATTGTATAATTAAGTTTGTAGTTGAGTTATGTACCATGTATCTGGCGACTCAAAATGGGTGATGTATACCTGTTTTGGGGGCGTCACAATAGAAATCTTTCGGGCATACCTTGTTCAAGTCCGTGTAATCAATACATAATCTCCACTTCCCATTCTGTTTCTGAACCAAAACCACATTAGCCAGCCACTCGGGGTAATCGATTTCAAAGATAAACTCTGCTTCCAAGAGTTTTGCGATCTCTTTGTCTATGATTCTCTGTCTTTCTGGAGCAAACGTTCTTCTTTTTTGTATAATTGGTTTTCTCTTCAGGTCTACATATAATCTGTGTAGGGCCACCGACTCACTTACCCCAGACATGTCACTAGGCTCCCATGCAAAGATGTCAACGTATACTAGAAGCATTTCTATTAGCCCTATTCGGAACGGTTCTGTCAACCTCGAACCGATCGTGATCAGTTTCTCTATATTCCCCGGGACTAACTCCACATCCTCTGTCTCCTCGGCAGGCAGGGCAAGCGGTTCTGTGCTACTCTCAGTGAATGGCTCTATTTAAATGGCCATTGTCTACTTCTGTTTGCTGACCCCGACCCCCCCCCTGAAGAAATCAAAGTATTCCGATAACACTTTCGGGCAATTTCTAGATCGCCTTTCACCTCCCCAATCCCGTTCGGTGTCAGAAACTTGATTTTGAAATGAGGTATGGAAATTACTGCTTGCAAAGCTGCCAGGGTCGGCCTTCCCAAAATAGCATTGTATGCCAAATCCACCTGGACCACAAAGAATCTAACCATTATCTCTACCTGCTGGGGTGCTGTGCCGAACCTGACAGGCAATTCAATGGTGCCCGACACATGCACCAGATCTCAACTAAACCTGTACAATGGGCCTTCTCCTCTAAGCTCCATCTTTTTTCCTTCCAGGTCCATCCTTTGATAGGCGTGAGTGTATAGTATGTCGACCAAGGATCCGTTGTCTATCATCATCCTTCTCATGTCCACTGGCCCGACCTGAGCTGTTATCACCAACGCCATGTCATGCTGTTCTATGAGGTCTGGAGGATAGTCTTCGTCAGAGAAAGAGATGAAAGTAGCATGCATACAATCCAATCATGTATGATGATAAAGCATATACTTTGTAATCAATCTTATTTATTTATTAATAAAAGAATTATTTATTAAAGGCATTTAATTATCTACATGGTGTTGTTTTAATAATATGTGATAAACCCATAATTTTAAACAATGCTTTTAGAATCATGATGAGATCATGCTAATGAGATCTAAATTCTGAGATAACTTAAAACTAAAATGTTCCCAATCAATGGATTACTAAAAAGGGGATTAGTGAATCCGGATAGATTGGTACATACGTTGCTTGCTCATTGGATGAGGATAATTGATCTCATAATCATTTCTGTGGAGACACTAAATCAAGTATGTAGGTGCTTATTGGAGAATAAGTTCACTGAAAGTGACTCACTAAGGAATACCTAATGGAGTTTTACTTGCCTGTCAATATGAATTCCTGTAGTGATAGTAATACAAATGATCCTTAGACTTGAGATCATTATAGTATCTTATATATAATGAATTACACTTTGACTTATTCCTTAAGACTCTTAGAGTATATCAAAGGGTATGCTTGGGTGTAATAAGTTATATATGGAGATAATGAATGATCAATAAAGAATCTACCACTTCTACTAAAAGAAGAGAAATGTCATATGTGATTCTATAAATGACAACCCAGGAATCCTTGGCCAAGGTTGAATGAAATTAGAAAGTAGTTTCTAATTGCATTCATTAGGAGTTGTGCTTTTAGGAATCGAAATACATATAATTAAATAAAATAAGACTTGACAGTAATTCCATGTCTTATATTTAATTGGGACATTGTATGGTGGAAGGATTGAATTGTACGGTAACTATTTACTCAAAGGTTCTTTTATGATTAATGTTGAAATCTATATTATCTGAAAAGTCGTTGATCCGCTAGGAGGATTATCCCTATTGTAGAATAAATATTATTTATTTAAATAAATTAATATTTTAATTTATTTATTTAAATAAGATTAGAATTATTCCAATTGATTTATTCACAACCAGCTTAATATGGAGAACCTAAAGGGTCACACCATAGAAGGAAGAATAATTATTTAAGAAGTTAATGGTATAATTGTAATAGTATTTTAAGTATATTTAATTTAGTCTATGGTGATAGAATAAATTAAATAGCTTAATATTTATTATTTAATATTTTAGAAATATTAAATATAAATTAATAAGAGGAGTCTTATTAATATTATTACAATTATTATTATTTTAATTTCTAAAGAGTTTAGGAATAAATTTAATATAATTACTCTCATTTATTCCTAATAAGATTAGGAGACAAAATTAGTTAAAGGAGTTTAATTAATTATCCCTAATAAGATTAGGAAGCCTAATTAATTAAATGAGTTTAATTAATTAAATAATATCTTATTTTAATTAAATAGGGTTACCTGATATCTTTATAAGAGGAGTCTTATATCAGATATCATATATACGTAATTCCAATTGTTGGAGAGTACGCCCCCTTTTCTACAGAGATAGAAAAACTAGGGTTTGAGCCAATACACCCTTCTTCTTGAAAATTCTTTTTCCTTGGTGGATCGCCTCTAGAGGCCATACACTTGGGTGGCTAATTAATATTGATCAAAGAAAGGAATCTACCTGGAGATTCAAGGAGATCGCGAAGAAGTAGGAGTTAAACTCGTACCTGTGGAAGCTCGTATCTACAAGGGTATGATTCCATAACTTCTTGTTCTTTGTTTTAATTAATAATATGCATAAAGGATGATCCGGATAATTGTTTTGTGAAAAATTTTAAAATCTGATTTTACTTTGCTTCCGCTATTTTTGCAATTTGATTGTTACTTTGATTTTTACAAAACCTTACAAGAGATAGATGTTCCCGGGTAGGCCCGATCCTTTCTTGGCGAGGAACCCGCAACTGATAACACTGCATCGAGGTGCCCACTTCTCCTTTTTCTAGTCACACGCCCTACAGAACTGCCTAAAATCACATCAATTATGCCTCGAACTGGCTGGTTATGTTTTGGCTGTGCATCCCGAGCTGGTCCTCTATTTTCCTCCCTTGGAGTCTCAGCATTCTTCTGACCCGCTACATATTGGACTAGATGGTCGTTCTGAACATTTTTCTCTATCAAGTCCTTCAGATCATTACACATCTCCGTTGTGTGCTTGGGACTCTGATGGTATTCATAAAACTTATCCTGACCCCTCTTCCCGGGCTTCGGATGCATCGAGCAAGGTTCATAAAATGATTTATTCCGTATCTCCTCCAATATCTTTGCCCGATCTGTGTTGAGAGGGGTATAAACTTTATTAAAATTTCTGCTCGGGAAGGGTGGTCGGCCACTTCCCGATCCCCCACCATTGTAGTTTTTCTTCCCAGAATTATCCTCCCTCCCCTGATTATTATCTGAACGTTGATAGCTCTGTTTATCCCGATCCTTAGACTTCTCGTAAGACTGGGAGTGCGATTTGAAGTTTCCCATGGCCTCCTCTATGGCAATGAATCCTTCAGCCCGATAGAAGGCTTCGGTCAGGTCAGCGAAAAGGTTGATCACCAGGTCTTTCATTAGCTTCTTCGATCTTCCTATATCCAGACCGGTGGTGAAAAATTCCAAGGCTTGAGGGGAATTTAATTCTGCTACCAAGCCCACAGCCTCCTGAAACCTCTTAATGTACTGACCGAGGCTTTCATCCGAACGCAGTCTCACATGCATGAGGGAAACAATGTTTTTCCCCTTCTTCTGTTACTCCAAAATCGAGCATAAAACATTTCCCAAAGGTCATTCCATGAACTAATTGACCCCACTGCCAAAGTCCCCATCCATTCTCTGGCGTTCTTCTTCAAATTTGTCGCGAATATGTGGCACTTGGCAGCATCCGAATGTCCGTAATAAGTCATTAGCCTATCAAATCCATTTGAATGATTATAAGGATCCCCCAACTCATCATATGTCTCCATCGGGGGCATCTTCTTCTTTGGGTCGGCTATGACGTGGTTAATTTATGATGAAAAGGTGATCCTAGGCAGGTCGAGGGTGTTCCCATCTGGTCCTTCACCGCCAGTAGCTTTTCCAACTCCGCGACCCTTCTGGCGAGGGGATCGGATTCCTCTTTATGAGGGGGCGATCTATGCATGTCCCTCTCGTATTTAGGAGACCCGATTCTCCTCCTTTGTCCTGATCTGCCCTGATGCTCAGATTTTTTGTCTACCGAATGACTCCTCCTTCGGCTTCTGCCTTCCCGAGAGTGACTCATGGGTCTGCTCTTTTCTCTTCCTGCCTCCTCCCGGCGAGGTGACTGGGATCGACTTCAATGTCTTCGCGTCTTGGATGAGGCTTCCTACTCTACTGCCATCTTAGCCATCTTAGCCATCTGCTCCTCAAGCTCTTCTTGCTGAAGGCGAAGTGCCATCATGGCATCTTGATTTTGCTACATCTTTTCTACGTAATGAATTGATCTCGTTTCGGGTGCGCCTCCCCATTGAATCTTTCTCTCTCTCATATCGTATGCCCAAGATCGGGTTGTCGGCCAAAGATAACCGACGGGATGGGGTGTGTTGATGGTCAAAATAACAGTCATCACGGACAGATTGGGTGTGTCCAGCATCGTCTCCATGATCTTTAGAACACAACCTGTCCTTCACCGACCCCCTCACTTGAGTGGTGTGATGGGTTTTTGCTTTTTCCAGGTTTGAAGCACTGTTGTCCCTGTTTGCCATGGCTCTCTACCGAAAAAGTAACACAGTGATTGTTGATGCACTAAATGTTGAGAATTTTAATACAAAAACGCACATCGGAATATTAAAAAAAAATTCTGAAACCCAAAATAGGATCCATGCGAAACAAAAATTAATTCAATGTTTTAGAGATTATACCGATTATGAAAAAGCTGAAATGCTTTGAATCTCCAACGCAATCCCTCACGGTACTACGTCTCTATGGTATCCACACGAACGCCCGCTAATCGTCACACGATTCTGTAATAAAGGGAGCTATGGTACTAGCCACCAAAGGAACAGGATTTTTGAAACTTTTTCTCTCTAGTCTCTCTCTAAGAGCGGTTAGGGTTTGTTAGGTTATAATGATAATCCCTAAAATGGCTGCTACATATCATATATATATAGCAGTTAAAAAGGAATTAATCAAAAACCTAACTTAATTAAAAAATAATATGAATTTATATATATATATATATATATATATATATCTTAATTAAGTCTTACTTAATTAACATACCTATATATGTAAATTATCCTATTAATTTAAATTCATAATTTAAATATTATCAATCATATTGACATATTTAAATCTTTACAATTTAAATTAATTCTCTTTTAATTACATTCTATGTGTGTGACCCTATAGATTATTATTACGTTGACAATAATTTTAAAATCATATTATAAATTTATAAACAGTGAGCGACATCTAGTAATGCATCACTGCTACCCAAGTAATAATAAGATCGATAATTCGATGCAACCTTTTCGTGACCAATGTTTCAATGTAATTTAATCCTTTCAACCTTGATATCCTAAATTAAACTCGAGTCATGGAATGTGTCATACTCTTCATAATTTAATCTGAGTTTTCTTGATCAATGAGTAGACTATATGAAACAAATCACTATTTGAGCATGGCCATACATTTCATAGTCCTACTCAATCAAGAGACCTATGGATATCACCCCTAATATATAGGAGGGTTAAATTCCATCTAGATCGCTCATATTTCTCACATGATTCATGATGTACCCAATAATCACCTTTATAGTCCACCCTATTAAAGGTGACCTTTGATGATATCAAAGTACATAAATTCTCGTGTAGTAATATAGTGCTTTCAGGTCAGTGGATCATTACATCATTGTCACTATGAGAATCGCTAATGACACTTTGCATAATGCTCCACATAGAATTCTCATGGTGGGTCTGTCCAGTACATCGTTCTCTAACATGTATTTATGCATTGACTCAATATCTTATATATTTATGACCAATGAGATTTGGTCATCAGTCAATCCACATAATAGTCTCAATGAATCATTTTTGTCCCATCAAACAATGATACTCGACTAGGGACATTTAAGAGCAATGATACTAATTGTAATTATATAATCTCATGTTCAAGTCACATACTTGAAACTATATAATTTGTATCACTATTCTAAGGAATTTTATTATGTTAATATTTATATAACGCAGTAAGTAAATGTAAGACACCGAATTTTATGAAATGAAAGTATTCAATTTTCTTATAATTATTATTTTATTTCGTAAATGGTTAAATTGATAAAAGGTTAAAGTTAAGGGTGATATGTGAAATTTTTTTGCAAAGTATGCAAGTTGTTATAAAATATTCGCTTGGTTCTGGGAATATTCTTTTCGTTTGGGGAATATCCGCATTTACAGCAAGATCATTAGGTGGACCCCAATAACGGAAGTATTGTCGTAGTTAGAAAACGGCATGCATTATCTTTTATATAAAATAACTACGAAAGTGTTACCGTTAAAACCGTTGAACTACCCGATAGTAAAAGTACAAGAATACGTGTGGTTGCATAGTAGCACTAAGTATTGATTATTGATGCTTACGTAAGAAGTCACTCGCTTATACTCAATTATTGCTACAAAGAATTGTTGTGATCATATCTCTCATATTATTGATTCAATTATTGTCACAAGATCATCTCAGATAATATATTATATTATTAAATCAATAATTGAGACGACAAAGTTATTCATATTATTATTTACAATATTGATAATGTCTAGAAGTTCTGTCAAGGAGAGGTTAGATAATCTAATTGCGCGCCAATAGGGAGAAATTGTGACGCCCCCAAAATAGGTCCACACGACCCATTCTGAGTCGCCAGATATCACACTATAAAAATCATTTACAACTTCATTTATACAACTGTTGAACTGTCGTGCAGAATACGACCGCAGTTAAACTATGAGTTTTAATACAAATGTATATAACTCTTATGGTGCCTCGAACACAACCCTACAATGGAACTTTACATAAAAGTACAGTCAATAACTGTTTTAGAAATTAAAATCTTTGAAAAATACTCAAGGAAACCTTCGTACATGGGAGGTCATGCGTCTAGGTTATGATAGATGTCATATGTCCACAGAATTATCCTTGGTTGACTCAATAGTCCCCAAGGAAAAATAAGAAGATTGTTATCATCTTCTTTCCAATGGTGAGTCTTCTCTTAACTTATAATTATCTCCATTGTATCCAATTGAGAATCATATTTCAAACAAACTCCAAGATTATATAGGTAGTGCTCGTAGATATACTCAGCAAGTGGATGTGCACAACCCTGTCTTATGATAACACGAGGTTGTATGTCATTAGACATCTTGTATGATAGTGGCAAAACACTCTTCCAAAGTTGGGTTCACCTCACCCTATTCGGTTCACCAAAATTAAATATCAAATGACGTATACAATACGACACACTTATCTAAAGTTCTCAATAAAATTATTTCCATACTATTTAGGGAGAACCTCAACAGCTATCGACCACCGTTCTATTCTCCTGTTACCCCCGCTCGACCCAGCTACACTCTTATTACCTTAAAGGAATTGTGAAGCAAAAGGGTGAGCACAACTAGCCCAGTAAAGAATATCATGACTAAAGATAATTTACATCATCAATAGCCTTCATCAGTAATAAATCAGAGATTTAGAACATATGGTAGATGATAAAACATTTCAACCATAGTTGCAGCAGAACGAGTAATCCATTAGAAGAGTCAAATAGACCATCAGATCTATTATCTTCTCCATTTAAAGGTCCACCAATAATTTTATATCCCTATAACATCAATCAACAATTCCTGTCCACAATCATATGAATAACTCATAATCATAATTGTGATTCTAAATTCCTCTTCGCACCTAGGACGAAGATAATTTTTATCACCTATCTTCACCTGACATCAAAAATCATGGTTATACCAAATCATAATTCCTGCTCATAATCATACTAATAAATTCATCTTTTGCACTTTGCACACCCAAAGATATTCATTAACAATTCATCTTTTGCACTACGTGCCAAAGACATACAACTGTATTTTAGAAGAGTCAAGTAGAGCATGATATCTACTATCTTTTATGAATTAAAAGTGTATAATCAATATTTTATTGCTGAGACTCAGCTTAATAAATAATCCAAATCATCAAATCATCCTTGTACTACGACCAACGATATTCATGTAATCATCAATGGTCATGATTATACCGAATAATCCCTGGTTATAATCATACCAATAACTGTCCATCAATGCACTACGGGCCAATGAGGACTTTTACCACATCATCTATAACATTACGGGTCATGATTATACCGAATGATCCCTGGTCATAATCATACCAATAAACAGTTCATCTATGCATATAAGCCAAAGATACTCATCAATCAATAGTTCACCTTTGCACATAAACCAAAGATATACAATTGTAAAACCAAAAATCAACATTCCATCTTTGCACGTAAGCCAAAGATATACAACTGTAAAACCAATAATCAACAGTCCATCTTCGAACATAAGCCAAAGATATACAATTGTAAAATCAATAATCTGCAGTCCATCTTTGCACGTAAGCCAAAGATGACTTTCATCACAATATAAGCATGAGGATGATGACAATGATATACGCATTAATCAAACGAAAACAAGGATAAATATTAAAGACTTTAAATTTATCCAAATATTATTAATCACTTAATAAACTCATAATCTAATATTATTAATATTATAATAATATTTTAATCACTTCTTAAACTTATAAACAATTTATTTCAATTGTTTACTTTACCAAATAATGCATTTAATCATTCAAAAATGCCATACCTATAACATTTCGTCACCAATCATCAAATCCCTCATCAAAAATCTGTATACACCCTATATAGGATTCCCAAGCCATAAAATCCTATTCTCCAATTTTGTTACTTCACATAACATATTTAATTCATTTACTCATAACTAGTTCATTTTCATGAAAAATACCAAATCAGTTCCAAAAATATTTCTTTTCTAGGATTTGGCAGAATATAGTCCCATATTGAACATATATATTTCTCGGAATTTTAAAAATTCATTTACTATTTTTCATATGGCCAAAACTGCCGAATATTTAGACATTTATCATAAATCGTACTTTTGTCTAAAAATTCCGAAATTTACAGGGTATACTCCTATTATATACATGTACTCCCAATAAAAATTTTACCAATTTTGGAGTTAACCACAAGGAGTTATAAGGGTTTACTTTTAAAATAGTCTTTTCCCACAAAATTCATAACTCCTAATCTATACATCCAAAAATTTCAATTTTTGGACACAATCTAGAAAACTCAACAAAACATCATTTCAAATTTTTCCAGAATTTTTGAGGGTCAGAAAAATTACGAAACTGTAAATGGATTTTCATCCGCCATACGGTAATCCACGTAGACAGATCATTTCCACAATTTAATAAGGAATGAATACAAGGGATCATTCACCATGCATGCGGTAATGCACATAGACAAAAGTTATTCCAATGAATAATAAAGAATGGAATAACAAAAGTATTCACCATGCATGCGATGAATCAATTTAAACGGGTTATTCCCAATGTAATAATAAAGAATGGAACTAGGTAAATGCGTAATTACATGCATGCAGGATATTCCAATAGAATAATAAAGAATGGAATAACAATGAAATTCACCGGGCATGCGATAGACCCGTACGACAAAAGTTATTCCAATGTAATAATAAAGAATGGAATAATAGAAGAATTTCACCATGTATGCGGTACTTCGCATAGACAGGTTATTCCAATATAATAATAAAGAATGGAATAACAACCCTTACGAGTATTGAAAGAAAATAACTCTCTTCATGTATACAAAAGAATAATAACCTTAGAAAAAAGCTGGATATTGGAATAGTGAGGTAGCAAACTTCTCTTCTTCTTTCTCTCTATAATTTCTCTCTATAATAATTGCTCTATAGCTTTAGTGAATTGGTGAGAAATGAAGGAAGAATGAGCTTCTATTAATAGAAAAATATAGTTTCGATAATTGCACATTTTGGGGCTCGAAATATTACAGTATAATACCTTCAACTTTTCTTTCATTTTTAATTTAGTCCTACAAGTATTATCAAACTTGCACCACCTCCCCTAATACTAAATAATGTGAATTAATAGTACAATCATGTGACTCAATAGTTATAATCATGTAAAAATACGAATTATAGTATAGTACCTCCATCTATACCTCCATTTTTAACTTAGTCATACAAGTATTATCAATCTTGCACCACCTCCCCTAATAGTACATGAATGTGAATCAATAGTACACACATGTGAACAAATAGTTATAATCATGTGAATTAATATCAATTAATTACTCATTTATTCGATTAATTACACGATTGGTCAATATAACCTACAGACATCAATTATTATTGAAATAAATGTCGATTGGTCAATATAACCTCCAGACATCAATTATTATAGAGAGAAAAAAGAAGAGAAGTCTACTATTTCACTATTCCAATACCCATTTTTCTTCTAAGGTAAGGGGTATTATTCCTTTCGTATTCATGAAGAGAGTTATTTTCTTTCAATACTCGTAAGGGTTGTTATTCCATTCTTTATTATTCTATTGGAATAACCTGTCTGTGTGGTCTATCGCGTGCCTGGTGAATTCTTCTGTTATTCCATTCTTTATTATTCGCTTTGAATAACTCTATCTGTAAGCGCGCTTCTATCGCATGCATGGTGAATTCTTCATTATTCCATTCTTTATTATTATATTGGAATAACTTTGTTTGTCTTGATATCGTGATGCTCGGTGAATTCTTCATTATTCCATTCTTTATTATTACATTGAATAACTTGTCTGCATGCGATCTATCGCATGCCCGGTGAATTCTTATGTTATTTCATTCTTTATCATTCATTGAATAACTCATGCATGCGGTCTATCGCATATCTCGGTGAATTCTTCATTATTCCATTCTTTATTATTCATTGGAATAACTTGTCTATGTGGATTACCGCATGCATGGTGAATGATCCTTCGTATTCATTCCTTATTAAATTTTGGAAATGATCTGTCTACGTGGACTACCGCATGGCGGGCAAAAATCTATTTGCAGTTTCATATATTCTATTATACTTAGTTGGTTAAAGTTTTGGCTTCTATACTCCATGAAATTAGTAGAATATCCTGGATATTTGCGCTTCATCCAGTATCTTTTTATGGAAATATTCTTCTGAGCATTCTTGAATTTTACTCCACAAAGCAATATCATGTTGACAATTTGGACGTTATTTATTTTTGGATAAATTAAATTATAAATCTTTAAAATTTATCCTTGAACTTGTTTTATTGAATTATTATTTCATTGTCATCATCCTCATGCTTATATTGTGATAAAAGTCATCTTTGGCTTACGTGCATAGATGGACTTGGTATGATTATGAACAGGGATTATTCAGTATAATCATGACCGTAATGTGACGAATGATATGGTGAAAGTCCTCATTGGCCTGTAGTTCATTGATGGACAGTTGTTGGTATGATTATAGCCAGGGATTATTCAGTATAATCATGACCATTGATGATTACATGAATATCCTTGACCCGTAGTGCAGGGATGATTCGATGATATGGTTTATTTATTAAGCTGAGTCTCAGCGATAAAGTTGATGAAAAACTTTTTAAATCATAGAAGATGGTAGATTTTATGCTCTACTTGACTCTTCTAATGGATTTCTTATTCCGCTGCAGTTAAACTTGATGTTTATTGTATTTTATCAGTTTAACATTTTTGAATACTAATGATAATTTATTCTGCATTAAATAAGAGTTTAACAAAACATCACCCATGGTACAAAATTCAAATACAACTTAATTATACAACAGTCGTTTAAAATACGATAATACTTTTACTACCAGGTAGTTCAACAATTTAACGGTAAAACTTTCACCGTTATTTTTATAAAAAGATAATTCTGTCGTTTTCTAACTACGACAATACTTCTGTTTTGGGGTCCACCAATGATTGTGCCATCGTACGAATATTCCCTGTTAAAATGAATATTCCCCGACCAATCGAATATTATATAACCACTTGCTTACTTTGCAAAATTTGTAAATATTACCCATAACTATAACATTATATCAAATCCACACCATAATATTCAAAAATATATTTCGAGAAAATTATTCTTTATTCATAAAAGTTGGGGTCTTACAACCTCCCTTTCTTATGAAATTTCGTCCTCGAAATTAGGGTACGATACTGTATATCGAAGAGGTGAGGATATCTTGACTTCATCTCAGATTCTAACTCCCAGGTCATTTCCTCCACATCGTGGTTTCTCCACAAAACTTTGACTTGAGGTATAACTTTAGAGCGTAGAATATGATCCTTCTTATCCAAGATTTTAACAGGTAACTCTTCATACGTTAAATCTTCCTCTATCTCATCTGGTTGTAATTCAATAATGTGGTTCGGTCTTTCACATATTTACGTAACATAGATATGTGAAAACGCGTTATGAACACGAGACATACTTGGCGGTAAGGCAAGTCTATAGGCCACAGTTCCTACTCGATCGAGGATTAAAAATGGGCCAATGAATCGAGGATTGAGCTTTCCTCTCTTTCCAAATCTTGTAACTCCTTTCAATGGAGCAACACGTAACAACACATGATCTCCAATATTGAATTCCATGTCTTTTCGATGAAGATCAGATTAACTCTTTTGTCGATCTTGTGAGGTTTTTATACGTTGTCGGATCGTTTGAATCTTTTCCGTAGTCATACGTACCAAATCTGGTCCCAACAACGTTGCTTCACCCACCTCATCCCAGCATACTGGAGAAAGACACTTTCTTCCATACAACGCCTCAAATGGAGCCATGCCAATACTTGTTTGATAATATTGTTGAAGGAAAACTCCACCAATGGTAAGAATTTTTCCCCAACTTCCCTTGAAGTCAAGGACACAGAGTCTTAATAAATCTTCAAGAGTTTAAATAGTCCTTTTCGACTGTCCATCCGTTTGAGGATGATATGCCGAATTAAATCGTAAATCTGTGCCCATAGCTTTTTGTAAACTAACCCAAAATCTTGAAGTAAATCTTGGGTCTCGATCAGAAACTATGGATACTAGCATACCATGCAATCTTACGATCTCGTTTATGTGCATACTAGCAAGACGTTCAAGTGTAAAAGTTTTTCGTATCGGTAAGAAATGAGCAGACTTGGTCAGTCTATCAACAATGACCCAAATCGCATCTATACCTTGAGAAACCTTGGGAAAACCATTAACGAAATCCATGGTAATGTGCTCCCACTTCAATTCTGGAATTTCAAGTGGTTGCAATGGACCTTTTGGCACTTGATGCTCCGCCTTGACTCGTTGATAAGTTAGACACCTTGAGATAAACCCTGCTATCTCTCTCTTCATATTGCTCCACCAAAATGTATGTCAAAGATCATGATACATTTTGGTACTCCCAGGATGAATTGCAAATGGTGTGTTGTGCGCCTCCATCATGATTTTATACTTTAAGTCAGAATCGTTAGGAACACAAAGTCTGGAGTTGACTCGAAGTATTCCTTCTTCGTCGATTCTTACTTCCGAAATAGCACCTTCTTTCACTTTCTTCCTCATACGCATCAGCTTCAGGTCTGTAGCTTGAGTAACTTTAACTTTATCGATTAAAGTCGGTTCCATTCGTATATTCACCATCATCACATGTGTGATGCCCCCAAAACAGGTATACATCACCTATCTTGTGTCGCCAAATACATGGTACAAAATTCAAATATAACTTAATTATACAACAGTCGTGTAAAATACGACAAAACATAATCTAAGATTTTTAATAAGAATATTGTCATCTAGACAATATCCACACTCAATGGAGTCCTCATTATATTTATTGTCACACTATTCCATAGAATAGTGAGGACTACTAATGCTATCATCTGGACCGTCAATCCGTTCCCCGACTCGTCCCAGCTATATTCTCATTTCCTGAAGAGAACAGTGAAAGAAAGGGTGAGCTCAACTAGCCCAGTAAGAAATATTATGACTAAGATAATGCAGAATAAATTATCATTAGCCTTCAACAATGTTAAACTGATAAAATACAATATACATCAAGTTTAACTGCAACGGAATAAGCAATCCATTAGAAGAGTTAAGTAGAGCATGATATCTACTATCTTCTATGTTTTAAAATGTTTTCTTCAATTTTTATCGCTGAGACTCAGCTTAATAAATATACCACATCATCGAATCATCCCTGCACTACGGGCCAAGGATATTCATTAAATCATCAATGGTTATGACTATACCGAATAATCCTCGGTCATAATCATACCAAAATTGTCCATCAATGCACTGATGCCAACCGAGGACTTTTATCACATCATTTATAACATTACAGTCATGATGATTATACTGAATGATCCTCGGTCATAATCATACCAAGTCCATCTATGCACGTAAGCCAAAGATGACTTTCATGACAATATATAAGCATGAGGATGATGACAATGATATAAGCATTAATCAACGAAAAACAAGGATAAATATTAAAGACTTTAAATTTATCCAAATATTATCAATCACTTAATAAACTCATCATCTAATATTATTAATATTATAACAATATTTTAATCACTTCTTAAACTTATAAACAATTTATTTCAATTGTTTACACTTTACCAAATAATGCATTTAATCATTTAAAAATGTCATACTCATAAGATTTCATCACCAATGATCAAATACCTCATCAAAAATCTGCATATACCCTATATAGGATTTCCAAGCCATAAAATCCTATTTTCTAATTTTGTTACTTCACATAACATATTTAATTCATTTACTCATATTTAGTTCATTTTCATGAAAAATACCAAATCAGTCCCAAAAATATTTCTTTTCTGGGATTTAGCAGAATATAAATCCATATTGAACATATATTTTTCTCGGAATTTTTAAGATTCATTTACTATTTTTCATATGGCCAAAACTGTCAAATATTTAGAGATTTATCATAGATTGTAATTTTGTCCAAAAATTCCGAAATTTACAGGGTATACTCCTGTTATATACATGTACTCCCAATAAAAATTTTACCAATTTTGGAGTTAACCACAAAGAGTTATAAGAGTGTACTTTTAAAATAGTCTTTTCCCATAAAATCCATAACTCTTAATCTATACATCCAAAAATCGCCATTTTTGGACACAATCTAGAAAACTCATCAAATTATCATTTCAAATTTTTCTAAAATTTTTAGGGTCGAAAAATTACTGAAACCGCCTCTGACGAAACCCCTTTTGAATGAAAATACTATTCATATGAATACAAAGGATCATTCACCATGCATGCGGTAATCCACATAGACAAAGTTATTCCAATGTAATAATAAAGAATGGAATAATGTAAGAATTCACCATACATGCGATAGACCGCATGCATAAAAGTTATTCTCAATGAATAATAAAAAATGGAACCAGTGTCAAATGCGTAAACCGCATGCATGGATATTCCAACAAAATAATAAAGAATGGAACGAAGGTCATGCGTAAATCGCATGCGCATGGGATATTCCAAATGAATAATAAAGAATGGAATAACAATGAATTCACTGTGCATGCGATAGACCACACAGCATAAAGTTATTCCAACAAAATAATAAAGAATGGAATAATGTAAGAATTTCACCATGTATGCGGTACTTGATGTAGGACGGTTATTCCAATATAATAATAAGGAATGGAATAACAATAATACGAAAGAAATAATACCCCTTACCTTAGAAAGAAACTGGATACTGGAGTAGAGAGGTAGCAGACTTCTCTTCTTCTTTCTTTCTATAATTTCTCTCTATAATAATTGCTCTATAGCTTTAGTGAATTAGTGAGAAATGAAGGAAGAATGAGCTTCTATTTATAGGAAAATATAGTTTCGCTAATTGCACGTTTTGGGGCTCAAAATATTACAGTACAATTCATTTTTAATTTAGTCCTGCAAGTATTATCAAACTTGCACCACCTCCCCTAATAGTAAATAATGTGAATCAATAGTTTAATCATGTGATTCAATAGTTATAATCATGTGAAAATATGAATAACAGTATAGTACCTCCATCTATACCTCCATCTTTAACTTAGTCATGCAAGTATTATCAATCTTGCACCAACTCCCCTAATAGTACAAGAATGTGATTCAATAGTACACACGTGTGAACAAGTAGTTATAATCATGTGAATTAATAGCAATTAATTGCTCATTTATCCGATTAATTACCCAATTTATCAATATAACCCCCAGACATCAATTATCATCGGAATAGATGTCGATTTCCACTAACACTAATAATCCCAACACAATGGAACTATCAAATTCATCTTTAGTCAACACGAACTTATTCATCATTAATATTATAACTCACAATATTTAACAACCGTGTCGCTCCTGTGAAAGAGGAGATTTCAGATAAGGATTTCTCCTTATCATGCGCCGCAATTAGATGACGAAACCTCTCCTTGTAACTTCTAGACATTGTAAATATTGCAATTTAATAATATGAATAACTTGTCGCCTCAATTATTGATTTAATAATATATAAAATATTATGCAAATGATATCGTTGACAATAATCGAATCAATAATATGAGAGATATGATGCGTGAATTATCTGTAGTAATAATTGAGTATAACCGAGTGACTTCTTACGTAAGCATCAATAATCAATACCGTCTCGCTACTACGCAACCACGCCAGACATCGTACTTTTACTACCGGGTAGTTCAACAGCTTTTAATGGTAATACTTTCATAGTTATTTTATAAAAAAAGATAATTACATCATTTTCTAACTACGAAAATACTTCCGTTGTGGGGTCCACTAATGATTGTGCCATCGTACGGATATTCCCCGATAAAAAGAATATTCCCCGACCAATCGAATATTATATAACCACTTGCTTACTTTGCAAAATTTGTAAATATTACCCACAACTATAACATTATATCAAATCCACACCATAATATTCAAAAAAATATTTCGAGAAATTTAAATCTTTATTCATAAAATTTGGGGTCTCACAACATGGGTCCCTGGAATCTTTAACTCTATTTCCATCCTTTCCGAGTCATACAAAATGGGCCTTTGCGTTGACAATATTGCACTCGTACCCGCATATGATCTTCTACTCAATGCGTCAGCTACTACGTTCGCTTTTCCAGGATGGTATTGGATGGTATAATCATAATCTTTAACCAACTCAAGCCATCGTCGTTGCCATATGTTGAGTTCCTTTTGAGTGAAGAAATATTTGAGGCTTGTATGATCAGTATAGATCTCCACCTTCTCTCCATACAGGTAATGCCTCCAAATCTTAAGCGCAAAAACGACTGCTGCCAATTCTAGATTATGAATAGGATAATTCCTCTCATATTTTTTGAGTTGTCGCGAGGCATAGGCTATGACTTTCCCATGTTGCATGAGAACACATCCTAACCATTTGCCTGAAGCATCACTGTAGATGATAAATCCTGTGACGCCCCCAAAATAGGTATACATCACCCATCTTGAGTCGCCAAATACATGGTACAAAATTCAAATATAACTTAATAATACAGCTGTCGTGTAAAATACGACAAAATGTAAACTGAGAGTTTTAATAAGAATATTGTCATCTAGACAATATCCACACTCAAAAGAGTCCTTATTACATTTATTTTCACACTATTTAACAGAATAGTGAGGACTACTAATACTATCTTTCGGATCACACTCCGCTCCCCGACTAGTCCCGCTCACGTTCTCATTTCACGAAGAGAACAGTGAAAGAAAGGGTGAGCTCAACTAGCCCAGTAAGAAATATTATGACTAAGATAATGCAGAATAAATTATCATTAGTCTCCAATAGTGTAAAACTGATACAATATCACAAACATCAAGTTTAACTACAGCGGAACATGCAATCCATTAAAAGAGTCAAGTAGAGAATAAAATCTACTATCTTTTATGATTTAAAAGGTTTTTCATCACTTTTATCATTGGGACTCAGCTTAATAAATAATCCACATCATCCCTGCACTACGGCCAAGGATATTCATTAGTATCACAACCACAAATTATCCATGCACTACGGGCCAAGGATATTCGTGTATTTATCAATGGTCATGATCATGCCAACAACTGTCCATCGATGCACTACGGGCCAATGAGGACTTTTACCCCATCATTTGTAACATTACGGTCATGATTACACCGAATAATCCCTGGTCATAATCATACCAAGTCCATCTATGTACTACAGGCCACAGATGACTTTCAACAAATTATAAATGAGGTTGATGACAATGATATAAGAATTCAATAAAACAAGTTCAAGAATTAATTTATTCAGGAACTAATAACTTCCAAATTGTCAACATGATACTTCTTTGTAGAGTAAAATTTAAGAATGCTCAGAAGAATATTTCCACGAAAAGATACTGGATGAAGCGCAAATATCAAGGATATTCCACCAATTTCATGGAGTATAAAGTCAAAACTTTAACCCACTCGAGTATAATAAAGAATGGAATAACAAAATAAATCACCATGCATGCGATTGCTTGCCATAGACGTGTTATTCTAACAGAATAATAAATAATGAACCGAATTCAAAGCGTAATACGCACCGATAGGATATTCCAAAAGAATAATAAAGAATGGAATAACAACGAAATCACCATGCATGCGGTATTCGCGATGATCGGTTATTCCAATGAATAATAAATAATGTAATCAGTCCGACGTAAAAGCATGCATGTGGATATTCCAATAGAATAATAAAGATGAAAACCAGTCCCATATAAAACGCATGCATGTGATGTTCCAAATGTAATAATAAAGAATGGAATAACAACAAAAATCACTAAGTATAGGGTGGATCACAGCGTATCAAAGGTTATTCCAACAGAATAATAAAGAATGGAATAACAGAAGTTCTCTTTATGAATACAAAAGAATAATACCCCTTACCTTATAAAGAAGAGTACTCCAAAGGCAGGGTGGGAATATACTTGAAGAAACTTACACTACGCTTAAAGCTTTCTTAAACGCTAAAGAAATACGCTTAAGATAGAAGAATAATTCTCTCTACAGTTTCTCTCTCTAGAGTTTTCATGAATTAAGTAAGAAATAATGAAGGAATGAGCTTCTATTTATAGAAGAATGGATCGAATAAGAACTAATCCATGAACGGTCCGCATCGATTTACTTTAAATGGATTATTCAGTTTGGTTTACAATAAAATATAATATATTCTATTTATAATCTAATAAAACGAATAACTTTTAAAAAGATTTTACTATGCAAATACTATGCAGGCACTATGCAAATACTATGCATAATAAAATATAATATATTCTAATTATTGTCTAATAAAACAGATAACTTTATAAAAGTATTTTGTTTTATATAAAAAGATTTTATTATTAGCCTAATAAAACGAATAACTTTATAAAAGTATTCTGTTTTATATAAAAAGCTTTTCTGTTTTATTACATTAATAATACTAATAAAACAAAACTTTATCATCATTAATAATTCACACTATTAATCGATCAGGTCGTTTACAGAAAAGAGGGAGCTTTCCAATAAGGATTTCTCCCTATTAGCGCGCAATTAGGTGACCAAACCTCTCCTTGGCAGAACTTCTAGACATCGTTAATAAGGATTTCTCCCTATCTCAATTATTGATTTAATAATATATAAAATATCGACAATAATTGAATAAAACTGAATGACTTCTCACGTAAGCATCAATAATCAATACCGTGTGCTACTATGCAACTAATGCCAGATTCTCTGCATTTCTTTTAACACCGGGTGTTTCAATGATTAATGGTAAAACTTCATTCGTTATTTTCATAAAATATTTTTCATCATTTTCTTAATTCGACAATAATTCCATTGTAGGGTCCACTAATGATTGTGCTTGCGTCGCATTTAATATTCCCCTCGTTAAAACGAATATTCCCCGACCAATCGAATATTATATAACAACTTACGTACTTTGCAAAATTTATAAATATTACCCACAACTATAACATTTTATCAAATTCATTCAAAAATGATAATTATATAAAATTCATCTTTATTCATAAAAGTTGGGGTCTTACAATCTCCCCTTCTTATGAAATTTTGCCTTCGAAATTAGGGTATGTACCTGGTATGTCGAAGAGGTAAGGATACCTTGATTTCATTTTAGATTCTAACTCCCAGGTCATTTCCTCAACATCGTGGTTCCTCCATAAAACTTTGACTTGAGGTATAACCTTGGAGCGTAAAATATGTTCCTTCTTATCCAAGATTTGAACAGGAACCTCTTCATACGTTAAATCTTCCGCAATTTCGTCCAGTTCTAACTAAATAATGTGGTTCGGGTCTTTCACATATTTACGTAACATGGATATATGAAAAACATTATGAACACGAGACATACTTGGCGGTAAAGCGAGTCTATAGACTACAGTCCCTACTCGGTCGAGGATTAAAAATGGGCCAATGAATCGAGGATTGAGCTTTCCTCTCTTTCCAAATCTTGTAACTCCTTTCGATGGAGCAACACGTAACAACACATGATCTCCAATATCTAATTACACGTCCTTTCGATGAAGATCAGCATAACTCTTTTGTCGGTCTTGTGAGGTTTTTATACATTGTTGGATCGTTTGTATCTTTTCCGTAGTCATACGTACCAACTTCAGTCCCAACAACGTTGCTTCACCCACCTCATCTCAGCATACTGGAGAATGACACTTTCTTCTATACAACGCTTCGAATGGAGCCATGCCAATGCTTGCTTGATAACTGTTGTTGTAGGAAAACTCCACCAATGGTAAGAACTTGTCCCAACTTCCCTTGAAGTCAAGGACACAGAGTCTTAATAAATCTTAAAGAGTTTGAATAGTCCTCTCTGATTGTCCATCCGTTTGAGGATGATATGCCGAACTAACCCAAAATCGTGAAGTGAATCTTGGGTCTCAATCAGAAACTATGGATACTAGCATACCATGAAGTCTTACAATCTCGTTTATGTATATACGAGCAAGACGTTCAAGTGTATAAGTTTCTCGTATAGGTAAAAAATGAGCAGACTTGGTCAATATATCAACAATGACCCAAATTGCATCTATACCCTGAGAAACCTTGGGAAGACCAGTAATGAAATCCATGGTAATGTGTTCCCACTTCCATTCTAAAATTTCAAGTGGTTGCAATGGACCTTTTAGTACTTGATACTCCGCCTTGACTCGTTGACACATTAGACACCTTGAGATAAACAACGCTATCTCTCTCTTCATATTGCCCCACCAAAATGTATGTCGAAGATCATGATACATTTTAGTACTCCCAAGATGGATTGCAAACGGTGTGTTGTGCGCCTCCATCATGATTTTATACTTTAACTCAGGGTCGTTAGGAACACAAAGTCTGGAGTTGACTCGAAGTATTCCTTCTTCATCGATTCTTGCTTCTGGCATAGCACCTTCTTGTACTTTCTTTCTCATATGCATCAGCTCCAGGTCTATAACTTGAGCAGCTTTAACTTTATCAATTAAAGTCGGTTCCACTCTTATATTCACCATTATCACTTGGGTCCCTGGAGTCTTTATCTCTATCTCCATCCTTTGCAAGTCATACAAAATGGGCCTTTGTGTTGACAATATCGCACTTGTACCCGCATATGATCTTCTACTCAATGCGCATCATTTCTAACGTTAACTTTTCCAGATGGTATTGGATGGTATGATCATAATCTTTCAACAGTTCAAGTTAACGTCATTACATGTTTAGTTCCTTTTGAGTGAAGAAATATTTGAGTCTTTTATGATCCGTAAAGATCTCCACTTTCTCCCATACAAGTAATGCCTCCAAATTTTAAGTGCGAAGATAACAACCGCTAACTCTAGATCATGAGTAGGATAATTCCTCTCATATTCTTTGAGTTGTCGAGAGGCATAGGCTATGACTTTCCCATGTTGCATGAGAACACATCCTAAATTTTGCCCAAAGCATCAACATAGATGACAAATCCTCCCGAGCTAGATGGTATTGTCGTAACAGTCTTGAAATGAGTCTTTTCTTGAGTTCTTGAAAACTCTTCTCACATTCCTCGCTCCAATCGAATTTTGTATCTTTCCGAGTCAGCTGAGTTAAGGGAGTAGCGATTCGAGAAAACCCTTCTATGAATCTCCGATAATAACCAGCTAAGCCGAGAAAGCTACGTACTTTGGTCACTGATTTAGGTTGCTCCCAGCTTTGAATAGCTTCAATCTTTGCTGGGAAAATAGATATTCCATGACTTGATACCACGTGCCCAAGAAATGCTACTTCCTCAAGCCAGAACTCGTATTTCTTCAACTTGGCATAAAGCTTATATTCACGAAGCTTTTGGAGTATCAGCCTCAACTGTTGCTCATGATCTTCACGGCTTTTGGAATAAATAAGGATGTTATCAATAAAGATGACTACAAAGTGATCCAAATATTCCTTGAATACTCAGTTCATCATATCCATGAAAGCAACAGGAGCATTAGTCAATCCAAAAGACATGACTAGGAATTCATAATGCCCGTACCGAGTTCTGAAAGCCGTTTTTGGAATGTCATCGGTCCTAATCTTCAATTGGTGATATCCGGAACGAAGATCAATCTTTGAAAAGAATTTGGCGCCTTGCAACTGGTCAAACAGGTCATCAATACATGGCAATGGGTACCTATTTTTGATGTTGACATGATTCAACTCCCGATAATCAATACAAAGCCGCATACTCCTATCTTTCTTCTTCACGAATAGAACAGGAGCACCCCAAGGAGAAGTACTAGGACGAATAAAGCCAATGTCTAACAATTCCTACAGTTGGGTCTTTAACTCCACGAAGTTCAATAGGAGCCATTCGATATGGGGCTTTGGAAATGAGTTTTGTACTGGATTCAAGGTCGATACAAAATTCAATTTCACGCTCTGGGGGTAGGCCATGAAGTTCTTCAGGGAATACGTCAGGAAATTCATTAACAATAGAAATATCATTCAAAACTGACGTATTTTTGATTAGATCCGTGACATGAGCTAAGAATGCTTGACATCCATTTTTCAATAAACAAATAGCTTTATGGCTTGAGATGATAGTGATTGATTTTAATGGTTTGGTTGCTTGAATTCGCATAATAGGTTATTTAGGAATATGAAAGCTAACAACCTTACGAAAATAATCAATTTTTGCATGATGAGTAGTTAACCAATCAATTCCTAGAATTACATCAAATGCAAGTATTTTCAATGAAATAAGATCGACAAACAATGTGAGGGTACCGATTTGAACCAAACAAGACTTATAAACCGTGGATGTAATGAAGGTTTCTCCCAACGGAGTTTCAACAGATAAGTCAAAGTCCAATTTCTCCGGAGTCAAATTTAAACGTTGAGCGCAAGTAGGAGAAATAAAAGAATGGGTAGAACCGGTATCAAATAAGGTATAAACTTCGCTAGATTTTATGATAAGATTACCAGTGATGACCTCGTTTGGGTTCCTTGTTTTCTGGGAGGTCACAACAAATGCTCTCCCTTGCACTACTGGCTTTAACTTTTCTGGGACGTCCTTTGGTGCCTCCATCCTAACTGAACTTGTCTTTGGTGAACGACAAAATCGGGCTAGGTGACCTTCTCTTCCACAATTATAACATACTTTGGACGACATCGCGCAGTTTGGACTGATGTGTCCTTCCCCTCCGCATTTGAGGCATATGATAGGTGGTCGTTCTCCTTCCTTAACCACTACATGCTTTGTGCCGACGCCTTTCCATCATTGTTGAATCTTCTCTTCTTGAAATGTCCATTCTTATTATTTTGGCCATGATTACCACCGAAGTGGTTACCATTTCTGGCATGTTGATTCCCTCCACGCTTATTGTCACCGTCTCAATGACTGTTATCACTGGTATTATCATTTTGTCGGTTGCTCTCTTTTGGTTGCATTGACTCATTATTGCGCTCCAATAACTGAGCCTTATTAACAACATCTGAATACAAACACAGTTTATGAATGATAAGATATTGACGTATCTCGGGTTTCAAACCTCTTAGAAATATTCGCGTCACTCTCTCCTCATTATCAACCAAATGGGACGCAAACTGGGATAAATCGGCAAATTTGGCTTCGTACTGCGACACGATCATGTTGTTTTGCTCCAGCTTAATGAACTCAACCTCTTTCATGTGATAAATGCTTTCGGGAAAGTACTTGTCGTTGAACAATTCTTGGAACTTCTCCCAAGTCATCTTCAGTGCGGCAGGTTGAGTACGTTTTTCAGATTCCCACTAGTAATCTGCCTCTGCAAGCAACATGAAGGTGGAAAAGGGAACCTTTTGCTCCTCGGAGCATCCCAAGACATCAAATATCTTGCTGATCTGTTTCATCCACGTCTCCTCCTTAAGTGGTTTTGGTTCTCCAAAAACTCCTATTGGTCCTAGTTCCTTGAATCGCTTAATGCGGTGACCGTCAAGAGTTGCCGTGTTTCCACTCGCATTTTGGACAGGATCCGCTCTTGCCGATGTTGCATGAATTGTATAAAGCCTCCGAACATTCCATGGTTCATCATCCGAATTGTCATTGTTATTTGCACGAGGATTGTCAGCCTTCCGATGCACATTATCCTCGATTATTGATCTGTGGAGACTCAACGGTCTCACATGCTCCATTGATGTTCTCAACATTCTCGGATGCCATTTTCAAATACCGCCACAAAACAAGGGTTAATTAACATATCACATATTATCCCTATACTCTGACCAACCAATTAAATATCAAATAAACTTAGGTAGGTCATACTAGCGAAGGAATTCCTCGTCTCTCCCCTCCTAGTTCGTGTCTCACATCTCAGCCAGGGATCATATCCATGAGCTTTGATACCAACTGTGATGCCCCCAAAATAGGTATACATCACCCATCTTGAGTCGCCAAATACATGGTACAAAATTCAAATATAACTTAATAATATAGTTGTCGTGTAAAATACGACAAAACGTAAACTGAGAGTTTTAATAAGAATATTGTCATCTAGACAATATCCACACTCAAAAGAGTCCTCATTACATTTATTTTCACACTATTTAATGTAATAGTGAGGACTACTAATACTATCTTTCTCGGTACTCACTCCGTTCCTCGATCTAGTCCCGCCACGTTCTCATTTCACGAAGAGAACAAGAAAATAAAGGGTGAGCTCAACTAGCTCAAGAAGAAATATTATGACTAAGATAATGCGAATAAATTATCATTAGTCTTCAATGATGTTAAACCGATACAATATAACAAACATCAAGTTTAATCTGCGGTGGAACATGCAATCCATTAAAAAGTCAAGTAGAGAATAAAATCTACTATCTTTTATGATTTAAAAGGTGTTTCATCACTTTTATCGCTGGGAATCAGTTTAATAAATAATCCACATCATCCCTGCACTACGGCGAGGATATTCATTAGTATCACAACCATAAATTATCCACGCACTACGGGCCAAGGATATTCGTGTATTCATCAATGGTCATGATCATGCCAACAACTCATCCATCAATGCACTACGGGCCAATTAGGACTTTTACCACATCATTTGTAACATTACGACCATGATTACAATCAATAATCCCTAGTCATAATCATACCAAGTCCATCTATGCACTACAAAGCCACAGATGACTTTCAACAAAATATAAATATGAGGATGATGACAATGATATAAGAATTCAATAAAATAAGTTCAAGAATTAATTTATTCAGAACTAATAGCGTCCAAATTATCGAAGATGATACTTATTTGTAGAGTAAAATTTAAGAATGCTCGGAAGAATATTTCCACGAAAAGATATCTTTGGATGAAGCGCAAATATCAAGGATATTCCACCAATTTCATGGAGTATAGAAGTCAAAAATTTAACCAACTGAGTATAATAAAGAATAGAATAACAAAATAAATCACCATGCATGCGATTGCGATGTATAAAGTTATATTCTAACGAATAATAATAAATAATCTGAACCAGTCAGCGTAATACGCACCGCACATGATATTCCAACAGAATAATAAAGAATGGAATAACAGAAGTTCTCTTCATGAATACAAAAGAATAATACCCTTACCTTATAAAGAAGAGTACTCCAACGGTAGAGCGGGGATATACTTGAAGAAACTTGCACTACGCTCAAAGCTTTCTTAAACGCTAAAGAAATACGCTCAAGATAGAAGAATAATTCTCTCTATAGTTTCTCTCTAGAGTTTCAGTGAATTCGTAAGAAATAATGAAGGAATGAGCTTCTATTTATAGAAGAATGGACTGAATACTAACAAATCCATGAACGGTCCAGATCGATTTACTTTAAATGGATGGTCCAGATTGGTTTACAATAAAATATAATATATTCTATTTATAATCTAATAAAACGAATAACTTTTAAAAAGATTTTACTATCAAAACACCATGCGCAGTACACTATGCAAAACACTATGTATAATAAAATATAATATATTCTAATTATTATCTATTAAAATGATAACTTTATTAAAGTATTCTGCTTTTATATAAAAAGATTTTACTATTAGCTTAATAAAACGAATAACTTTATAAAAGTATTCTATTTTATATAAAAAGCTTTTCTCATTTTTATTACATTAATAATACTAATAAAATAAAACTTCATCATCATTATTATTATTCACACTATTAATCGACCGAATGTCGCTCCCGTGAAAGAGGGGCTTTCAATAAAGATTTCTCCCTATTGGCGCCGCAATTAGGTGACTAAACCTCTCTTTGGCAGAACTTCTAGACATTGTTAATAATGCAAATAATAATATTAATAACTCTGTCATCTCAATTATTGATTTAATAATATATAAAATATCGACAATAATTGAATAAAACTGAATGATTTTTCACGTAAGCATCAATAATCAATACCGTGTGCTACTATGCAACCACGCTTATTCCTGTACTTTTAACACTAGGTGTTTCAATAGTTAACGGTAAAACTTCCACCGTTATTTTCATAAAATATTTTTTGTCATTTTCTTAATCCGACAATAATTCCGTTGTGGGGTCCACTTAATGATTGTCTTGTCGCATTTAATATTCCCCTGTTAAAACAAATATTCCCACTAATCGAATATTATATAACAACTTGCGTAATTTGCAAAATTTATAAATATTACCCACAACTATAACATTATATCAAATTCATTCAAAAATGATAATTATCGAAAATTCATCTTTATTCATAAAAGTTGGGGTCTTATAAATCCCTCCGAGCCAGATGGTATTGTCAGAACAGGTGCTGAAATGAGTCTCCTCTTGAGTTCTTGAAAACTCTTTTCATATTCCTCGCTCCAACCGAATTTTGTATCTTTTCGAGTCAGCTGAGTTAATGGAGTAGTGATTTGAGAAAACCCTTCTACGAATCTCCGATAATAACCAGCTAAGCCGAGAAAGCTACGTACTTCAGTCACTGACTTAGGTTGCTCCCAGCTTTGAATTGCTTCAATTTTTACTGGGTCAACAGATATTCCATGATTTGATATCACATGGCCACAGAATGAAACTTCCTCAAGCCAGAACTCACATTTCTTCAACTTGGCATATAGCTTGTTTTCACGAAGCTTTTGGAGTATCAGCCTCAAGTATTGCTCATGGTCTTCACGGGTTTTGGAGTATATAAGGCTGGCATCAATAAAGACGACCACAAAGTGATCCAAATATTCCTTGAATACTCGGTTCATCATGTCTATGAAGGCAGCCGGAGCATTAGTCAATCCAAAAGACATGACTAGGAATTCATAATGCCCGTACCGAGTTCTAAAAGCAGTCTTTAGAATGTCATCAGTTTTAATCTTCAACTGATGATATCTGGAACGAAGATCAATCTTTGAAAAGAATTTAGCTCCTTGCAACTGGTTAAACAGGTCATCAATGCGAGGCAACGGGTGCCTATTTTTGATGGTGACATGATTGAACTCCTGATAATCAATACAAAGTCGCATACTTCCATCTTTCTTTTTCACGAATAGAATAGGAGCACCCCAAGGAGACGTACTAGGACGAATGAAACCGATGTCTAACAATTCCTGTAGTTGGGTTTTTAACTCCTGAAGTTCGATAGGAACCATTCGATATGGGGCTTTAGAAATGGATTTTGTACCGGATTCAAGGTCGATACAAAATTCAATTTCACGCTCTGGGGGTAGGTCACGAAGTTCATCAGGGAATACGTCAGGAAATTTATTAACAATAGAAATATCATTCAAATCGATTATCTTTATTTAAATCATGATATGGGCTAAGAAAGCTTGACATCCATTTTTCAATAAACGAATAGCTTTATGACTTGATATGACAGTGATTGATTTTAGTGGTTTGGTTGCTTGAATTCGCATAATAGGTTGGTTAGGAATATAAAAGCTAACAACCTTACGAAAATAATCGATTTTAGCATGATGAGTAGTTAACCAATCAACCCCTAAAATCACATCTAATGCAAGTATTTTCAAAGAAATAAGATCGACAGGTAACGTGCGATTACTTATTTGAATCAAACAAGACATATAAACCGTGGATGTAATGAAGGTTTTTCCCAACGGAGTTTCAACAGATAAGTCAAAGTCTAATTTCTCCGAAGTCAAATTTAAACGTTGAGCGCAAGTAGGAGAAATAAAGGAATGGGTAGAACCGGTATCAAATAAAGTATAAACTTCGCTAGAGTTTATAATTAGGCTACCCGTGATCACCTCGTTCGGATTCCTCGCTTTTTTGGAGGTTACAACAAACGCTCTCCCTTGAACTACCGATTTTGTCTTGTCTGGGACACCCTTTGATGCCTCCATCCCAGCTGGACTTGACTTTGGTGCATGACAAAATCGAGCTAGGTGACCTTCTTTTCCACAATTATAACACACTTTGGACTGCATCGTGCAGTTTGGACTTATGTGTCCTTCCCCTCCACATTTGTAACATACGACCGGTGGTCATTCTCCTTCCTTAACAACAGGTGTTGGTGCTGACGTCTTTCCATCCTTGTTGAATCTCCTCTTCTTGAAATGTCCACTCTTATTATTATGGCCATGATTAACACCGAAGTGAATATCATTTCTGGCATGTTGATTCCCTACACGTTTGTTGTCACCGCTTTGATGGCTGCTACCACTGGTATTATCGACTTGTCGGTTGCTTTCTTTTGGTTGGGTTGACTCATTATCACGCTCCAATAACTGAGCCCTATTCACAACATCTGAATACAAACACAGTTTATAAGAAATTAGGTATTGACGTTTCTCGGGTTTCAAACCTCTTAGAAACATCCGTGTCATTCTCTCCTCATTATCAACCAAGTGGGACACAAACCGAGATAACTCGACAAACTTAGCTTCGTACTGCGCCACAGTCATACTGTTTTGCTCAAGCTTAATGAACTCTACCTCCTTCATGTGACGAATACATTCAGGAAAGTACTTGTCATTGAACAGTTCTTGGAACTTCTCCCAAGACATCTTCAGTGTGGCAGGTTGAGTACGCTTTACAGATTCCCACCAGTAATCTACCTCTACTCGCAACATGAAGGTGGCAAAGGGAACCTTTTGCTCCTCGTAGCATCCCAAGACATCAAATATCTTGTTGATCTGCTTTATCCACGTCTCCGCCTTAAGTGATTTTGGCTCTCCAAAAACTCCTAAGTGGTCCCACTCCTTGAATCGCTTAGCGGTGACCATTCGAGAGTTGTCGATTTTTCCCCGCATTTTGGATGTGAGCCGCTTTACCGATGTTGCATAAATTGCATAAAGCCTCTGAACATCCCATCGTTCATCATTTGATCGTTGTTGTTTACCTGAGGATTATTGTCTTCCTGTTGCACATTATCCTGGGTATTAATCTATGGTGACCCAACGGTCTCATGTGCTTTATTGCTTATCTCAACATTTTCGGATGCCATTTTTAAATACTGCCACAAAACAAGGGTTAATTATCATATCACATATTATCCCTATACTCTGACCGACCAATTAAATACCAAATAAACTTAGGTAGGTCATACTAGTGAAGGAATTTCCGCCTCTCCTCCTAGTTCTTGTCTCACATCTCACCCGGGATCATATCCCTAAGCTTTGACACCAACTCGTGACGCCCCAAAATAGGTATACATCACCCATCTTGAGTCGCCAAATAAATGGTACAAAATTCAAATACAACTTAATTATACAACGATGTGTAAAATACGACAAAACATAATCTAAGAGTTTTAATAAGATTATTGTCATCTAGACAATATCCACACTCAATGGAGTCCTCATTACATTTATTGTCACACTATTTAATAAAATAGTGAGGACTACTAATGCTATCATCTGGACCGTCACTCCGCTCCCCGACTAGTCCCTACCACGCTTTCATTTCAAGAGAACAAAGAAAGAACGGGTGTGCTTAACTAGCCCAGTAAGAAATATTATGACTAAGATAATGCAGAATAAATTATCATTAGTCTTAAAAAATGTTAAACTGATAAAATACAATAGACATCAGATTTAACTGCAGCGGAATAAGAAATCCATTAGAAGAATCAAGTAGAGCATGATATCTACTATCTTCTATGATTTAAAATGTTTTAATCAATTTTTATCGTCGAGACTCGGCTTAATAAATAAACCACATCATCGAGTCATCCCTGCACTACGGGCCAAGGATATTCATTAAATCATCAATGGTCATGACTATACCGAATAATCCCTGGTCATAATCATACCAAAAACTGTCCATCAATGCACTACAAGTGATGTGATAAAATATGTAACTGCAAGTGCAGTGTCGAATTGAAGAACTGGCAAGTACAGGTCGAACCCATAGAGACTAGATTAATTCTTTAATATATCCTTAATTAATATTTGAGGCAAATTAGAAACAAAAATGGTGGAGAAGATTTTTTAACTAAATTATGCAAACTATTAATTAATGACGAAAACTATTAATGAGAATAGATACCTAGGAATTAGAATCCACCAAATATTAACATAATAAATAATTTCTTATTTCCTAAATCAATTCCCAAATTATTTCTTCTTCCTTTAAAAATAATGATTCATATAATTAATATGTGCAAGCATAAGTTATGAAAAAATTCACGGATTAACTATAACTTATCAAAACCTCATAATCAATATAAAAATCATATGCAATTTATGCGAGGAAAATATGAAGGTGAGAATAATTAGGCATTAATTTTGGAACGGAAAGAAAATACTTTTATAAAAATACTTAGTTTCATCATAATCCTAGGTATTAGAAATTTAGCTAGCCATGAAATTAAAAACAAAAACAAATAATATTAGTACTACTATTCGCATGAAATAAGAACAATAATTAAAAAGAGAATTTCTATTATATAAATAAAAGAAAGTGACAAATACTCCCTGGAAGTATTACCACAACTGATTGGAATAAGAGAAAGGACAAACTCTAAATATCTTACTCCTTCCTAGACTAGTGAAAAACTGAGAAAAAGAAAACAACAAGTGGTGCCTTTCTCTCTAAAACAAAAGGCCTATTTATAGGGAAAATAACTTTGAACCCTAATTTAGATTCATTGAACTTGGACACTTTGGTTCCCTTTCCATGTAGGATTCAACTTCCTAGTAGCAATCAACTTCTCAAAAAGATCTTCTAAATAGACTTTTCTTTCTCTTGTTGGATTTGACTTGCACACTAAGATTATTCCACCTCTTTCCTTCTCCTTGTAGGATTCTTCTTGGACATTCCTTATATGAATAAAAGCATTAAATATCGCTTGATCACCAAGATTTTGACTTTATTGCAACAAACATTAAATCCTACAAAATAAAATAAAACATATTAATTTAATAAACTAATATAATTAAAAGGAAAAATTAGGGATAATTAAATGTATGAATTACATGTCTATCAAATACCCCCATACCTAGCTTTTGCTCGTCCTCGAGTAAAATAAATTAAAATAAAAATAAAACAAAAATTACACTACCCTATTTTCGTAGGAAATACGATTGCACTTAGCATGTACAACAAGCCTTTAAACCCCAAGGTTACCCCAAGTGGACGAGTTGTGTCTCGTGAGGGTTTGCAGTGAATATACCCACAAAATTCAAAAATATTTTTGGGTTCAACAAATTATGAAATTGAAACAAAACTTCTAAATATCCATGAGCATTATACCTAAGCAAGATTAAATTCAAAATCACACTTTCACCTTATCAAAAATACTCGATCTTAATTTTAGACACCATCCTTCATTAAATCAATTTCATGTGCTGCATGCATGTGTATGTGATGTAACTCTTAGTAGGGATTTTTACCATGAAAATCAAGCAAACTCTTTTTTCTTTGCCTTTCTTTTTTTTTCCTTCCTTTTCTCCATTTTTTTTCAATTTTGATTCTTGACTTGTGCAATGTCTCATTTTCTTAGGCTTTTCAGAGTTACCCATGTAGAGCGAGCGTTGGACCAATGACTCCCAAACCAGATGGCTTTAGGGCACTAGGTGTAGAGACACCCCTAAGGATTTACTAACTCGAGTAACAAAGGCCACAAAATTAGAATAGTCAAGCTGCTTTTATCCATCATACTTTTCAGCGTGAATATCAATGCTTCCCGAGGCTTGGATACCCAGTTATTTTGTTTAATGGACATTGAAGCAGTTATTTATTTCTTCTTCTTCTTTTTTTCAACTTTTTTCAACTTCATTTTTTTTTCATTCTTTCTTCTTTTTTTCTTTTTTCTTTTTTTGAAATTACTCGAATCATGGTTTATACGCCACAACTAAGAATTAGTGCAAACGTGAAGTGCAAAAATGCTTGTGAAATCAATTTTAAATCCAGATGGTGTTTTGAACTAAGATTTCGTATCTTATCAAAAATTCAAGAGTTCTAAATCTTTCAATCTCACTCATGCGTTTTGCTCCACTAACACTTATTAGAATTAATTCAATTCATAAAAAGTCAAACAAAATTTTTAAATTTTAAATTTTTTTGTGTTTTTTTTCGTAAAAAGAAAAAAATAAAAAAAATCTAATACAAACAAACTCCCCCCATACCAAAATCATGCATTGTCCTCAATGTATGCAAATGAAGAAAAGAGAACAAAGATATGAAAGAATTATACCTTGGACGATGAGGCAGAAACTGGATGACAATATTATACAAAAGAAGAATATACGTACAAACTTACAAAAACAAGTGCATTACCAGTCATGCTGAATCATGGGTCAACAAGGTATACCACCTCCTCCGGTTCGGTCGGCATTTCTAAAAAAGGTTTGAGTCGTTGACCATTCACTTTGAAAATTTCTCCACTTTTTGGATTTTCAATTTTTACTGCCCCATGAGAGTAAACTAACTTCACTACAAAAGGTCCATCCCATCTAGAACGCAATTTGCCAGGAAATAAATGTAGCCTAGAATTATACAAGAGAACTTTTTGACCAGGTGAAAATGATTTTCTCAAAATTGATTTATCATGAAACACTTTTGTTCTTTCCTTATAAATTTTAGCATTTTCATAAGCATCATTCCTAATCTCATCTAACTCAGCTAATTGCAATTGTCTATGACTCCCACCAGTGGACATATCAAAATTCAACTGTTTTATGGCCCATAAAGCATGATGTTCAAGTTCAAAAGGTAAGTGACAAGCTTTCCCAAACACAAGCTTATACGGTGACATTCCTAAATTAGACTTAAAGGCAGTACGGTAAGCCCACAATTCATCTGACAATTTTAGAGACCAATCTTTTCTATTAGAACTCACCGTTTTTTCCAAGATTTGTTTTATTTGCCTATTTGAGACTTCTACCTGACCACTTGTTTGAAGGTGATATGATGTTGCAAGCTTGTGGGTGATGGAATACTTTTTTAGCAAGGATGAAAAAGGCTGATTGCGAAAATGTTTGCCTTGATCACTGATTATGGCCCAAGGGGTATCAAAGCGAGAGAAAATATTCTCTTTCAAAAATTTGACAACAACCTTGTTGTCATTGGTCTTGGTTGGTATAGCTTCTACCCACTTAGACACGTAATCCACCGCAAGTAAAATGTACAAATTTCCAAAAGAATTTGGAAATGGGCCCATGAAATCGATTCCCCACACATCAAACAATTCAATGACCAGAATAGGTTGCATTGGCATCATATTCCTCCTAGTGATCCTCCCTAATTGTTGACACCTATTGCAATTGGCACAAAATGATGTGGCATCCTTGAATAGACTAGGCCAATAGAAACCACATTGGAGGACTTTGGCGGCCATCTTTTTGCCTCCAAAATGTCCTCCACAAGCTTGGTCATGACAAAATGACAGAACACTTCTAAACTCGTGGTCGGGTACACACCTCCTAATGATTTGATCAGGATAATATTTGAACAAATAAGGGTCATCCCAATAAAAGTGTTTGACTTGTGAAAGAAACTTGGATCGGTCTTATTTTAACCAATGCGAAGGGATCTCACTAGTCACTAGGTAATTCACAATATCAGTAAACCAAGGTGTAGCAGATATAGAGAAAAACTGCTCATCTTGGAAAGATTTATTTAAGGGCAGGTCAGAGTTGGACTACACTACTAAACGTGACAAGTGATCAGCTACCATGTTTTCAGACCCTTTTTTGTCTCGTATCTCTAGGTCAAATTCTTGGAGCAATAAGACCCAACGAATTAAACGGGCTTTTGAATCTTTTTTGGAAAGAAGATGTTTGAGAGTAGCATGGTCAGTGTAAACAATTATTTTAGACCCAATAAGATAAGATCAAAACTTTTCTAGGGCAAAAACTACAGCTAGAAGTTCTTTTTCAGTAGTTTAATAGTCAATTGAGCATCATTCAAAGTCCTACTAGCATAGTAAATGACATGGGGAATCTTGTTGATTCTTTTCCCTAGAATAGCACCAACTACATAGTCAGATGTATCACAAATTAACTCAAATGGTTGTCTCCAATCAGGTGATTTGATGATAGGAGCTGAAGTTAACTCCTTTTTGAGTTGTTCAAAGGATTGAAGACATTTTTCATTAAATTCAAATTTTGCATCTTTACCTAGAAGATTGGTCAAGGGTCTTGCTTTCTTACTAAAATCTTTAATAAATCGCCTATAAAAGCTTGCATGTCCTAGGAAAGAACGAATTTCTTTGACTGTCCTAGGTGGTGGAAGATTGGCAATGAGGTCAATTTTGGCTTTATCTACTTCAATTCCCTCTTCAGATATGATGTGACCAAGAACAATTCCTTTTTTTACCGTGAAATGACATTTTTCCCAATTTAGTATTAAGTTTGTTTCCTTACATCTCCTTAGAACTAAGTCAAGGTGGTGAAGGCACTCATGAAATGTAGACCCAAATATGGAAAAATCATCTATGAAAATTTCTAGGAATTTCTCTACCATATCAGAAAAAATGCTCATTATGCATCTTTGAAAGGTGGCAGGGGCACTACATAGCCCAAAGGGTAGACGACGATATGCAAAGGTTCCATAAGGACAAGTGAATGTGGTCTTTTCTTGGTCTTCCGGGGCTATGGGAATTTGAAAGTAGCCCGAGTAACCATCAAGGAAACAATAATAAGCATGACCAGCTAATCTTTCTAGAATTTGGTCTATGAAGGGTAAAGGAAAATGATCATTTCTTGTGGCAGCATTGAGTTTTATATAGTCTATGTAAACCCTCCAACCAGATTGGACACGAGTGGGAACTAACTCATTAGCTTCATTTTGAACCACCGTTAAGCCAGACTTTTTAGGTACCACCTGAACAGGACTTACCCACGAGCTATCAAAAATGGGATAAATGATCCCGTTATCTAGACACTTAAGAATTTCTTTCTTAACAACCTCTTTTAGCATCATCTATTAAGTGGAACCTATGTTGGACAATGGTTGGACTGATCCCCTTAATATCAGTTATACTCCATCCTATGGCTTCCTTGTTTTCTCTCAAGATGGTCAATAACTCTTCCTCATGTGTGTTTGTTAAATCGGAAGCAATGATTACAGGAAGAGTTTTGGAGGGACCTAAATAGTATATTTAAGATTATCGGTGAGGTTTGAGTTCTAACTCGGTGGACTCTTTTCAAGAGGTTCACGAATATTGCAACAATGGCTCAGTCTCGGGTTCCCATTTAGAGTAAGACATTGATGTTGATGACTCTAGCATTTCATTAACCTCATTTACATATTCTGTTTCATCCCAATTTTGACCAAAATGATTTAGACAAAAATTAAAAATTGTGTCTTCTCATATAAGTTCATTGTCGGACATGTCTTGAATCATGTTCACTTCAACGGGTTGGTCAGAAAAATCACAAGGTTGTTTTCCCACATTAAACACATTTAAATCAATTGTCATGTTTCCAAATGTCAATTTCATTAGTCCATTTCTACAGTTGATTAACGCATTAGAAGTTGCTAGAAATGGTCTACCTAAAATTAGAGGAATTTAACCCTTGGGATTGACAACAGGCTGGGTTTCAAGGACAACAAAGTCAACAGGGAAGACAAAATCACCAACCTTAATAAGTACATCTTCAACTATTCCTTTTGGCACTTTAATGGAATGGTCAGCTAGTTGGAGTGTGACACTTGTCTTTTTCAACTCTCCTATGCCTAAGGTTTCGTACACAGAAAATGGTAACAGGTTCACACTAGCTCCTAGATCAAGCAAAGCTTTTTCAATTAATGTGTCACCTATGATGCATGAAATAGTAGGACAACCGGGGTCCTTATATTTCACAAGGACTTGACATGACAAGATAGAACTCACATGGGCTGTTAGAAAGGCTTTCTTAGGAACATGAGTGGTTCTTTTATGTGTGCACAAATCTTTTAGACATTTAGCATATGAGGGAACTTGTTGAATGGCATCTAGAAGAGGAATGTTAATTTTCACTTGTTTGAAAACTTCTAGAATTTTGTCCAACTAGGCTGACTGCTTGTTTAAAATAAGTCTTTGAGGGAATGGGGCTTTTGGTTTGAAGACTTTTTCAGTTGACTCATAAGGTGTGGTTGAATCATGTTTTGAAACATGATTGGTGGGTGGGCCTACTGACTCAGAGTTTGTGGGATTTTCAGACTTGGTTGACTTTGAAAATGGATCGTTAGATTCAACATTTAATTTTTTCTCGTCTTTATTATCAATTCCAGCATGATTGTTAAAATAATTTCCAGACCCTAGAGAGATTACAGAATTCACATGATTGACTTGGTTGTTTTCAAGTGAATTAACATGATAAGGTTTTTGAGTAGGACCTGGAAATTTGGGATTGGTCTCGGGTTGACTAGGAAGTTTACCCTTCTCTCTCTCACTAACTGCAGTGGCCAATTGACTCATTTGGATCTCTGAGCAAGAAATGGCTTGGTTAGTGCTTTGCTGAGATTTTATTAAAGTTTCCACACTCTTCTCTAAGGTGCTAAGTCTCTTCTCACTTTCATTAGAAAAACCTGGTGGATATTGAGGTGCTGGATTTGAATTTTGGTACGGACCAGGATTTGACTTTTGGTAAGGTTGAAAAGATTGATTTAGAGACTGACTGACCTGATTTGAAGAATTATTTGGGTAGGGTCCTTGGTTCCATGCAAAATTAGGATGATTCCTCCAACCAGGATTATAAGTGGGTGCAAATGGGTCATTCCTAGGTCGTTGAAACATTGCATTGACTTGTTCATATTCTTCAAATTGGGGCACGACTCTAGGACATTCCTCAATCACATGGCTTGGTGAATTATACTTTAGACACAAAGGTGTTGGTGTTGAGACTTGGTTCACGTGTGATTGTCCCCTAGTTTCTAAATTATCAAGTCTTTTAAGTACACCAGCCAACTTAACTTCTATAGCAATTGAATTGTCAATTGAATTGCATGGTTTTTTCTACTAAGTCTTCTAAAAACTCCCAAGCCTTTTCCTCATCATTATTCAAAAAATCCCCTTGACACATTAACTCTAACATTATTTTAGTGGGATAGTCTAAACCTTCGTAAGCAATTTGACACAATCTCCATTTCTCAATTCCATGGTGTGGGCACTGGGATAACAAATTTTTAAATCTATCAAAATATTTCCAAAAGGACTCTTTTTCAAGTTGGCAAAATTGATGAATTGCAGTCCTAATTTTAGAAGTTTTATGATTTGGAAAATATTTTTTAAGAAATGTAATGACAAATCCCTCCCAGGTTGATATGGAATTATTTGGTAGGCTATATAACCACTTTTTAGCATTATCTTTTAAAGCAAATGTTATAAATCTTAGCCTAATTGAGTCATCAGACAATTGTTAAATTTTCATTAAGGCACAAATTTCCTCAAATTCCTGAATAAATAAATATGCATCTTCTATCCCCGTAAACCTAGGTAACATATTTATAAAATGTGGCTTAAGTTCAAAATTGTTACCAGTTACCGATGGTAGACTAATACATGAAGGTTGGGCAGAGCGGGAAGGATAACATCGATCCCTTAAAGAAACATTTTGGGCGCCCTCCATTTTTGTTAAAATGAGATCTTTTAAAGTGAAATCCGAAAAATCAAGTTTTTTCACTAATCGGGATGTTTCGTCCCTAATCCACAGTTTTTGCATACACTAATTAACAAATAATCAGATAAGCACAAAAAAACAAAAAGAAAAAAGAAAAAAATAAATAAAAATAAATTTACTTCTAAGGTCAACCTAAATAAAATCTAGACAGCTCCTAACTGTTCCAAGTTACACCGCAAGGTCCACCAAATTCTAAATTAATCACACCATTAGCCAGGTAAGTGTAAGAAAGGTGGGACTCTCTCCCTAGAAACGGTGACTAATTGAATAACCACACAATCTTTAGGTGTATACCTTTTGAACCACTTGCCTAGACACCAGTAATTTGATTAATTTAAAATTCAGACTCCTCCTGGGGTTTCTTGTCCTAATTGAGCTCGAGAGTCCTAGGGGCCAACGTCTACTTGATTTTATTAGGTCATGGTTATGCAAAATACAAATTGGGTTGTTTGTGGGCCAAGGAAAGGTGATGAAATCCCCACCTTATCTTGTTATAGGTTGTGCCCTTAATTTTAGATTAAAGATAAAAATGCACAAATAAAAAAAAACTATAAACAAATAAAATGTCCTAAAACTATGTGAATTAAAAAAGAAGGAGAAATTTTGACGTACCTCAATCCTCCAGTAATCACCACAGTTTATATTTGACAAAAAATAAAAAATAAAACCTAACAGGATGTGCTCTACGTGAGTGAATGCATGAATGCGACAAATAAAAAATATATATATAAAAAAAAACTAAGCTACTATTTTATTTTTTTTTCAAAAAAATATATGGAGATCTGAAATCACCAAGAAAGCCAAAGAATAAAATCTTTATCATTTCGCTTCTTCGATCCGCTTCAATAATCCTGGAAAAAAATGAGTTAAAACTAATTCGAATAAATAAAAATTAATTCTAGTCCCCGGCAACGGCGCCAAAAACTTGATGTGATAAAATATGTAACTGCAAGTGCACAGTGTCGAATTGAAGAACTGGCAAGTACAGGTCGAACCCACAGAGACTAGATTAATTCTTTAATATATCCTTAATTAATATTTTAGGCAAATTAGAAACAAAAATGGTGGAGAAGATTTTTTAACTAAATTATGCAAACTATTAATTAATGACGAAAACTATTAATGAGAAAAGATACCTAGGAATTAGAATCCACCAAATATTAACATAATAAATAATTTCTTATTTCCTAAATCAATTCCCAAATTATTTCCCCTTCCCTTTAAAAATAATGATTCATATAATTAATATGGGCAAGCATAAGTTATGAAAAATTCACAGATTAACTATAACTTATCAAAACCTCGCAATCAATATAAAAATCATATGCAATTTATGCGGAGGAAAATATGAAGGTGAGAATAATTAGGCATTAATTTTGGAACGGAAAGAAAATACTTTTATGAAAATACTTAGTTTCATCATAATCCTAGGTATTAGAAATTTAGCTAGCCATGAAATTAAAAACAAAAACAAATAATATTAGTACTACTATTCGCATGAAATAAGAACAATAATTAAAAAGAGAATTTCTATTATATAAATAAAAGAAAGTGACAAATACTCCCTGAAAGTATTACCACAACTGATTGGAATAAGAGAAAGGACAAACTCTAAATATCTTACTCCTTCCTAGACTAGTGAAAAACTGAGAAAAAGAAAATAACAAGTGGTGCCTTTCTCTCTAAAACAAAAGGCCTATTTATAGGGAAAATAACTTTGAACCCTAATTTAGATTCATTGAATTTGAACACTTTGGTTTCCTTTCCATGTAGGATTCAAGTTCCTAGTAGCAATCAACTTCTTAAAAAGATCTTCTAGATAGACTTTTCTTTCTCTTGTTGGATTTGACTTGCACACTAAGATTGTTCCACCTCTTTCCTTCTCCTTATAGGATTCTTCTTGGACATTCCTTATATGAATAAGAGCATTAAATATCGCTTGATCACCAAGATTTTGACTTTATTGCAACAAACATTAAATCCTACAAAATAAAATAAAACATATTAATTTAATAAACTAATATAATTAAAAGGACAAAATTAGGGATAATTAAATGTATGAATTACGTGTCTATCAACAGGCTACTGAGGACTTTTACCACATCATTTATAACATTATAGGTCATGATTATACCGAATAATCCCTGGTCATAATCATACCAAGTCCATCCATGCACGTAAGCTAAAGATGACTTTCATCACAATATAAGCATGAGGATGATGACAATGACATAATAATTCAATAAAACAAGTTCAAGAATAAATTTTAAAGATTTATAAGTTAATTTATCTTGAAATCAATTATGTCCAAATTGTCAACATGATACTGCTTTGTGGAGTAAAATTCAAGAATGCTAAGAAGAATATTTCCATGAAAAGATCTGGGATGAAGCCTTGAAATATCCGTGATATTCTACTAATTTCATGGAGTATAGAAGCTAAAACTTTAACCAAATGAGTATCATAGAATATATGAAACTGCAAATGGATTTTCACCCGCCATGCGGTAATCCACGTAGACAGATCATTTCAAAAATTTAATAAGGAATGAATACGATTCCCGACTTTTGTGTCACAAAGGGATAGCTGATGTTTAAAGCAGTATGTGCTATGCTATGAAAAGTATTATGAGAATAGTTAGATAAATATGATCTTATTTAATCAGATAATGCCGCCAAGACGAAAACAAAACCAAAAGGCAGAAGAATTTGTCAACAGAGCTGGAGGACAACCAGATACGACACAAAATTTGGCGAATATGGACGCTCAAGCTATGCAAAAAGGATTACCAGCCATAGGAAATCAAGCAGACAATCGATTGATAAACTTCAAAGACTTCAAGACAATTGAATCGCCAGGATTTAGAGGATCAACTGACCCTGTAGAAGTGTTTGTGACAGCTAGGGTAACGGAGGGGCAAAAGACAGCTTTTGTCACCTATACAATGAAAGAAGAGGCAAATTTTTGGTGAGAGGCAAATCAAGCTAGAGACGGAGAAGGGAGTAGTGTTGGTAGGACTGGAAAAAGGAAAGGGGAAAATTTCGGGAATACCAGAAATAGGCCAGGAGGTGGAAAGAAACAGGTTGCGCAGTGTGGGAATTACGGAAAGAATCACTCGGAAAAGTGCCTTAAGGGAAAGTTTGTGTGTTACAAGTGTGGGAAGGAGGGACATATCTCTCCCAACTGCCCCAATTCAAGGATGAATAAAGGGTGTTTTATGTGTGGGTCAACAGAGCATAAGGTGAAGGATTGTACAAAAAGGGGGAGGGATACAGGGAGTGCGAATATGGGTAAAGGCAGCGAGACTCTAGCCATAGCGGAACCAACTTCAACAAACAAACCAACAAAACCAATCGCAGGAGTCTTCAATATGAATGTTCAAGATTCGGTAGCAGCCGAGGATGCAACTCCAGGTATTATTCGAACAAATTTTTATATATATTATTTTTTTTCTTATATATATAGTAAATTATTTTATAAAGAAATTTTGAAGGAGGAATTTTAGTTCTTTTAGAAATCAAATTTCTGTTGAGTCAGATAGACAAGTTTATGTTGAATAGTTAAAGATCAGTTCGATCAATTATGATCGAGGTCTACTTGCAATGATTGTGTATGCTATGTACCCTTGTATGTATAGGTTTTTAAACGGTGATTCCGGGGACGGAATCCTTATAAGGGAGGGTGAATGTAATAACCCGATATTTTCTATATAAATAAATGAGAAATTTACATATAATTTTTTTTATTTTAATAATGGGAATATGTGCTGTAATGTAATGTGTATGTATATATGTGATAAATAAAATTTATTTATTACATGAATAATTTCAAATAATTTTATTTTAGAATTATTAATCATTACAAATTATATTCTTATAGTAATTAATTTTTGTAAGCAGAAATGTTTTTATTAATTATTTTCCATGAAAACATGATTTATATTATTTAAATAATATATGAAATGATTATTAGAATTATAATGATAAATATTTTATTATATGAATTGTTCAGAATATTTAAGTTAATTGTTTTAACTTAATGTTGTATATGAAGGATAAATCAGATATGGAATCCAAACCCTAAATTTGGATTTTTATCAAGGGATGAGAATAATAATATAATATTAATTATATTTTGATTTTTCAGTGCTATAGATATGTACTGTATATCTGTAGACTGATAATGGTGGGCCAAATATGGTAAATAATGTCATAAGCCTTATATCGTGTTTTTAAAACCCTAATTGTTAAACTCAGTTATGAGTTCGAGACTGTGTAGTAATTGTGTTATATGAATTTTACTGTGTATTATAGAATTTTCGTAATTAGGTGAAACCCTAATTATTATTTTAAAACCCTAAATTGCTAAAATTAGAAACCCTAATTACTGTTTTAGTAAATTATAATGATAATTAGGAAACCCTAATTGTTAATTTGGAAAACCTAATGATATTAAGGAACCCTAATTTAAAAACCCTAATTTTAAATTAGTGAGTTTTAATTAAAATTTTATTACATTTTAATTTTAATTTTTCAAACCCTAAAAATTATTTGGGAAATTTTAAGACTTAAAATCTAGTGATTTAACCCTAGATTTAAGCACCTTGGACAAGAATACCCTTGAGATTATAAGCAAAATTACCAAAGTGCCCTTTTTGTCCCATTAGTTGAATTATTGCTAGCCAAATCCTTGCAAAATCTGCAGCCACCCTACCCTAGACCTACCTATGAGCCTACAATCTATAACACATCACATGATCAGCCATCCCATACATTGCATACATGATTTGCTAGATTTAAAAGAGAGAATGTGCTCATTTTTGGCCTAAATTATTCACTTATACCTAGTCATACTCTCTCAAGACCAAACCCACGAAATTATAGTGTTATATCAGTCCCAAATAAAGCCCCACGAACACTAACATCAAATCAGAAGCATACAAATCAGAATTTGATCATAAAGAGGTAAAGCCTAATTTAGAAATTTGACTTTTGATCTTGTGTTAGATGTTATGATTTATTGTTAAAACATGTTATTTGTAGTCCATATAGTTGATCTGGGTTGGTATTTATTAGATCCATAACATCAAAGTGCTCAAAATTAAATTTTTCAAAAATCAGGAAATCGTAAAAATAAGGGTCTGACAGTGAATGTCAGGCCCCATAGATCTCAATCTATTATGTGTTTTTGTGTTTTGAAAGTTTGTACTTGTAGTCTGTTAGGCGATCTTTAATTTGTAACTTGAATCATGGTCATATCTGTTGTAGATTAAAAGTTATTTAACGTCAAAGTGGGTTGATCGGCATTGACCGGCTGTTCTTGAAGCCCAGAATCAGCCCAGAAACCTCTGACAGTGTTTTTGTAGGGCTTGGATCTTGCTATGTTTAAGTTGTTTTGCCATGTTGTTGTTTTGTAGTTGTAGACCGACATGAAGAATACATGATAAAGCTTTTATATCACCTATATACTTAACAGAATCAATCTGAATGATGGTCAAACTTAGCTAGACGAAACTGTTCAAGAACATTTCTGGGAAACCCAAAAATGTTCAAGAACAGTTTCGGGAGGGTACTTTGACCAGCCTATAGATCTTGATTGTGTTGATAATATTATGATCTGATGTTGTTTTATTGTTCCCTGACATGTACTCTATAAGTATAAATCGTTATATCTCATGAAGCAAGGCTGGAACCTAGCGTAAATGGAGCACGAAACAAGGGACTCGAATTTCTGGGTTTCTAGGAAAACCCAGAAATGCCTGACAGGATGTTTGAATGGCTAGATTTTCATGATGTTGTATGTTATGACCTGGATTTTGATTGTTAATTGTAGTGTTACATAAACACTACATGAAAAATATTTTACATAACCCAGAAACATTTCGAGATAAGAATTAGACTCTGAATTGAACAGGGGCACCTCGACCATCGACTTGTCGTTGTTCTTGAGGCCAAGAACACCTAACATGATGATAAGTGTCGCTATAGCCTATAGCTTACGGTTATTAATAATTTTATTTTACTAAATTACGAAAAATGATTAAAATAGAAAAAAAAATAGTTTTAAATTATTAAAATTACAAATTAATTTACTAAAATTATTTTAAAGTGTAAAAATTAGTTTTTAATTATTTTAAGTATATTTCATAAATATTTAATATTTTTGGAATATAAAAGGTATTTAATTTATTTAAGTATAATATTAAATAAATTATTTAAAATGATTTTAATACATGAAAAATCATTTAAAAATAGGTTATGATATAAAATATATTTTAAGTTATTTTCTATAACTTTTAATATTTTTTGATGATTTTCATTAATAATTAGATATTAATGATGATTAAGTTATTTAATAAATATATTAAATAAATGATGAAAAATAGAATTAATGATTTAAAATTTATATAAAAATGATTTAGAGATTATAAAATATTTTAAAGTTATAAAATATAACTTTTGATATGAAAAATATTAATATTTTAATATTAAGGATATTTGATTTATTTAATATTTATATTAAATAAAGTTATATAAAAATGATTTTAATATTAGAAAATTATTTTAAATGAAAATAAAATGTTTAAAGATATTTTAAGTTATAAAACATAACTTTTAATATTTAAAGGATAATTTCATTAATAAATCAATATTATTGATAATAATGTAATATTAAGGATATTAAATTTATTTAATAATTACATTAAATAAATAGTTTTAAAATGGTTTTATTAATTTAAAAAGGATATAAATGAATTAAAAATATTTTAAGTTATCAAACCACCAACAAGTTTACCAGTCTTGGTACGATTCCCAAGCCTTACAATTCGGCCTTAGACAGTAACCCAATCCCAGTTGACCCTTTTACCAGCCAGTTAAAAGCCTCCAGTTCAAACCCCAGTCATCCTCCTGCTGAGTATATGCTCAAATGGACCTCTCACCTGTTTCATATTGAACCTCATATAAAACCTGTTGAAGACCCAAATAAATTAGTAACCCAGTTCTTTCCCTCTGGATGGCATTTCCAGCCCCTTGCTCCTTATAAGTCCCTTGTGTATTATAAGGATATCTTACTTGAAACTGATTCAATCTTCATTAAACCTATTTATGCCAATAATGACAAAACCAAAGTTCTTTATCATTCTTTGTATATTAAACATTTCATTCCGATTGCAGATTGGGGAAAACATCCTTCAGAACTTATGCAGCTATCTAATCAGGATAACTCTTATTGTTATTATGATTATATAGAAGCATGGTATAAAGTTTTCCTTTTCCAAAATGAGTCTCACAGTCATTCTTGGTTCTTTCAATTCGACCATAAATTCAAGAGGCAATTCCCCTACTGGTTCTTTCACTCATGGATAAGGTTTGGATTCACTTATGACCTCCTTCCCGAAACACTGAAAGTTCAACTTAACCATTTCTGCATTCACAGTAAACACAATCCTAAAAATGATGGTGTCCCTATCATTCTTCAATTTGTTAGTAAGTATAAGATTCCCTGGATTCTTAAATGGCAGTATAACATTGTACCCCCAACTAAAGTAAAAGATCCTCAATTCTTAGTAACTTCTACATTAGAGCCATTTCCCCTTCTCTCCCGTCAGTTCTTTATTAAATGGTGGGATAAATTTGATGTTAATAGAATTGTTAGTCAAGTCTAGTTAGAGTTTCCCACCACTCCTCTCAAGGTTCTTCCAGTTTCATCCAAAGAAGCTTCCAATCAGTTAAAAGAGTCAAAACCCAAAAAGTCTAAGTCAAAGAAATCCAATGTCAGTCCTACTGGTTCAACGTGTTCCCGTAGAATTTCAGATTTCAAAGACTGCTCCAGTAAAGAGTTAATAATAATTACCCAGGCACTTAACAAAAGAATTGACGAAGCCTTACATAAGGAAGCTTCTGTTCATTCTTCTTCCTCTCAAAGTGATTCATTCAGCCAGTTTGCAGCTGATGATGGTGATTATGATCCATATGGCACCATTAATCTACGGATGCTCAGGACCCATTTGTCTGACTTTCCAGTCACATGCGCCTGCCCGTGCAGCCATTCAGTCAAAGAATCTACTTTTCCACCGAAAGTAGCTCCAGTCATGTTCACCTGCCCCAACAACCTTTAAAGTCAAAAGATGCTCTTTCTTTTCCACCGAAAGCATCTGCTGAGTCAAAAGTTGTCAGCCTCTTTGTCAAAAGTTGCCGAAAGCGTCCATGAATAGTAAAAAAGTCAAAGACAGAAAGTACTTGCTCATCAATAGTAAAAGTTGTCTGTAATCATTTACTTTTGTAATAGTAACTTTGTAATAGTACTTTCCTTATTCTATAAAAGGAATCTGAACTTAGTTAGTCAGGCAGACTTCGAAACTTAGTAAGACTCTGAGTTCCTTCTCAGACGAATCTTAGGTTTCTACCACTGTTTAGCCTACTTAACCCCCTCTTCTCTTCTTCTTAAATGTTCTAAATTGTAAGTCAAATTAATTGTTAGTTTACTTTTATATATCTTCAATTATCAATAAAATTGTTTTTATTTAGTAATCAATTTGTGTGATCCATCAATATGCACTACTCTGTTCTTTATACTTCTCTTTTGATTATATGCTTCCGCCCCCAAATGGTATCAAAGCCAAGTTGTTCTGTTCTAGTTTCCAGAAAGATCTAGTATTTTGTTCATCCATTTTTACTAATTTCAAAATTTCTCTTTTATTCCCTGCTTACGAAGTCTTTAACTTACTTGATCCACCTTGTTCGTGTCTACACCTTTGTAAGTCTCTTGGGTGAGCAGTGTCGGGTAAAGAACATAGGTATGAGTCTGTCTAAGGTAAGAGGGTATGAATGGAAGAATAATGAATAAAAATTATTTTGAAAATAGTAAAAGATGAGTAGATTATTTAGGTCTAATTCTTCAACTTGCAACCGGTCGACTTTGCCTCCTGTTCCGGACATAGTTAGCCAAGAAACACACAGTTATGAAAATATCAGTCAAGCTTTACACAATTGGAACATACCTAGGGTTTCCCCTAAGGAAATTTACCCGTCAACATTTTTTGATAATTTCAAAACTGATTATAATGTTAAAACTGTAGAAAAGGTTTATGCAATTAATAAAGAATATGAAAATTGTAGTCTTTTATCCCATGATGTCATTAAAAAACATAGGAAGAAAGGTTACAATTTTATTCACATCGGTCTAGTTCAAGTTGCAGTTAAACCATTAAACATTAAGGGAATTAATTCAAGCATCTACCTCTGTCTCAGAGATGCTAGATTCCTGAATTACTATCCTAGTATGATAGGTGCTATGGAGTCAAGTTTGCACAATGGACCTATCCATTTTAATTGCTTTCCTGATTTCACTTTAAGTCTAAGTGATCAACATTTATTAAAAGCTTTAACATTAAACATTAAAACGTCTGGTGAGATCACTCATATGATTGAGGGTTCTTAACCCATAGCTTTTATTTACAGGATTTATTATAAGACCATGAAAATAAATTTAAACGTTCATGCTCTCAATAAAAGTCCTAAGGATCAAACCATTTTAATTCAAAGTTCAACTAGTGATGCTAATATTCAGATCCCGAGAACCATCCTCTAGAAAGATATTACATTACCTAGTCAATGGACTTTACCCAATGAAATACCACAACAGCCTGTAGTTAACAATCTATTAAATATTGAAAATGTTAAACAATTTTTTGATGGAACGGTCAAAATAAGTTTTGAGCGTACTAGGAGACCAATTATTATAGAAGATTTTACTAGTTCTTCAGCTCCTTCATTTCACACTTGAAGAGATACTGAAGTACTCAGTAATCCTTCAGTTAGGGATATTAAATTAAAGGGAATCCTTAATCAAGGTCAAGCTAGTCACCCTTGCTATGCACGTAATGACCCTGTAGAAGAAGAATCCTCTTCTCCTACTTCTTCTGAATTTCCAACTCAGTCAGATTTCGAAATTCCTATTAATAATCAATTAAGAGTCATTAAAAAGGAATTCATCTTAGATTGGGACAATCTTGTAAAAGATTTTAATTCCAAATCTAATAAAGAAAAAAGACATTTGTTTCGTTCCAATCACCCTTCTGAAAAAGAACGTGATAAAGTAGTTAATAGATGGAAACGTTTTATTAACAATGAAAAAATAAACATTAACTTTTACGATTGGTATGATCAATATCAAGGTAAATGTAGTGTTATTACTAAAACTTAATGGACAAGAGAAGATAGGTCAAAAATTTCTTCTAGTCACCCACCATTAGAAACTGTGCTAATTACAGTTAAAAATACATTTGTTGTTGCTAGTCCCTTCGAGATTTCAGATGGTAACAAAGATGATAAAAAAATTATTGAACAATTAAATTTTAGTAATCAATATCTAGCAACCGTAGGAAGGCAGCTGGATAGAATTGAAGAAAAATTTGAAGAAACCACTATTAAAAAACCTGATTCAAAAATTGAACATCCTTTAATAAAATTACCAGAAAGTAGAAGTAAATTAGGTCTGCCTAATGATGATAGCGAACTTGTCCGTTCAATTGATAAGTTATTTAAAAAATTAAAAACTGAACCCAGTTCAAGCGGCACTATTGCTACTATTGATTAATTTGAAACTAATATTGAAACCAGTAGTCAGTTAGATCGTTCTGATACTGATTCAATACCAGACTTTAATGACCAGTTAAATAAATTAACAATCAAGAACATTAGTATAACCAGAAACTGGTATTCTAGACCTACTCCTCTGGATCTACAGTTCGAAGAGAGAAATCTAGATAAACAGTTTTCTGTGTCATCTAATAAGATTTATGAATGGAATATTGATGGATTTAGTGAGCAAGAGATATTAAACAAGTTAAATCACATGTTTATGGTAGCAAATAGCTATATAACTAAATTCAACAACCTATCTCAGCCAGATATTGTTGAGTTATTAGCTAGTGGATTCAATGGTATTCTCAGATCTTGGTGGGAAAAACATCTCACTGATGATACTAGATTATCAATAATTCATGCTGTCCAGTTAGACGATGACGACAATCCCATCTTTGATGAAGATATTGGTATTGGTTCGCTAGATGGTGTTAATACTTTAATTTTTACCATTATTAAATATTTTGTTGGTACTCCCAGTAATATTACTGAGAGAATTCATGACCAGTTAAGTAACCTCACTTGTCCCACCCTAAGTGATTTTAGGTGTTATAAAGATGTGTTTACCTCCAGAGTTATGATGCGAACTGATAGTAACAAACCATTCTGGAAAGAAAAATTAGTCAATGGTTTACCTTCATTATTCGCACATAAAGTTCGTGAAGAGTTAAGCAAAAATTTAGGATATATCGATTATGATAACCTAACTTATGGTGACATAATCAGTTATATCCAAAAAATTGGATTAAAAATGTGTATTGATTTTAAATTAGCCAAACAAGCTAGTAAAGATAAGAAAAAAGCGAAATACGAGTTAGGCACGTTCTGTGAACAATATGGTTTACCACCAGTTGCTCCCTCTAAAAGGAAGCACCTGCATAAACATATTGATCATCATAACAAACGTCATAAACAAAGACGCAGTCATTGAAAAGATAAAAATCAAGAAGATTATTATAGTAAACCCAAACCCACAAATAAAAAATACAATAAAAAATCATCAAAGAAATTTGATAAAAGTAAAATTGTTTGCCACAATTATGGGCGTAAGGACACTACAAAATGAGTGTAAAATTAAAAGAAATTATCTCAATTAAATATTTCAAGTGAAGATACTGAGCAATTATTAGAATTAATGAGGATAGAGAACGACGTCAGTAATGATGAAGGTTTAGATATTCCTTATTCTTCTAATAGCAGTACTAGTAATCATGAAATAGATAGTGAGAAAGACGAAGTCACTATTTGTGCTGACAATTGCAATGAGAAGTGTTGCAATAAAAGAGTTAGTGTAATTACCAAAGAAGATGAAGAAAGTTCTTTGTTAATTGAGTTAATTAGTAAAATTTCTGACCCAGAGTTAAAATCTCAATACACTAAGCGCTTAAAAGATTTATTAACCAAAGATAACAGAGTTAAAGATAAGATTATTAAAGCTAAAGGAAAACCAAATTTAGTCTTAATAAAACTCTGAGAGCGATTTAAAACTCCTAAAAAAAGAAGTTACCCTTCGTAACTAAATCAAGAAGTCAATAAACCGAAAAAGAAATTTCTAACCTAAAATTAGAAGTCTCTAATTTAAGAAAAGATTTTGAAGACAAAATCCAATCTTCATGTCCAAGATTCCTCCTCTAATGATGAAGATCACGATGAGCTTCGAGTCATCCTAAGTCTTAAGGAAGAACCTGATCTTTTTGTTCAAGGTCTTTCACTTAAAAGAATTAAAGATATTACCATTCAGAAATGGTACATCTCTATCAACTTGGTTGTTGATAAAACCTTTTCAATACAACTTCCTGCCCTTGTTGACACCGGCATAGATTTAAACTGTATCCAAGAAGGCCTAATCCCAACCAAATATTATAAGAAAACTAATGAAAAATTAAATTCAGCCAACGGTGGTCAAATGGAAATAAAATATAAATTGCCAAAAGTTCATATTTGTCAAGATAATATGTGTTTTAAAACATCATTTGTTTTAATCCGCAATCTTACTGATAAGATCATCTTAGGGTTACCATTTATATATTTACTTTACCCTTTTACTACCAGTAATGAAGGATTAAGTTGTAAACATTTAGGAAAGAAAATAACATTTAGATTTCTTATTAAACCAAAAGAAAGAGATTTAAAATTTATTCAACAAGAGTCTATTTCTAAATCACTAAATCTATTGAATTGTAAATCCATCCATTTGAATTTCTTAAAGGAAGAAATTAAGTACAAAAATGTCGAAGAACAACTTCAGATTAAGGAAGTTCAAGAAAAAATTGATGAGTTAAAAACTTATTTAAAGGACAACCTTTGTTCTGATTCTCCTAATGCCTTTTGGCATCGGAAGAAACATGTTGTAAGGCTCCCTTATGCTAAGGAATTCAAAGAACACCTGATTCCTACTAAGCCCAGGCCAATACAAATGAATCATGAACAAATGGAGTTATATAAAAAGGAGATTAATGGTATGCTTAGTAAAGGATTAATCAAACATAGTAAATCCCCCTGGTCATGTCCCTCCTGTTATGTTAACAATGAAGCAGAAAAGGAGAGAGGTGTTCCCCGTCTAGTGATCAATTACAAGCAATTAAACAAAGTCTTAGAATAGATTAGGTACCATTTACCTAATAAAGATGACCTCATTAACCGTTTAAGTAACTCCACTGTCTTCAGTAAATTCGACCTTAAATTTGGTTTCTGGCAAGTTGCAATCCACCCAGATGATAGGTACAAAACCGCATTCACTACCCCATTCGGTCATTATGAATGGAATGTCCAGGCCTTTGGCCTAAAAAATGCTCCCAGTGAATTTCAGAATATTCTCAATGATATTTTGAACCCTTTCGATCATTTTATTGTAAATACACATCGATGATATTCTCATTTTTTCCAATTACATTTGAAGAACACATAAAACACTTGAAATCGTTTTCAAAAAAGATTAAGGATAACAGATTTGTTCTTTCACCTTCCAAATGCGACTTGTTTGAGCTAAAGTTCTTTCTTGGTCTAATTATTTATCGCGGACTCATACAGCCTATTGATCGAGCTATTCAATTTGCTAACAGATTCCCAGATAAAATTAAGAATAAAATCCAACTGCAGAGATTTCTAGGCTCGCTCAATTATATTGGCAAGTTCTATAAAAATCTCAAGAAGATTTGCAAACCTCTCCTTCAGCGTTTGCAGGACAATCCTCCTCCATGGGATCGACATTCATACTTACATTCAACAAGTTAAAAGATATGTCAAGACTTTGTCTTGCCTTGGCATCTCCAACGATTCTGCTTCCAAAATCGTTGAGACTAATGCCTCTGACATCGGTTTCGGAGGTATTCTAAAACAAAAGTTAACTCTCAACTCCCCAGAGCAAATTGTCCGTTTTCATTCCAGTGCATGGAATAATACACAATTAAATTACACAGATTATTAAAAAAGGAAATACTTTCTTTAGTATTATGTATTAATAAATTTCAAAGTGATCTATTAAATCAAAAAAATTTAGTTCAGATTGATTGCAAATCAAGAAATATGTTTTAGAGAGATGTTGAAAACCTTGCCTCCAAACATTCTTTTTTCGCTAGATGGCAAGCCCTATTAAGCATCTTTGATTTTGAGATTGAATACATCAAAGGCGAGAATAATTCAATTCTCGATTTTCTCACTCGAGAATTTATCAATCTGAGTACTATTCACCAAAGACGTGAGTTTTAGAGGAGCATCTTCCTCGCACGGACCGGGTCGCCCTACAGGCCCAAGTAATCAACCCAGAGGAACCTTGGTTCCTCATCCAGTAAACCCAATTTATCAAACCACCAACAAGTTTATTAGTCTTGGTACGATTCCCAAGCCTTACAGTTCGGCCTTAGCCAGTAACCCAATCCCAGTTGACCATTTTACCAGCCAGTTAAAAGCCTTCAGTTCAAACCCCAGTCATCCTCCTGCTGAGTATATGCTCAAATGGACCACTCACCTGTTTCATATTGAACCTCATATGAAACCTGTTAAAGACCCAAATAAATTAGTAACCCAGTTCTTTCCCTCTGGATGACATTTCCAGCCCCTTGCTCCTTATAAGTCCCTTGTGTATTATAAGGATATCTTACTTGAAACTGATTCAATCTTCATTAAACCTATTTATGCCAATAATGAAAAAACCAAAGTTCTTTATCATTCTTTGTATATTAAACATTTCATTCCAATTGCAGATTGGGGAAAACATCCTTCAGATCTTATGCAGCTATCTAATCAGGATAACTCTTATTGTTATTATGATTATATAGAAGCATGGTATAAAGTTTTCCTTTTTCAAAATGAGTCTCACAGTCATTCGTGGTTCTTTCAATTCGACCATAAATTCAAGAGTCAATTCCCCTACTGGTTCTTTCACTAGTGGATAAGGTTTGGATCCACTTATGACCTCCTTCCCGAAACACTGAAAGTTCAACTTAACCATTTCTGCATTCACAGTAAACACAATCCTAAAAATGATGGTGTCCCTATCGTTCTTCAATTTGTTAGTAAGTATAAGATTCCCTGGATTCTTAAATGGCAGTATAACATTGTACCCCCAACTAAAGTAAAATATCCTCGCCTTAGTAACTTCTACATTAGAGCCATTTCCTTCTCTCCGTCGGCTTCTTCGTTAAATGGTGGGATAAATTGGATGTTAATAGAATTGTTAGTCAAGTCCAGTTAGAGTTTCCCACCACTCCTCTCAAGGTTCTTCCAGTTTCATCCAAAGAACCTTCCAATCAGTTAAAAGAGTCAAAACCCAAAAGTCTAAGTCAAAGAAATCCAATGTCGACCCCATCGGTTCAACGTGTTCCGTAGCATTTCGATTTCAAAGAGATCGCTCCAAAGAAAGAGTTAATAATAATTTCCTGCACTTAACAAAAGAATTGTGAAGCCTTACAATGAGGAAGCTTCGTTCATTCTTCTTCCTCTCGAGTGATTCAACGGCCAGTTTAAAAGTCGATGATGGTGATTATGATCCATATGGCACCATTAATCTCTGAATGCTCAGGGACCCATTTGCACGACTTTCCGGTCATGCTCCGCTTCGTCCTATGACCATTCGATTCGAAAGAATCTGCTTCACCGAAAGCGGCTCCAAATTATGTTCACCGCCTTAACAACCTTTTTAAAGTCAAAAGATGCTCTTTCTTTTCCACCGAAAGCATCTACTAAGTCAAAAGTTGTCGGCCTCTTCGTCAAAAGTTGCAGAAAGCGTCCATGAATAGTAAAAAAAGTCAGCACTGTAGCACTGCTCATCAATAGTAAAAGTTGTCTGTAATCATTTACTTTTGTAATAGTAACTTTGTAATAGTTCTTTCCTTATTCTATAAAAGGAATCTGAACTTAGTTAGTCATGCAGACTTCGAAACTTAGTAAGACTCTGAGTTCCTTCTCAGACGAATCTTAGGTATCTTCCACTGTTTAGCCTACTTAACCCCCTCTTCTCTTCTTCTTAAATGTTCTAAATTGTAAGTCAAATTAATTGTTAGTTTACTTGTATATAGCTTCAATTATCAATAAAATTATTTTTATTTAGTAATCAATTTGTGTGATCCATCAATATGCACTACTCTGTTCTTTATACTTCTCTTTTGATTATATGCTTCCGCCCCCAAATGATATATATATATATATATATATATATATACCTCTAAGCTATTTGATCAGCTAGAGACATATTTAGAAATATCGTTGAATATGATAAAACCTTTTTATATCCAATCAAATTGTTTTGGTTCGGATTCCAGACTAAGTATGAACATCCCGATCAAGGGAAAACTTTTATGGACCCAAGGTGAACAGAGTGAATGATAATATCGTTCTTGTATGTAGTATTGATCAATGCAGGGCACATTGGGATGATCACCCTCGAGCCCGTAAGTTATAACGGTTTGCGGATGAAGTTCTGCTAAACCTATTCGAAAATTAAAAACAATGTTCATAGTATGTCAACTAACCCTATATATAATATATATATATATATAGTCAATACGTAGTTTCAAAAAGTTGAGATAGAATTGTTATGTTATTATTATCAGTTCAGTTTACTTCACAACTATTAATTCGTTGTAGAAGTGGTGTACGAAGAAAACATTTAATTCTTTCAGCTAATTATATTTATAGTTGCTATTACTTGCTGGGCAATCAAATGCTCATTCTTGCTTTAAATTTAAATGTTTTCAGCTAAGCGTGATCAACTTGAAGGTTCAGACAAGAACAGGTGAAAAGGAAAGCAAGCAGAATATGATTATGTTATCTCTTGTAATAGTTAAACATTATTAAAACAATGATATTTATTATCTATCATGTAATGTATTGTAGTAATGGTTGCGTACTTGGGATTAGACTCTGATGTTTGTAAATTAAGCTTGATATTTATATTATTTTTATTATTATTAGTATTAATTCCGCTCATAGAAATGGTATCGTAAAGCGCCGAGTTCAGGTTTAAAGTACCCGAATTTGGGGGCGTCACATTATTCCAACAGAATAATAAAGAATGGAACCAGGTCTAGCGTAATCCGCACAGACAGGATATTCCAACAGAATAATAAAGAATGGAATAACAGAAGAATTTCACCATGTATGCGGTATTAGCCATAAGACGAGTTATTCAACATAATAATAAAGAATGGAATAACAGAAGAATTTCACCATGTATTCGGTACTTCTCATAGACAGGTTATTCCAACATAATAATAAAGAATGGAATAACAGAATCTCTCTTCATGAATACGAAAGAAATAATACCCCTTACCTTAAAAAGAAACTGGATACTGGAGTAAAGAGGTAGCAGACTTCTCTTCTTTCTCTCTCTAATTTCTCTCTATAATAATTATTCTATAGCTTTCTTGAATTGGTGAGAAATGAAGGAAGAATGAGCTTCTATTTATAGGAAAATATAGTTTTACGATAATTGCTTGCGTTTGGGGCTTGAAATATTACGATATAATACCTTCCTCTTTTCTTTATTTTTTAATTTTGTCCTATGCAGTATTATCAAACTTGCACCACCTTCCCTAATAGTAAATAATGTGAATCAATAGTTACTAGACATGTGAAAATCTGAATTACGATATAGTACCTCCATCTATACCTTCATTTTTAACTTAGTCAAGATTATTAAATCTTTTTTAAACTCCCCTAATAGTAAATGAATGTGAATCAATAGTACACACGTGTGAACAAATAGTTATAATCATGTGAATTAATAGCAATTAATTGTTCATTTATCGATTAATTACATTAGTCGATATAACTTCCGGACATCAATTAATATCAAAATAAATGTCGATTTCCACTAACACTAATAATCCCACACATGAAACTATCGATTCCATCTTTAATCAACACGAACTTATTCATCATTAATATTATAACTCACAATATTTAACAACGGTCGTTCCCGGAAAGAGGGGCTTTTAGAAAAGGATTTCTCTCCTTATTGGTAGCCTTGATTAGATGACCAAACCTCTCCTTGTGAACTTCTAGACATTATAAATATTGCGATTTAATAATATGAATAACTTTGTCGTCTCAATTATTGATTTAATAATATATCATATTATGTAGATGATCTTTGTGACAATAATCGAATCAATAATATGAGAGATATGATCACGACAATTCTTTGTGCAATAATTGAGTATAAGCGAGTAACTTCTCACGTAAGCATCAATAATCAATACTGGTATGTGCTCTTGTATGCGACCACAGCGTATTCTTGTACTTTTACTCTTTGGGTAGTTCAACGGTTTAACGATAAAACTTCCGCCGTTATTTTTATAAAAGATAATTACGTCATTTTCTAACTACGACAATACTTCGTTGTGGGGGTCCACCAATAATTGTGTGTCAAATGCGAATATTCCTGTTAAAACGAATATTCCCCGACCAATCGAATATTATATAACCACTTGCTTACTTTGCAAAATTTGTAAATATTACCCACAGCTATAATATTATATCAAATCCACATCATAATATTCAAAAATATATTTCGAGAAAATTATTCTTTATTAATAAAAGTTGGGGTCTTACAGATACTGTATTGGTTAATTGACCAAAATTAACTTCATGATAACCACTCCTGCATACCTAACAACATTGGGACTGTGAAGATAAGATTGGGACTTGACTTGCACCGAGTTGTATCGATCTACAGAGATGTTCATGGAAAATAAGCTACTCTTGATCCGTTACAAGACAATTTGTGTAGACATATAATTTTATTTATTGACATTTTTATAGCAATTTGTATGCAACTCATAACATTATTCTGACAAATGTTCAAAATTTCAATAACCAGTTAAACCTTAAGCCAAAGGGTGACTGATAAATGATGCCAACTATTGTGCAAGTGACGGTCTATTGAGAATGTTTATCAAAAATTGTCCATCATTGTAATATTGTTTAGATAAATCTCATGTTATAACATGATTATGTCATAAATTATCATTAAAATACTTAATGTGAGACCCTAAATTTTATGAAATGGAAGTATTCAATTTTCTTAAAATTATTATTTTATTTAGTAAATGGTTAAATTGAGAAAGGGTTAATGTTAAGGGTGATATTTGAAAATTTTAAAAGTAAGCAAGTTGTTATTCATTGTGTCGGGGAATATTCGTTTTCATAGGGAATATTCTTATGATGGCATAATCATTGGTGGACCCCACAATAGAAGTATTGTTGTAGTAAAAAACGCAAATTATCTTTTATAAAAATAACTGGGAAAGTGTTACCGTTAAAACCGCTGAACTACCTAAGAAGTAAAGTATAATAATACGCCATTAGGTTGCATAGTAGCACACGGTATTGATTATTGTCGCCACGTAAGAAGTCACCATTATACTCAATTATTGCTATAGTAATTCAATTGATCATATCTCTCATATTATCGATTCAATTATTGTCACAAGATCATCTCGCATAATATGTTATATTATTAAATCAATAATTGAGACGATAAAGTTTATTCATATTATTATTTGCAATATTGACAATGTCTAGAAGTTCTCATGGAGAGGTTTCGTCACCTAATCAGGCGCTTCAATAGGGGAAATCCTTATCTAAAGCCCCCTTTCCCGAACGACATTCGTTTGTTAAATATTGTGAATTATAATATTAATGATGAATAAGTTCGTGTTGATTAAAGATGAAATTGATAGTTCTATCAGTGTTGGAATTATTAGTGTTAGTGAAAATCTACATTTATTTCGATAATAATTGATGTCCGGAGGTTATATCGACCAATCGGGTAATTAATCTGATAAGTGAGTAATTAATTGCTATTAATTCACATGCTTATAACTATGTGTTCACATGTGTGTACTATTGATTCACATGATTTACTATTAGGGAAATTGGTGCAAGATTGATAATACTTGCATGACTAAATTAAAAATGGAAGTATGATGAAGGTATTATACTATAATTAATTTTTTCACATGTTTAGAACTATTGAGTCACATAATTTACTATTGATTCACATGATTTACTATTAGGGAGGTGGTTCAAGTTTGATAATACTTGAGACCAAATTAAAAATGAAGAAAAAGAGAAATGTATTATACAGTAATATTTCGAGCCCCAAAATGTGCAATTATCGAAACTATATTTTCCTATAAATAGAAGTTCATTCCTTCATTATTTTTTACCAATTCACTAAAGCTATATAGCAATTATTATAGAGAGAAATTATAGAGAGAGAAGCTATAGAGAGAAAGAAGAAGCGAAGTCTGCTACTTCACTATTCTAGTATCCAGTCTTCTTCTGAGGTAAGAGATATTATTATTATAGTAAGGGGTATTATTCTTTCGTATTCATGAAGAGAGTTATTTTCTTACTATACTCGTAAAGGTCGTTATTCCATTCTTTATTATTATGCTGGAATAACATGTCTATGCGAAGTACCGCATACATGGTGAAATTCTTCTGTTATTTCATTCTTTATTATTCTGTTGGAATAACTCGTCTGTCTTGATATCATCACATGCATGGTGAATTACATTTGTTATTCTATTCTTTATTATTTTGTTGAAATATCCTCATTCTGCATGCGATTATGCATAACCCAAGGTTCCATTCTTTATTATTCATTTGAATATCCCATCAATGTGCGGATTACGCATGACCTGGTTCCATTCTTTATTATTCTATTGGGAATAAACTGTCTGTGCGGTCTATCGCACGCATGGTGAATTCTTCTTTTATTCCATTCTTTATTATTCTGTTAGAATAACATGTCTATGTGGATTACCACATGCATGGTGAATGATCCTTTGTATTCATTCCTTATTAAAATGTGGAAATGATCTTCCTACGTGGATTACCGCATAGTGGGTGAAAATCCATTTGCAGTTTCGTATAATCTATTATACTCGTATGAGATATCATTTCTTTTGTACTCGTCATGGAATATCATTTTCTTTGGTATTTTTTTTATGATTTACTATTCACAGGTTACTATTCACCCTTGCTATTATTCACTCTAGTATTATTCACTTTCGGGTATTGGGGCACTTTTTAGTTATTGAGTACTATTCATGAGTTACTATTCACCCGATTACTATTCACTCTAGTATCATTCACTTTCGTATTTGGGACACTTTTCGTGTTGGGATACTATTCACGGGGTACTATTCCCGAAGTATTATTTACGGGGTACTATTCACCCAAAAAATATGTTTCTTTTCTGTCCAAATTATTTTTGGTACATGAATATTATTCTTGAATTTTACTCCACAAAGCAGTATCATGTTGACAATTTGGATATTTTTAAACACTGGATAAATTTAAAGTCTTTAATATTTATCCTTGATTTCGTTTGATTAATGTTTATATTATTGTCATCATCCTCATGCTTATATTATGATGAAAGTCATCTTTGGCTTACGTGCAAAGATGGACTGTTGATTATTGGTTTTATAGTTGTATATCTTTGGCTTACGTGCAAAGATGGACTGTTGATTATTGATTTTACAGTTGTATATCTTTGGCTTACGTACAAAGATGAACTATTGATTGATGAATATCTTTGGCTTATGTGCATAGATGAACTGTTTATTGGTATGATTATGACCAGGGATCATTCGGTATAATCATGACCCGTAATGTTATAGATGATGTGGTAAAAGTCCTCATTGGCCCATAGTGCATTGATGGATGCTTATTAGTATGATTATAACCGAGGATTATTCGATATAATCATAACCATTGATGATTACATGAATATCCTTGGTAGTAGTGCGGGGATGATTAAATGATGTGGATTATTTATTAAAATTTGAGTCTCGTGATAAAATATTGATTATACACTTTTAATTCATAAAAGATAGTAGATATCATGCTCTACTTAACTCTTCTAAAATACAGTTGTATGTCTTTTTGGCTCTGTAGTGCAAAGATGAATTGTTAATGAATATCTTTGGTAGTAGTGCAAAAGATGAATTTATTAAATATGATTATGGCAGGAATTGTGATTTGGTATAACCATGATTTTTGATGTTTGGTGAAGATAGGTGATGAAAATTATCTTTGTCACGGTGTGAAGAGGAATTTAGAATCACAATTATGATTATGAGTTATTCATATGATTGCGACGAGAATTGTTGATTGATGTTACAGGATAAGACATTATTGGTGGACTTTTAACATAGAGAAGATAATAGATCTGATGGTCTATTTGACTCTTCTAATGGATTGCTCGTTCCGCTGCAACTATGGTTAAAAAGTTTTATCATCTACCATATGTTCTAAATCTCTGATTTATTACTGATGAAGGCTATTGATGATATAAATTATCTTTAGTCATGATATTCTTTACTGGGCTAGTTGTGCTCACCCTTTTTGCTTCACAATTCCTTTCAGGTAATAAGAGTGTAGCTGGGTCGAGCGGGGGTAACAGGAGAATAGAACGTTGGTATATAGCTGTTGAGGTTCTCCCTAAATAGTATGAAAATAATTTTATTGAGAACTTTAGATAAGTGTGTCGTATTGTATACATCATTTGATATTTAATTTTGGTGAACCGAATAGGGTGAGGTGAACCCAACTTTGAAAGGGTGTTTTGCCACTATCATACAAGATGTCTAATGACATACAACCTCGTGTTACCATAAGACAGGGTTGTGCACATCCACTTGCTGAGTATATCTGTGAGCACTACCTATATGATCTTGGAGTTTGGTTGAAATATAATTTTCAATTGCAGACAGTGGAGATAGTTATATGTCAAGAGAAGACTCACCATTGGAAAGAACATGATAGTAGTCTTCTCATTTTTCTTTGGGGTCTATTGGGTCAACCAAGGATAATTCTGTGGACATATGATATCTGTAAGACCCCAACTTTTATGAATAAAGATGAATTTTTAATAAGTATCATTTTTGAATATTATGGAATAAATTTGATATAATGTTATAGTTGTGGGTAATATTTAGAAATTTTGAAAAGTATGCAAGTTGTTATATAATATTCGATTGGTCGGGGAATATTCATTTTAACAGGGAATATTCGTACGATGGCACAATCATTGGTGGACCCCACAACAGAATTATTGTCTAATTGAGAAAACGACAAAAATATTTTTAAGAAAATAACGGCGGAAGTTTTACCATTAACTGTTGAAACACCCAGTGTTAAAAGTACAATAATACGCGTGGTTTCATAGTAGCACACGGTATTGATTGTTGATGCTTACGTGAGAAGTCACTCAGTTTTGTTCAATTATTACTACAGTAATTATTGCATAGTATCTCACGTTATTTGATTCAATTATTGTCGATATTTTATATATTATTAAATCAATAATTGAGATAACAAAGTTATTAATATTATTGTTTGCAATATTAACGATGTCTAGAAGTTCTACCAAGGAGAGGTTTGGTCACCTAATTGCGCGCCAATAGGGAGAAATCCTTATTGGAAAGCCCCCTCTTTCCTGGGAACGACCTGGTCGATTAATATTGTGAATTATAATAATGATAATAAATGTTGTTAAATATATTGAGGTATGTTTTTATGAAGTCACGAAAGTTTATATATATATATATATATATATATAAATTTTGTTTTATTAGTATTATATATAAATTGTTTTATTAGATTTTAAATAAAATATATAAATATATATGTATATATACATATATATTATATTTTATTTTATTAGCATAATATCCTTTCTATTTTTCTATAAATAGGATGCTTAGTTAGAATTGAAATCACACCGAGAAATTCGGAGAATTCTCTTCTATAATCTTGAAATTTATTTCTTTAGAGTTTTAAGAAGCTTTGAGCGTAGTGCAAGTTTTCTTCAAATATATCCCCGCCCTACCCATCGGAGTAATCTTCTTTATAAGGTAAGGGTATTATTTCTTTCATATTCATGAAAAGAACTTCTGTTATTCCATTCTTTATTATTCTGTTAGAATAACCTGTATATGCGAAGTACCGCATACATGGTGAAATTCTTCTATTATTCCATTCCTTATTATTCTGTTGGAATAACCTGATATGCGAAGTACCGCATACATGGTGAAATTCTTTTGTTATTCCATTCTTCATTAGTCTGTTGGAATATCCTATCTGTGCGTATTACGCATGACCTAGTTCCATTATATATTATTCTGTTGGAATAACCTGTCTGTGCGGTCTATCGCATGCCTGGTGAAGTCTTTTGTTATTCTATTCTATATTATTCGGTTGGAATATCACGCCCATGCGTGCGTTTACGCATGACCGTTCCATTATTTATTATTTTGTTGGAATATCACATGCGTGCGTTTCTTTTACGCACGACTGGTTCCATTATTTATTATTACATTGGAATAACTTTTCATGCATGCGATCTATCGCATGCATGGTGAATTCTTACATTATTCTATTTTTATTATTACATTTGGAATAACCTATCTATGTGGATTACCACATGCATGGTGAATGACCCTTCGTATTCATTTCTTATTAAATTGTGGAAATGATGCATCTCACGTGGATTACTGCATGGCGGTGAAAATCCATTGCAGTTTCATATATTCTATGATACTCATTTGGATAAAATTTTGGCTTCTATACTCCATGAAATTAGTGGAATATCCTTGATATTTGCGCTTCATCCAGTATCTTTTCATGAAAATATTCTTCTGAGCATTCTTGAATTTTACTCCTCAAAGTAGTATCATGTTGACAATTTGGACATTATTGAGTTTAGGATAAATTAACTTATAAATCTTTAAAATTTATTCTTGAACTTGTTTTATTGAATTATTATGTCATTGTTATCGACATCATGCTTATATTGTGATGAAAGTCATCTTTGCTTACGCGATGCATAGATGGACTTGGTATGATTATGACTGAGGATTATTCGGTATAATCATGACTGTAATGTTATAAATGATGTGGTAAAAGTCCTCGATGGCTCATAGTGTATTGATTTTGAGCTTTTGGTATGATTATGACCATGGATTATTCAGTATAGTCATGACCATTGATAATTTAATGAATATCCTTGGCCCGTAGTGCAGGGATGACTCGATGATGTGGTTTATTTATTAAGCTAAGTCTTAGCGATAAAAATTGATGAAAACATTTTAAATCATATATGATAGTAGATTTTATTCTCTACTTGACTCTTCTAATGGATTGCTTATTCCGCTGCAGTTAAACTTGATGTCTATTGTATTTTATCAGTTTAACATTGTTGAAGACAAATGATAATTTATTCTGCATTATCTTAGTCATAATATTTCTTCTTCGGGCTAGTTGAGCTCACCCTTTCTTTCACCGTTCTCTTTAGGAAATGAGAACGTAGGCCGGGACTAATAGGAACCGAGTGACGGTCCAGATGATAGTATTAGTAGTCCTCACTATTCTGTTAAATAGTGTGACAATAAATGTATTGAGGACTCCTTTGAGTGTGGATATTGTCTAGATAACAATATTCTTATTAAAACCCTCAATTTATGTTTTGTTGTATTTTACACGACTGTTGTATAATTAGTTTGTATTTGTATTCAGTACCTTATATCTGTCGACCCAAGATGGGTGATGTATACCTATTTTGGGGGCGTTACAGTTGGTATCAAAGCTTAGGGATATGATCCCTGGCTGAGATGTGAGACAAGAACTAAGAGGGGAGAGATGGGAAATTCCTTCGCTAGTATGACCTACCTAAGTTTATTTGGTATTTAATTGGTCATTCAGAGTATAGAGATAATATGTGATATGTTAATTAACCCTTGTTTTGTGGCGGTATTTGAAAATGGCATCCAAAATGTTGAGATAAGCAATGAAGCACATGAGGACCGCTGAGTCACCAACGATCAATGCCTGTGGTAATGTGCAACGGGAAGACAATAATCCTCATGAAAACAATAACACCGGTGAAATGGTGAACGATGGGATGTTCGGAGGCTTTATGCAATTCATGCAACATCGGTGAGAGCGGCTCTCGTCCAAAATGCGGTGGAAACACCGACAACTCTCTGACCAGAACACCGCTAAGTAGTTCAAGGAGCTGGGACCACCAGAGTTTTTTGGAGAGCCAAAACCATTTACGGCAGAGACGTGGATAAAGCAGATCAATAAGATATTTGATGTCTTGGGATGCTCCGAGGAACAAAAGGTTCCCTTTGCCACCTTCATGTTGCGTGCAGAGGCAGATTACTGGTGGGAATCTGTAAATCGTACTCAACCTGCCGCACTGAAGATGTCTTGGGAGAAGTTCCAAGAATTGTTCAACGACAAGTACTTTCCTGAAAGTATTCGTCACATGAAGGAGGTGGAGTTCATCAAGCTTGAGCAAAATAATATGACTGTGGTGCAGTATGAAGCTAAGTTTGCCGAGTTGTCTCAGTTTGCGTCCCATTTGGTTGATAATGAGGAGAGAATGACGCGGATGTTTCTAAGAGGTTTGAAACCTGAGATACGTCAATACCTTATCTCTCATAAACTGTGTTTGTATTCAGATGTTGTGAATAGTGCTCAGTTATTGGAGCACGATAATGAGTCAACCCAACTAAGAGAGAGCAGCCGAAAAGTCGATAATACCAGTGGTAGAAGTCATCGAAGCGGTGACAACAAACGCGGAGGGAATCAACATGCCAAAAATGATAACCACTTCGGTGGTAATCATGGCCAAGACAATAGGAGTGGAAAGTTCAAGAAGAGAAGGTTCAGCAAAGATGGAAAAACGTCAGCACCAGCACCCGCTATTAAGGAAGGAGAACGACTACTAGTCGTATGTTACAAATGTGGAGGGGAAGGACACATAAGTCCAAACTGCACGATGCAGTCCAAAGCATGTTACAATTGTGGAAAAGAAGGTCACCTAGCCTGATTTTGTCGTGCACCAAAGTCAAGTCTAGCTGGGATGGAGGCATCCAAGGGTGTCCCAGACAAGACAAAACCGGTAGTTCAAGGGAGAGCGTTTGTCGTAACCTCCCAAAAAGTGAGGAATCCGAACGAGGTAATCACGGGTAAGCTAATCATAAACTCTAGCGAAGTTTATACTTTATTTGATACCGGTTCTACCCATTCCTTTATTTCTCCTACTTGCGCTCAACGTTTAAATTTGACTTCGGAGAAATTAGACTTTGATTTATCTGTTGAAACTCCGTTGGGAGAAACCTTCATTACATCCACGGTTTATAAGTCTTGTTTGATTCAAATCGGTAACCGCATGTTACCTGTCGATCTTATTTCTTTGAAAATACTTGCATTTGATGTGATTCTAAGGATTGATTGGTTAACTACTCATCATGCAAAAATTGATTGTTTTCGTAAGGTTATTAGCTTTCATATTCCTAACCAACCTATTATGCGAATTCAAGCAACCAAACCATTAAAATCCATCACTGTCATCTCAAGCCATAAAGCTATTCGTTTATTAAAAAACGGATGTCAAGCTTTCTTAGCTCATGTCACGGATCTAAACAAAAATACGTCAGTTTTGAATGATATTTCTATTGTTAATGAATTTCCTGACGTATTCCCGGAAGAATTTCCTGGCCTACCCCTAGAGCGTGAAATTGAATTTTGTATCGGCCTTGAACCCGGTACAAAACCCATTTCCAAAACCCCATATCGAATGGCTCCTATTGAACTTCAGGAGTTAAAGACCCAACTATAGGAATTGTTAGACATCGGTTTCATTCGTCCTAGTACGTCTCCTTGGGGTGCTCCTGTTCTATTCGTGAAGAAGAAAGATGGGAGTATGCGACTTTGTATTGATTATCGGGAGTTGAACCATGTCACTATCAAAAAAAGATATCCATTGCCTCGCATTGATGACCTATTTGACCAGTTGTAAGGCACAATTTTTTTTTCAAAGATTGATCTTCGTTCCTAATATCATCAATTGAAGATTAGAACCGATGACATTCCAAAGACAGCTTTCAGAACTCGGTACGGGCATTATGAATTCCTAGTCATGTCTTTTGGATTGACTAATGCTCCTGCTGCCTTCACAGATATGATGAACCGAGTATTCAAGGAATATTTGGATCACTTTGTGGTCGTCTTTATTGATGACATTCTCATATATTCCAAAAGCCGTGAAGATCATGAGCAACACTTGAGGCTGATACTCCAAAAGCTTCGTGAAAACAAGCTTTATGCCAAGTTGAAGAAATGCAAGTTCTAGCTTGAGGAAGTTGCATTCCTTGGGCACGTAGTATCAAGTCATGGAATATCTGTTGACCCAGCAATGATTGAAGCAATTCAAAGCTGGGAGCAACCTAAATCGATGGATCAAGTCGTAGCTTTCTCGGTTTAATGGTTATTATCGGAGATTCGTGGAAGGATTTTCTCGAATCGCTACTCCATTAACTCAGCTGACTCGGAAAGATACAAAGTTTGGTTGGAGCGAAGAATGTGAGAAGAGTTTTCAAGAACTCAAGAGAAGACTCATTTTAGCACCTGTTCTGACAATATCATCTGGCTCGGAGGGATTTGTAATCTACAATGATGCTTCGGGCAATATGTTCTCATACAACATGGGAAAGTCATAGCCTATGCCTCTCGGAAACTCAAAGAATATGAGAGAAATTATCCTACTCATGATCTAGAGTTGGCAGCTGTTGTCTTTGCACTTAAAATTTGGAGGCATTACTTGTATGGGGAGAAAGTGGAGATCTTTACGGATCATAAAAGCCTCAAATACTTCTTCACTCAAAAGGAACTCAACATGCGACAACGATGTTGGCTTAAACTATTGAAAGATTATGATCATACCATCCAATACCACCCTAGAAAAGCAAACGTGGTAGCTGACGCATTGAGTAGAAGATCATCTGTGGGTACGAGTGCAATATTGTCAACGCAAAGGTCCATTTTGTATGACTTACAAAGGATAGAGATAGAGTTAAAGACTCCAGGGACCCATGTGATGATGGTGAATATACGAGTAGAACCGACTTTAATTGATAAAGTTAAAGTTGCTCAAGCTATAGACCTGGAGTTGATGCGTATGAGGAAGAAAGTGCAAGAAGGTGCTATGCCGGAAGGAAGAATCGATGAAGAAGGAATACTTCGAGTCAACTCCAGACTTTGTGTTCCTAACGACCCTGATTTAAAGTATAAAATCATGATGGAGGCGCACAACACACTATTTGCAATCCATCTTGGGAGTACCAAAATGTATCGCGATCTTTGTCATACATTTTGGTGGAGCAATATGAAGAGAGAGATAGTGTTGTTTATCTCAAGGTGTCTAACTTGTCAACGAGTCAAGGTGGAACATCAAGTGCCAAAAGGTCCATTGCAACCACTTGAAATTCCAGAATAGAAGTGGGAGCACATTACCATAGATTTCGTTACTAGTCTTCCCAAGGTTTCTCAAGGCATAGATGCAATTTGGGTCATTGTTGATAGATTGACCAAGTCTACTCACTTCTTACCAATATGAGAAACTTATACACTTGAACGTCTTGCTCGTATGTACATAAATGAGATTGTAAGACTGTATGGTATGCCAGTATCCATAGTTTCTGATCGAGACCCAAGATTCACTTCAAGATTTTGGGTTAGTTTGCAAAAAGCTATGGGCACGGATTTACGATTTAGTTCGGCATATCATCCTCGGACGGACGGACAATCAGAGAGGACTATTCAAACTCTTGAAGATTTATTAAGACTCTATGTCCTTGACTTCAAGGGAAGTTGGGACAAGTTCTTACCGTTGGTGGAGTTTTCCTACAATAACGGCTATCAAGCAAGTATTGACATGGCTCAATTTGAAGCATTGTATGGAAGAAAGTGTCATTCTCCAGTATGCTGGGGTGAGGTAGGTGAAGCAACGTTGTTGGGACCGGAGTTAGTACGTATGACTATAGAAAAGATTCAAACGATCCGACAACGTATAAAAATCTCACAAGATCGACAAAAGAGTTATGATGATCTTCATCGAAAGGACGTGGAAATCGATATTGAAGATCGTGTGTTGTTACGTGTTGCTCCATGGAAAGGAGTTACGAGATTTGGAAAAAGAGGAAAGCTCAATCCTCGATTCATTGGACCATTTTTAATCCTCGATCGAGTAGGAACTATGGCCTATAGACTCGCTTTACATCCAAGTATGTCTCGTGTTCATAACATTTTTCATATATCCATGTTACGTAAATATGTGAAAGACCCGAACCACATTATTGAGTTAGAACCGGACAAAATAGCGGAAGATTTAATGTATGAAGAGATTCCTGTTCAAATCTTGGATAAGAAGGAACATATTCTACGCTCCAAGGTTATACCTCAAGTCAAGGTTTTGTGGAGAAACCACGATGTTGAGTAAATGACCTGGGAGTTAGAATCTGAAATAAAATCAAGGTATCCTTACCTCTTCGACATACCAGGTATGTACCCTAATTTCGAGGGCGAAATTTCATAAGAAGGGGAGGTTGTAAGACCCCAACTTTTATGAATAAAGATGAATTTTCAATAAGTATCATTTTTGAATATTATGGAGTAAATTTGATATAATGTTATAGTTGTGGGTAATATTTAGAAATTTTGAAAAGTATGCAAGTTGTTATATAATATTCGATTGGTCGGGGAATATTCGTTTTAACAGGGAATATTCGTACGACGGCACAATCATTGGTGGACCCCACAACGAAATTATTATCGGATTGAGAAAACGACAAAAATATTTTTAGGAAAATAACGGTGGAAGTTTTACCATTAACTGTTGAAACACCCGGTGTTAAAAGTATAGTAATACGCGTGGTTGCATAGTAGCACACGATATTGATTGTTGATGCTTACGTGAGAAGTCACTCAGTTTTGTTCAATTATTGCTACAGTAATTGTTGCATAGTATCTCAAGTCATTTGATTCAATTATTGTCGATATTTTATATATTATTAAATCAATAATTGAGATAACAAAGTTATTAATATTATTATTTGCAATATTAATGATGTCAGAAGTTCTCATCAAGGAGAGGTTTGGTCACCTAATTACGCTACCAATAGGGAGAAATCCTTATTAAAAGCCCTCTCTTCCTCGGGAATGACACGGTCGATTAATATTGTGAATTATAATAATGATGATAAATGTTGTTAAATATATTGAGGTGTGTTTTTTATGAAGTCACGGAAGTTTATATATATTATATATATAAATTTTGTTTTATTAGTATTATTAATGTAATAAAATAGAAAAGCTTTTTATATAAAACAAAATACTTTTATAAAGTTATTTATTTTATTAGATAATAATTAGAATATATTATATTTTATTAAGCATAGTGTTTGCATAGTGTTTTGCATAGTAAATTCTTTTTTATATAAAATGTAATACTTTTATAAAGTTATTTATTTTATTAGACAATAATTAGAATATAATATATTTTATTATGCGTAGTGTTTGCATAGTAAAATCTTTTTTTATATATAAAACAAAATACTTTTATAAAGTTAATTGTTTTATTAGATTTTAAATAATATATATATATATATATATATTATATTTTATTGCATAGTATCCTTTCTATTTTCCTATAAATAGGATGCTTAGTTAGAATTGAAATCACACTAGAAATTCAGAGAATTCTCTTTTATAATCTTGAGCGTATTTCTTTAGAGTTTTAAGAAGCTTTGAGAGTAGTGCAAATTTTCTTCAAGTATATCCCCACCCTACCCGTCGGAGTACTCTTCTTTATAAGTTAAAGGGTATTATTTCTTTCGTATTCATGAAGAGAACTTCTGTTATTCCATTCTTTAGTATTCTGTTAGAATAACCTGTATATGTGAAGTACCGCATACATGGTGAAATTCTTATGTTATTCCATTCCTTATTATTCTGTTGGAATAACCTGTATATGTGAAGTACCGCATACATGGTAAAATTCTTCAGTTATTCCATTCTTTATTATTTTGTTGGAATATCCTCGCCTGTATTATTATTACGCATGACATTCGGTTCCATTATTTATTATTACATTTGGAATAACTTTTATGCATGCTGTTCATCGCATGCCTGGTGAAGTCTTTTGTTATTCCATTCTCTATTATTCTGTTGGAATATTCTGTCTGTGCGTTTACGTATGACCTGGTTCTATTATTTATTATTCTGTTAGAATATCCTATCTGTGCATTTACGCATGATCTGGTTCCATTATTTATTATTCTGTTGGAATAACCCGTCTGTGCGGTCTATCGCATGCATGGTGAATTCTTCTATTATTCCATTCTTTATTATTCTGTTGGAATAACCTGTCTATGTGGATTACCACATGCATGGTGAATGACCCTTCGTATTCATTTCTTATTAAATTTTGGAAATGATCTGTCTACGTGGATTACCGCATGGCAGGTGAAAATCCATTGCAGTTTTATATATTCTATGATACTCATTTGGTTAAAATTTTGGCTTCTATACTCCATGAAATTAGTGGAATATCCTTGATATTTGCGCTTCATCCAGTATCTTTTCATGAAAATATTCTTCTGAGCATTCTTGAATTTTACTCCACAAAGCAGTATCATGTTGACAATTTGGACATTATTGAGTTTAGGATAAATTAACTTATAAATCTTTAAAATTTATTCTTGAACTTGTTTTATTGAATTATTATGTCATTGTCATCATCCTCATGCTTATATTGTGATGAAAGTCATCTTTGGCTTACGTGCATAGATGGACTTGGTATGATTATGACCAGGGATTATTCGGTATAATCATGACTTGTAATGTTATAAATGTTGTGGTAAAAGTCCTCAATGGCCTGTAGTGTATTGACGGACAGTTTTTCGTATGATTATGACCAGGGATTATTCGGTATAGTCATGACCATTGATAATTTAATGAATATCCTTGGCCCGTAAAGCAGGGATGACTCGATGATGTGGTTTATTTATTAAGCTGAGTCTCAGCGATAAAAAATGATGAAAACATTTTAAATCATAGAAGATAGTAGATTGTATTCTCTACTTGACTCCTCTAATGAATTGCTTATTCCGCTGCAGTTAAACTTGATGTCTATTTTATTTTATCAGTTTAACATTGTTGGAGACTAATGATAATTTATTCTGCATTATCTTAGTCATAATATTTCTTACTGGGTTAGTTGAGCTCACCCCTTTCTTTCACTGTTCTCTTCAGGAAATGAGAACGTAGCTGGGACTAGTCGGGGAATGAAGTGACGGTCCAGATGATAGTATTAGTAGTCCTCACTATTCTATTAAATAGTGTGACAATAAATGTATTGAGGACTCCTTTGAGTGTGGATATTGTCTAGATGATAATATTCTTATTAAAACTCTCAATTTATGTTTTGTCGTATTTTACACGACTGTTGTATAATTAGTTTGTATTTGTATTTAGTACCTTGTATCTGACGACCCAAGATGGGTGATGTATACTTATTTTGGGGGCGTCATAATATCTATCATAACCTAGATGCATGGCCTCCCATGTACGAAGGTTTCCTTGAGCACTTCCCAAAGATTTTAATTTCTAAAACAGTTTTTGACTATACTTTTATGTAAAGTACCATTGTAAGGTTGTGGTCGAGGCACCATGAGAGTTACATACATTTGTATTAAAACTCACAGTTTAACCGTGGTCGTATTCTAGACGACAGTTCAACAGTTGTATAAATGAAGTTTGTAAATGATTTTTATAGTTTGATATCTGGCGACTCAGAATGGGTCGTGGTGGACCTATTTTGGGGGCGTCACAAATGGTATCAGAGCTTAGGGATATGGTCACTGGCAGAGATATGAGTCTAGAACTAGGAGGGGAGAGACGAGTAATATACTTCGCTAGTGTGTGACTTACCTAAGCTAAAATTTTTACTTGATAAGTTGACAAATTGTGATATGTCAATTAACCTTTGTTTTGAAGATATATTCTAGAATGATATCTAAAATACAGGAGATGAGCAATGTGAAAATCATAATACAGAAGAAATAATCGGGAAATGTACAATCCAAAAAGAAAGCAAGGTATTCTCATCTCTTCGAATACCAGGTACGTACGTAAATTTCGAGGGCGAAATTTCATAAGGAGGGGAGATTGTGACACCCTGAATTTTATGAAATGAAAGTATTCAATTTTCTTCTAATTATTATTTTATTTAGTAAATGGTTAAATTGAGAAAGGGTTAAAGTTAAGGGTGATATTTGAAAATTTTACAAAGTAAGCAAGTTGTTATTCGTTGTGTCGGGGAATATTCGATTGGTCGGGAAATATTCGTTTTCATAGGGAATATTCTTATGATGGCATAATCATTGGTGGACCCCACAATAGAAGTATTGTTGTAGTAAGAAAACGACAGAATTATCTTTTTATAAAAATAACGGGGAAAGTGTTACCGTTAAAACTGTTGAACTACCCAGTAGTAAAAGTATAATAATACGCGTGGTTGCATAGTAGCACACGGTATTGATTATTGCTGCTTACGTAAGAAGTCACTCAGTTATACTCAATTATTGCTATAGTAATTGCTGCATCATATCTCTCATATTATTGATTCAATTATTGTCACAGTATCATCTGCATAATATGTTATATTATTAAATCAATAATTGAGACGACAAAGTTTATTCATATTATTATTTGCAATATTGACAATGTCTAGAAGTTCGTAAATGGAGAGGTTTCACACCAATCAATTAATAATTAAGCGATAGGAAATCCTTATCGGAAAGCCCCCTCTTTCCTGGGAACGACCTGGTTGTTAAATATTGTGAATTATAATATTAATGATGAATAAGTTCGTGTTGATTAAAGATGAAATTGATAGTTCTATTGTGTTGGAATTATTAGTGTTAGTGAAAATCGACATTTATTTCGATAATAATTGATGTCTGGAGGTTATATTGACCAATCGGGTAATTAATCGGATAAGTGAGTAATTAATTGCTATTAATTCACATGCTTATAACTATGTGTTCACATGTGTGTACTATTGATTCACATGATTTACTATTAGGGAAATTGGTGCAAGATTGATAATACTTGCATGACTAAATTAAAAATGGAAGTATAGATGAAGGTACTATACTATAATTAATTTTTTCACATGTTTAGAACTATTGAGTCACATAATTTACTATTGATTCACATGATTTACTATTAGGGGAGGTGGTTCAAGTTTGATAATACTTGCAGGACCAAATTAAAAATGAAGAAAAAGAGAAATGTATTATACAGTAATATTTCGAGCCCCAAAATGTGCAATTATCGAAACTATATTTTCCTATAAATAGAAGTTCATTCCTTCATTATTTTTTACCAATTCACTAAAGCTATATAGCAATTATTATAGAGAGAAATTATAGAGAGAGAAGCTATAGAGAGAAAGAAGAAGCGAAGTCTGCTACTTCACTATTCTAGTATCCAAATCTTTCTTCCGAGGTAAGAGATATTATTATTATAGTAAGGGGTATTATTCTTTCGTATTCATGAAGAGAGTTATTTTCTTACTATACTAAGTAAAGGTCGTTATTCCATTCTTTATTATTATCTTTGAATAACATGTCTATGCTGGCAATCCGCATACATGGTGAAATTCTTCTGTTATTTCATTCTTTATTATTCTGTTGGAATAACCTGTCTGTGCGGTCTATCACATGCATGGTGAATTCTGTTGTTATTCTATTCTTTATTATTTTGTTGAAATATCCTGTCTGTGCGGATTATGCATAACCTGGTTCCATTCTTTATTATTCTGTTGGAATATCCTGTCTGTGCGGATTACGCATGACCTGGTTCCATTCTTTATTATTCTATTGGGAATAAACTGTCTGTGCGGTCTATCGCACGCATGGTGAATTCTTCTTTTATTCCATTCTTTATTATTCTGTTAGAATAACATGTCTATGTGGATTACCACATGCATGGTGAATGATCCTTTGTATTCATTCCTTATTAAAATGTGGAAATGATCTTCCTACGTGGATTACCGCATAGTGGGTGAAAATCCATTCTAGCTTTCAGATAATCTATTATACTCGTATGAGATATCATTTCTTTTGTACTCGTCATGGAATATCATTTTCTTTGGTATTTTTTTTATGATTTACTATTCACAGGTTACTATTCACCCGGTTACTATTCACTCTAGTATTATTCACTCGGGTATTCGGGGCACTTTTCGTGTCGGAGTACTATTCATGAGTTACTATTCACCCGATTACTATTCACTCTAGTATCATTCACTCGGGTATTTGGGACACTTTTCGTGTTGGGATACTATTCACGGGGTACTATTCCCGAAGTATTATTTACGGGGTACTATTCACCCAAAAAATATGTTTCTTTTCTGTCCAAATTATTTTTGGTACATGAATATTATTCTTGAATTTTACTCCACAAAGCAGTATCATGTTGACAATTTGGATATTTTTAAACACTGGATAAATTTAAAGTCTTTAATATTTATCCTTGATTTCGTTTGATTAATGTTTATATTATTGTCATCATCCTCATGCTTATATTATGATGAAAGTCATCTTTGGCTTACGTGCAAAGATGGATTGTTGATTATTGGTTTTACAATTTGTATATCTTTGGCTTACGTGCAAAGATGGATCGCTGATTATTGATTTTACAGTTGTATATCTTTGGCTTACGTACAAAGATGAACTATTGATTGATGAATATCTTTGGCTTATGTGCATAGATGAACTGTTTATTGGTATGATTATGACCAGGGATCATTCGGTATAATCATGACCCGTAATGTTATAGATGATGTGGTAAAAGTCCTCATTGGCCCATAGTGCATTGATGGACAGTTATTAGTATGATTATAACCAGGGATTATTCGATATAATCATAACCATTGATGATTACATGAATATCCTTGGCCGTAGTGCAGGGATGATTCGTGATGTGGATTATTTATTAAGCTGAGTCTCAGCGATAAAATATTGATTATACACTTTTAATTCATAAAAGATAGTAGATATCATGCTCTACTTAACTCTTCTAAAATACAGTTGTATGTCTCTTTTGCCCGTAGTGCAAAGATGAATTGTTAATGAATATCTTTGGTAGTAGTCAAAAGATGAATTTATTAGTATGATTATGAGCAGAATTGTGATTTGGTATAACCATGATTTTTGATGTTTCGTGAAGATAGGTGATGAAAATTATCTTTGTCACCGGTGTGAAGAGGAATTTAGAATCACAATTATGATTATGAGTTATTCATATGATTGCGACGAGAATTGTTGATTGATGTTACGGTGGATAAGACATTATTGGTGGACTTTTAACATAGAGAGATAATAGATCCGATGGTCTATTTGACTCTTCTAATGGATTGCTTCGTTCACCGCAACTATGGTTAAAAAGTTTTATCATCTACCATATGTTCTAAATCTACGATTTATTATCGATGAAGGCTATTGATGATATAAATTATCTTTAGTCATGATATTCTTTATTGAAATAGTTGTGCTTTCACCCTTTTTGCTTCACAATTCCTTTCGTGTAATAAGAGTGTAGTTTTGGGTCGAGCTGGGTAACAGGAGAATAGAAACGTTGGTATATAGTCATTGAGGTTCTCCCTAAATAGTATGAAAATAATTTTATTGAGAACTTTAGATAAGTGTGTCGTATTGTATACATCATTTGATATTTAATTTTGGTGAACCGAATAGGGTGAGGTGAACCCAACTTTGAAAGGGTGTTTTGCCACTATCATACAAGATGTCTAATGACATACAACTTCGTGTTACCATAAGACAAGGTTGTGCACATTCACTTGCTGAGTATATCTATGAGCACTACCTATATGATCTTGGAGTTTAGTTGAAATATAATTTTCAATTGCAAACAGTGGAGATAGTTATATGTCAAGAGAAGACTCACCATTGGAAAGAACATGATAGTAATCTTCTCATTTTTCTTTGGGATCTATTGGGTCAACCAAGGATAATTCTGTGGACATATGATATCTATCATAACCTAGACGCATGGCCTCCAATGTACGAAGGTTTCCTTGAGCACTTCCCAAAGATTTTAATTTCTAAAATAGGTTTTGACGTATTTTTATGTAAAGTACCATTGTAAGGGTTGTGGTCGAGGCACTACAAGAGTTACATACATTTGTATTAAAACTCACGCTTAATCGTGGTCGATTCTCGCATGACGCTTCAACAACAGATAAATGAAGTTTGTAAATGATTTTATATAGTGTAATATCTAGCGACTCAGAATGGGTCGTGTGGACCTATTTTGGGGGCGTCACACTTAATGTCATATCATTTGAAGCCCATTTGAGACCAAAAATTTGAGACTCTTAACATTACTCTATTAAAAATTATGAAAAAATAAAAATTTATAATGAGTAATACTTTTTAGATTATATTAATTAATATTAAAAGAATTTATATCAATTTTAAGTTTAAAAATCTTTAAAGTTGATTTTAAAAAGTCAAGAATGATCAAATAATATACCCTTTCGTTTCAAAATTAGAAATACAATCTGACTTTTAAGGTCAAATGAATCAAATGACACATTAATTCAAAAGTCATGTTATATATTGCAATAAATTTATTTCGAATTAAAACTGCCAAACTAATTATCAATGGAATTGGAATTGAAATTGATAGGAAATTAAATTGTATCTCTAATTCTATATTTTAAAAGTTTAATATTTTGAAAACAAGTGACTATTTTTTTTCTCTTTTCGTGAACTGTGAAAGTAGAGTAATATTTAAAAATAATGCTATTATCACTATACATAGAATAAGTCTGGGCAAACAGGTGAATGGGACAGGAAAATGGGACCGGTGCAATATTTTTTTTATGACTCTCAAAAAATATATAGTATTTATTCCAACAGGAATTTTTACAAAATATTGTGTTTTAGTTGTAATTTGGATATATATAAAAAAAGTGGTTATATGCATCGTATAACCTCTCATTTTGTATATGTATCCAAATTACAACTAAAACACTATATTTTGTAAAAATTTTTGTTGAATAAATACTATATATATTTTTGAGAATCACAAAAATAAAATAAAAATAAAATATTGCACCGATCCCATTTCTCTCAAATTATCCTGTCTGTGAAGGACCCACATACATAATGGTGACCCAACATAATCTTTATATATATATATATATATATATATATATATATATATATATATATATATATACGATGGGATCAGTGTATATTTTATTATCTTACTCACTCAGATTATCCCTTTAGCGACGGACCTGGACGACGGTTGATTCATTATACAAATCGCTCATACTTTTAAGCGACGTTATATATTATTCGTCGCTAAAAGTATGATTTACGATTGTATGATGACCAAAAATATCGTCGAATCCGCTAATAACTTCTGTTTTGAGTTTTAAAATGTACGTAAAAGAAAAAAAAAATGAATGAAAATTTAAGTTTTCTTTCCAATTCTTATGTTTCTGAGTTTTTTAATAAACGGAAAAGAAAAGAAATAGATAGAACACTTGGCCACTTTTTCTGCCAAAGTTTTCCGTCCAAAATTGGCATGATTTGGACGGAAAAGAAATTAGAATAAGTAATATTTTTATAATTTCCATATTATCCTCAACTTTTAATATAATAAATTTTAAATTACAACTCATGTCCTCAATTTTAAATTTTCTATTCTTTTCCATTAAAAACTCAGAAACAACCCAAAGGAAAATTTTAAGTTTTTTTCTTTTTTTTCCGTTCTAATTTAAGTTTTACATTCTTTTCTTTTCGTTGAAACTTCGAAGCTCGTAAATGAATGTAAAGGAGGAACAATTTGATAAGTAAAATAAGAGTTATGATGACTGATCCTCGCTTCTATATATATATATTTATATATATGTGGGTCTCATGTGTCGACATTATTATACATGTATATATCTGATGAAAGCGTTATGTGATATTTTTTATGTGATATTTTTTATGTGATACAGTATTGTTGAATTTTTAGCATGAAAATAGAAGTCTCTCTTCAACCCTTATATTCGTCCTTCTTCTTCTCTTCAGCGAAGTCTCTCTTCAACCCTTATTCGTCGACTCCACATCTAATCTTTCTGTTATAATTGATAGTCATCGAGGCAGTAAGTCAGGAAGATGGTTCCAGTTGTAATAGTAGATTAGTTAGGCTGATGTTAGCAAGGTGTTTGAAATTGTAACAGAATTAGGCTTGGGCGGGAGAATTAGATAGGGACAACTGTAACTTTAGCTGTCTTTATAAGCTTGTGGTGGAGGAAAAGAGGGGTATCAATGATCTAGTCTGTATTTTCTCCTTTGGTTCAAAGCTTGTACAAACTGAGCTTGAGCTCTTGTTCTTCAATTCAATCTTCTTTCCGTTTCCAGTTCTTCCATTTTTATTTTATTTTATTCTGTTTGTTTCTTTCTTTTCTTAATTCACACTTCATCAAATCATCTGAAATCATTTCACTCTCATAATCCATCTGTTTTTGATTTCATTGTTTTTTTCTGATTCGTACTCTGAATTTTTGGTTTCTTTTTCACTAATTTTTATTTGCAAACTTTGTTACTGTTTTTCTGTGCTCTGCCTGGAGGTTGCAGTCTCTAATCAGTCGACACCTTTTCATACTGAGAAGGAGATATAGAGAGGAAGAGGTTTAAGTGGGGTTTAAGGTGGGTTAAGGGGTTTCTTCGGGATTTAAGGGATTTTTTTGAAAAAGGGATTTAAGGGGTTCAGGGGAAAGATTAAGAGGGGATTTTGTAGAATTGCTTTCGTTTTCAGAGAGTACAAATGGGAGCTGGTACTTATTACAGAAGAACAGGTGCGTCTTTGCTTTCGCTCAAATTGATTCCTTATTTGTTAGTGAATCTTGAGGAACCCATTTAATCCGAATCCTAATTTTTCCCCTCCCTTAATAATAACAGATCGGAGAAAATTATATCAATTATTGTCTCATAAATGCAAATCCGGATTTGCTAAGCTCAATGATGCTCTTATTGTATTCGATGGAATGCTCAAAATGCACCCTTTGCCGGCTATTAACCATTTCAATAAACTATTAGCTGCTATTGTCAGAATGGAACATTACTCAACTGTTGTCTTTCTGTTTAAAGAAATGTGTGCTGCACGAATTCCGGTTAATATTATTACGATGAATACTGTCATTAGCTGTTATTGTCACTTGAATCGAGTCGATTATGGGTTTGCTGTTTTAGCTGGTGTATCCAAGGGTGGTTATGTGCCGGATGTTGTTACCTACAGTACTCTGATAAGGGCTTTCTTTGGAGATAATAAGGTTGTGGAGGCGGTGGAATTGTTTGAGAAGTTGAGTAGGGATAAAGAAATTGACCCTCATAGAGTTCTGTATGGGACCGTTATAAATGGGCTTCGCAAATCAGGAAACACGCCCATGGCTATTCAGTTTCTCAGAACGATTGAACAAGGTGGGTATATGCCTTACATTTCAGATTATAACACGATTATTGATGGTTTTTGCAAAGAAGAATTGTTTGCTGATGCTTTGAATATTTTTTCTGAAATGATTGTAAAGGGAATATCACCGAATGTTGTCACCTACAATTCATTAATTCACGCCCTATGCAATTTTGGTCGATGGGAGGAGGCTGTCGGATTGTTGAGCGACATGGAAAGTAGAAAAATCTATCCAAATGTGCGTTCCTTTAATATATTGGTCCATGCATTTGGCAGGGAAGGGAAGGTAAAAGATGTAGAGAATGTGCTTGAAATAATGATTCAAAGAGGTGAGAAACCGAATGCAGTAACCTACAATGGGCTCCTGTATGGTTATTGTTTGCGAGGTAAAATGGATGAAGCCGTGAGAGTGTTTAATACAATGATAAATAATGGGATGGTACCGCCGAATATGAATTCCTTTGCTAAATTGGTTGATACACTTTGCAAGGAAGGGAATGTAAAGGATGCAGAGCATGTGGTTGAAATAATTATTCAAAGAGGTGGAAGCCCTGATGTGGTCACCTACAATGGGCTCATGCATGGGTATTGTTTGCGAGGTGAAATGGACGGAGCAGTGGCAGTGTTGAAGACCATGGTGAATAAGGGGATTGTTCCAAATAATGTTAGCTATACCATTTTGATAAATGGATATTGCAAGGAAGGGAATGTAAAAGATGCAGAGCATGTGGTTGAAATAATGATTCAAAGAGGTGAGAATCCGAATGTGGTCACCTACAGTGGGCTCATGTATGGGTATTGTTTGCGAGGTGAAATGGATGGAGCAGTGGCAGTGTTGAAGACCATGGTGAATAGGGGGATTGTGCCAGATAGTGTTAGCTATAACATTTTGATAAATGGATATTGCAATGAAGGGAATGTAAAGGATGCAGAGCGTGTGCTTGAAATAATGATTCAAAGAGGTGGAAGCCCTGATGTGGTCACCTACAGTGGGCTCATGCATGGGTATTGTTTGCGAGGTGAAATGGATGGAGCAGTGGCAGTGTTGAAGACCATGGTGAATAGGGGTATTGTTCCGGATAGTGTTAGCTATAACATTTTGATAAATGGATATTGCAAAGAGATGAAGGTGGATGAAGCTATGCATCTCTTTCGAGAATGCCCCGTAGAGGTTTGAAACCCACAATTGTAACTTACACCATCATTTTACAGGGGCTATTTCAGATAGGTAGATGTGCTCCAGCACGGGAATTTTTTAATGAGATGCAAGCTCAAGGCCATTCCCCAGATCTTTACACATATGGAATCTTATTAGATGGTCTGTGCAAGAACCATTATATTGATGAAGCATTGTCGTTGTTTAAGATGATGGAATTTAATGGTCTGATTCCTAACATACCTATTTACAATATTCTCATTGATGGGCTGCGCAAAAATAGAAGTGTTCATAAGATGAGGAATCTTTTTAATAACCTTCCTTCAAAAGGGTTGCAACTAGATGTTAAGATATACACAAAGTTGATTCAAGGACTTTGTTGTGAAGGGCTACTTGAGGAAACACTGAAGCTGTTTATTGAAATGAAAGCTAATGATTGCTTTCCAAATGGTGACACTTTCAACACTATTATCCGTGGATGTTTTCTTAATAAGAAGTATTATAAAGCAACTATACTCCTAGAAGAAATGGTCTGCCGAGGCTTCTCCGCAGATGCATCTACTACCTCCATGTTACTGGATCTACTCTCAAGAAAAAATCAGGATCCTGCTCTCATTGCTTTGATTCAGAAGTTCGTGCCAATTGGTGCCGGTCTAGATGGGTAGATGTGTGACAATACGAGGTCCTTTGTTTACATTGCAAAAAGGTTAAATGCTTTTTTGGTTACTGTACTTTATGTCAACTTACAAATGGATAACTGAACTTTTTTTTCTTATAGTCAACTCATGTCTGCCGTGGCTAGTTTTCAACTTATCTTAAGAGAAGTGATGTCGGCAGAGATTGTGGAGTTCACAGGTTTTTTGGACCTTGAATTGAATCCTCGGCAATTGAAGGTTTTTATTGAAGTTAAAGAAGGATGTATATTTCTGCAGGAGGAGAAGTTGGAGGAGCTGATAATAATTATTAAAAACTGTTCCTTCTCTCTTGAGGATGGTTTAGGAGGTATTTATAAATTGATGAAGGCTAGAGGTGAACTTGGTCCTTTGATAGTATCCATTGTAAGGGCAGGCAGTTTCGATTGCTTATCAGAAGTGGCCATAGAAAGTGGGGCACCGGCAAGTCAATATAAACCTCCAAAAATTTTAAGAAATTACAAATTTGCTGATTTCCTGGAAATGTCCGCTGTTGTGACTGTTTACTTGAATTCTTTGAATGGTTAAGAGTTAAAAGACCAAAAAAGCGATTAAGAGTATCAGAAATCTGGACCCTCCATTGTTCTATATGTCCTGAGTGCAAAAAAAACTGTTTCCCAAGTGATCAAGTCAAGAATCATTTGAACCTCAGATGTAGGTATGTAGTTTCATATTTTTTTTTTCCATGTAACACAGACGAATGCTAATTTATCAAGCAGAATTCCTTTATATCTGGTTTTATGAGTTCCTTAAAAGCTTTTCTGTATATAAAACATTTGTATAGTTATTGTTATTGCTGCTTCCTTTAATAGTTTCTTTGGATTGCCTCTTTGGTATTTGTAGTTCTGCAATAAGGAAGTCCATTCGTGTAGATATGATTAGAAGTCGAAACTAGTGAATAAAATCAAGCTCAATATTGAAACCTAAGTTACCATTCAGCATGTATTAGATGAAAAATAGTGATGTCACCTAAATTATTACGGTAGCTCTTATTCCTCCAAGTCTTTTACATTCCCCTTGGATGGGATATTAGTATTTCCTCCTTTGCAGGTTACAAATTTAACTGTTCTTTGAATATTTGATGCTTTTAAAAAATGTATTCAATAAATTTAGGTACGGATTTTGTAGGTTCCCAAGATTATCTTTTGTCGATTTGCCCCATTTTGTATATCTTGAAAGAGTATCTGAGCTGTCACGTTTCCATATTTTTGAGAATGAAGAAAATTCACACAATTTAAAACTTCCAATTCTTTGAATTTTCCTCCACGAATCCTTTCTTTGAAGGTGTTTTTTTAAAGTTTTATTACTGGGAAGCTTAGAGCATGTCACGTGGTGGCTTAATGACTTAGTTTTTGATACGAGTAATCCTCTGTTGATACTTCAGAAATGTCAGTATCCCTTTTTGTTTGAAGGAAGTACCTTCTTTTTTAGAGGTATTATCTTAATGGTGAAAGCTATAAACTATGTCGTACTTTTTTTTTTACCAGTGTGTGTTCTCAGATACAAGAAGGTTCTTCTGACGTTCAAGAATTTCTTGAGGAATTCCTTAGTATGTGGAGATGTGTGGATGACAAGTATTATGTTCTTAAAAGAGCAGAAGAAAATATAAGTAATTTGGGAGGATGTGACAACCCATTTGTGCTAGGAGTTGATAAGTACATTGAAGTTGTTGAAGTTTATGTTGTAACACTTATTGCAATGCTTTTGAGGGACATGGATCTTGCCATCTCTTGGGTTGAGAAAGCTGCATTACCTGAGCAAAAGAGACAGCTAACTGTACTTTTATGATCTTAGTGTAAACTTGATCACATGTATTTGACTATTTTTATTTCGTTCAATTTGGTGTGTATTTATCAATTCCTATTTTAAATCATTAAAAAATTAAAATCCTTAATTTTGCATCTTTTACCTGACCTTTTACCTCAACATCTATATAAAAAAACTTAGAATAGTGGTACGAATATGCAACGAACCTTAGACTTGTGGATCTTGGACATAGGATATAGTAGTCTCTTCATTGTCCCTTTGCCTCATTGACTTTGAATACAATTAAGGAGAGTTGTATATTTTCTTTATTGCTCACTTTTTCCAAATGGTAGTATTAATTTTGTTAATGGTCTAAATTCTTCCATTTCTCTTTGGGTCTTGCTACATGTGACGATAAATTTACGTTAATAGTAAAATACCGACATATGTGGATGCATGAGGAACGAGGGAATTAAGAAGGGTTTTATACTAATTTATTCTATCTCATCTCTTATAATTTCATGCTAGTCGCAACTCGCAATACAACTTCATCATGAAATTGTCTACATATAAATAATTTCCCTGTGTCTTTTGTATTCATTTTGCAGCCAATATAGTCTTTTTACTATTATGACTATGAATCTATATGATGTTTGATGATTTGAGATACGTTGCTGAAAAGTGTCACTTTTATATCTACTGATGTAAAATCAGAGTAGCTTATGTTAAACTCAACTGAATCACAGATATTGATGATTTCCAGACGTAATCAAAAGAAAAGAAAAGGAAAAGGAAAAGGAGCTTGCCACAGGCACTTGCCATTAGAGGGGGTTAACTCTGTTTCCACTCACTGCTTGATGACATATAAATATGTACTTCATCGTATCCTCTCCACACAAAAATAAAATAAATTAATTCTGATTAGTCTATACAATATTATTTAAATTAGAGTTATCATATGAATTTATTTAATTTTCAAAATAATACGCTTTAATAATTTATATTTTTTTGAGAATAAATTTCACTTATATATTTATTGACAGTTTATTATTTTAGAAGAAAAAAAAACATAATTTGTCGTAATTTTTAAAGAATTTTCTTTTACTTGTTTACATTTTCACGTAATTAAAAAAATAACTTAAATATAGTGTTGTGCAAGCCTTAACATTCAAAAAACTTGTCAACGAATATAATAGCACTCTATTTCAAAAACGAAATGATATAGGAACTCTACATATATAAAATACTACAACCTGTCAGCCAATAATGAAAAGTTATGGGATTATGATGAAGTATTAATACTATTTTTATGAATTCGGTCTGATTCCATGAAGTGCACGATTAGGATTATGAGGAAGAAGTAATAGTACTATTTTTATAGCTCAACTAATTACAGAGATGATAAGCGTAGAAAAGAAATGCTTGCCCATATATTCTAACATATGCTTGCCGGTTTAGATGGGTAGATGTGTGACAATACGAGGTCCTTTGATTAGATTGCAAGCTCCAGGGCATTGTCCAGATCTTTAGACATGCTGTGGAGCTATCCAAATAATCCAGATGAGGGATTCGACTATCAAGGGCAAATTCAAATGTGTAAGATTAAAATTCCTAGTATAGCATCGTGTATGATGTTCACAAGATTCAAAGTAGACTTTTAGTTTTGAGCATTAGTGAAGTGGGAAGTTTATGTTTAACTATACATCAGCAACAGTGATCATCCAGAGGTGACAATGTGCAAGTCTGAGTAACCGAAATTGATTCCTTATTTTGATTCACCATCTGCAAAGGCCATCTCCTTTTTAGCTCATCAAGGTAGCCTTGCCATTCTTCGTAGTTATAGCTCATTCCATGTAGTTACTTGTGATTGTTTGTTAATTGCTTAGTACAATTTTTGGTATTTTCTCAAGTACGAGTCTCTTGAAATGTTGTGTAAATTAGGTTGTTTCCACCAAAACACTCGATCAATAAGAGCCTATGGTTTTACTATGCGGGAAATGTTGCAGAGACCAAAGGAAATGGCTGCCACTGCATACCCTTTGCACGGAAACAAATCGAATTTGTCCCACTTCCTCTCTATGTTTGTTAGTCCCAAAGAAGTCATTCTAGGATCGGATGTTCAGCAGCAGATGTATTGTCACCTCCTTTGTGGTCTTAGGCTTTCCGATTTTGTTGATTCAATTCGAGCACCATATGCTGAGGGTTTTATTATAGCATTTAGGCTTCTAGAGTCTAATTGGGAGAAGCTATGCGAGGATCTTGAGAATGGGTTTCCGAGTTTGGATGTTACTGATGTTGCAATGAGAGATTCAGTTGCTGAGGTTCTTTCTGGTCCCCAAGTAGATCTGTCAAAGAGGATTAGATCAATATGTGAAGAACTGAATTGGGAATGGATTGTTACTAAGCTTTTGCCAAATGTTCGATATGTTAAGTGTGTTACTACCGGAAGTATGGAGCAATATTATTCAAATCTCAAATACTACGCAGGAGAGATACCACTGTTAGGTGGAGGCTACTTTACCTCAGAGTGCTCTGTGGGAATTAACTTTAATATTATGCAACCTCCAGAACTGACTCGCTTTGTTATACTTCCAACTGCAGCATATTTTGAATTTCTTCCGTTTGACTGGAACAGGGCCCCTGTCACGGATGAACAAACAGTTGATCTTTCTGGTGTTGAGCTGGGGATGAAATGTATGAGGTGGTTGTTTGGGTGACATTGTGAGGGTTGTTGGCTTTTATAACTCATCTCCTGAGGTCGAGTTTGTGATGAGAGCTCCTAAAGCTTCTAGTGATATAATAAGTGAAAGAGATCTCATGTCTGCCATGGGTAGTTTTCAACTTATCTTAAGAGAAGTGATGTGAGCAGAGATTGTGGAGTTCACAGGTTTTTTGGACCTTGAATTGAATCCTCGGCAATTGAAGGTTTTTATTGAAGTTAAAGAAGGATGTATATTTCTGCAGGAGGAGAAGTTGAAGGAGCTGATCATAATTCTTAAAAACTGTTCCTTCTCTCTTGAGGATGGTTTAGGAGGTATTTATAAAGTGATGAAGGCTAGAGGTGAACTTGGTCCTTTGATAGTATCCATTGTAAGGCCAGGCAGTTTCGATTGCTTATCAGAATTGGCCATAGAAAGTGGGGCACCGGAAAGTCAATATAAACCCCCAAAATTTTTAAGAGATTGCAAATTTACTGATTTCCTGGAAATGTTCGCTGTTGTGACTGTTTGCTTGAATTCTTTGAATGGTTAAGAGTTAAAAGACCAAAAAAGTGATTAAGAGTCAGAAATTTGGACCCTCCATTGTTGCCCAAGTGATCAAGTCAAGAATCATTTGAACCTCAGATGTAGGTATGTAGTTTCATTTTTTTTTCCATGTAACACAGGCGTATGTTAATTTACCAAGCAGAATTCCTGTATTTCCGGTTTTATGAGTTCCTTAAAAGCTTTTCTGTATATAAAACATTTGTATAGTTATTGTTATTGCCGCTTCCTTTAATAGGTTCTTTGGATTGCCTCTTTGGTATTCATGGTTTTGCAATAAGGAAGTCCGTTCGTGTAGATATGATTAGAAGTCGAAACTAGTGAATAAAATCAAGCTCAATATTGAAACCTAAGTTACCTATTCAACATGTATTAGATGAAAAATAGCGATGCCACCTGAATTATTACGGTAGCTCTTATTCCTCCAAGTCTTTTACATTCCCCTCGGATGGGATTGTTTATTAGTATTTCCTCCTTTGCAGGTTACAAATTTAACTGTTCTTTGAATATTTGATGCTTCTTTTAAAAAATGTATTTAATAAATTTAGGTACGGTTTTTGTAGGTTCCCAAGAATATCATCTTTTGTCGATTTGCCCCATTTTGTATATCTTGAAAGAGTATCAGAGCTGTCATGATTCCATGAGAAAACCTTTCTGATTACTAGGCATTAATAGCAGCCTGTATTTGTTCCAAAGTTCTCCCTTTTGTTTCTGGTACAAGCATGACCACAAACAAAATGGCGAATGCATTTACCGCGGCATAAAGAATATAGGTTCCTGAAATCACATAAAGGCCAATTGTAAGTGTTATAACAGAGGTTCTAATACAGAATATACTTAAACTGAAACTTGACTTGCATATTATGTTTCATATATTATATAATTGATGTATCTTAGATGACTTTTGTACTTGTTCTTCCTGTGTCTATTGGAGAGACATGGGAATATGCTTTAGTGTTTCTATCATTTGCTCAAGCATATCTGTTTACCTGATTTGTGGTTGTCAATGCTCCTCGTAAATGCTTGGGGTGCAATCTCAGCTATGAACACGGGAACCTTATCATCCAAATGATATTAGGTTAATTTTTGTGGAGTACACTTCACATGAACATTTGCCAAAACTGTGTCATATGAATAGGAGGGAGTATAAAATGAAGGACAGAAAGAAAGATTTACCACATAGTAGTAGACTCCCATTCCATATCCTGTTGCTAGTCTTCCGATATCCAGAGGAAGAGGACCCTTTTGTAACAACAAAGATAAGAATTGAGGTGCTGCATTATGAACTTTCTCCCTTACAACTGCAGACACTAGTTAAGCTCAAGAGTATTGTATGCCAAACCTTAGCAAAGTAAATTGCTAGCCACCCTGCACTACAGAAACCGGTCGCCACTCTCAATGCTTGTTTATATTACACATCAAATTGACTATTAGAAATAAAATCAAATGTCCTTCACAGTCGGCCCGGATTTTTCTTTTATTTTTCATCCTCAGTCATGGCCATGATCAAGCACATAGAAATGGCTCCAAGCTTACCCCTTTCCGTCCGAGAAAATCGGCAATGGGCCCACTACTGATTGCAACAAAAGTTAAAATGGACCCAAATAATGAGTACTGCATACATAACATTCAAGTGTTCATTAAAATGGTTTGAAGTTAAAGATTGGGACTCGACAACATTGAGTTGTATCCTGTATTTATAGATAGAGAGATGTTGATGGATGATGGATGATGGATGATGCAGGATAAACTAAAGTCCACTACAGAATGTTTTCAGACATTCCTTGAAGCTTTTATACATGTAAATGTATATATTATTGTTTTTAACCAGTTTGTATACAGTTCGGTATACAATTCTGACAAGCTATAAAATGTTCAAATATCAGTCGTTTGATCATTTTTAAACTTTGACAAAAAATTTTGTTAAGAATTCCCCACAAAAGTCATGTTGTATGTGTCTCATAATGACGGTCCACTTTTAGAAGTCAATACACTTTTGAGAAAATTGTCATTAACATAGTTAATGTCTAAGATCACAACTTGCTTATATATAAGGAGATTTGGTATTTTGATTTTGAAAGTGGACTTTTATTCTGGGACGTACCAGAAAAGAGCAAGTGAAACTTTCAGGGAATATTTGTTAATTCTCTTTGATGCATAAATTATTCTTCAGATTTGTTGTGGTTTGTTGTTATTTCTTACTTGGTTTGTGGGTTCCATGATCATGCACAAAAGCCAAAGGGTGACTTATGTCACTGTTGAGGCAGTCGACGGTGTTAAGTAACTAACTCATCTAAAAGCTTAAATTGTTAGAGGAAGGGACCAACAAAGTATACCATGCATTGTTAAGTAACCAACTTATCTAAAAGCTTAAACTGTTAGATGGAGGGCCCAACAATGTATATCATAATAACAAACGGGATTCGAGAACTACTGGCATGGATCCTGTGATGTTTTATCCACGGTGACTAATACATGGAGCCTTCATAAATGGTATGATTCTCATTTAGTGTTTCATCAGTTTTTATCAGTTTGAAGTTCTTATTGCAGAAGTTGTGAGTTTGATTTTGAACTTGTAGTACTGAAGTAATTTGAGACACCAATCCTAAACATGTGGTCATTATGCATTCAGGATCAGACCCAGAAGGACACAGAAGAAAATAGAAAGAAATTCAGTCAAAATAGATGTCTCACAATAAAAAAGAAAGAATCTTTACTAACCTCTGCGATAGATAGATTTAGATCTTGTGTGATGGCAGACTGAACAGGTGAAGAAAAACCAGCCTGAAAAATGAAAAAAGAAACCAAGATTTGGTTGTCGGAATTTGTTAGTAGTAATTTGGGAAGTTTTGTTTTTGATCATGGTTTTTATCTAATCTAATAGTATATTTTCAGGATAAATGAAGATAAACCAAAAGTGAATCGAGACCAAGCATATGTACGCAGGATCCAAATGCAAAAGAGCCACAAACTGCTACAAACGTGGTAAGGTAAACCATCCATTCATGCTGCCCTTGGCTGTTTTCACTAGTTTGATCTCCAAGTCCCTAGCCATCTTTATCAGTAGCAGGACTTGTGTTGTTTCCCAGTATGAGTGGCACTCTTATCTCTGCTTGCAAACTAATTGCATGGCATGTATTCAATTGTAGGAAGATGAATGGCATGTCATGTATACTATTACTCCATATGTTACTGTTTCAGTTTTTTAATAATGTTTAAGTTGAACCTGATCTAAACTACAGTAATATGGTCAAGTAAGCTGCGATATTTTTGATTTTTATATATGTTTGATAATAGCTGTAACCTGATGTATGTAAATGTTAGTAATATTAGTAGCATAACATGTAAATGTTATTAATGTTAGTAGCATAACATGTAAATGTTAGTAATATTAGTAGCATAACATGCAACATTCTTTTAGGCTTAAACATTTCCTTGTTTCCTAGTTTAATCCCTAGAATGTGGGCTATCTTAATTCTATAAATGTAGCTACTTGTTATATGAAAATAAACAGAAAATATACATTTTACATGGTATCAAAGCCTGATTCTTTTTCTTCAGAAGCTTTTTCTTCTTTTTTCTTCCTTTTCCCACTGTCGTTCAGAGTTTCTAATAGAAAACTAGTTGAACAATTGTATATAGAGGAATTGAGATCATAATTGGAGTATCCATTGCCAGGTGATATGACCGGAGCTTTCAATTTTCTGACCCGCTGTAGCATGCGCCCTCAGTCACTTCCCCACTCGCCTCCCGCCGACGACAAGCGCCATCATTGACCGGTGCGTGAGGCTTTTTCTGACAACCTTTTTCGACGCAGCTTCTTGCAGTACGATGAACTCTCTCCCCTCTTTCTATCTACAATGGACTTGAGGTGTTTGGTTGAATTTTTCACAACCCTTTGTTAACAGTGGGTGTTTTTCGTGAACTAAAGTCATTGTTATGCAACTGAAGTTCTGTAACAGTGATTTTTTTGCTTTGTCTGTCTATCCTTGTTTTTTGGAGTGTTATACAATCTCTTAATATCATTCGGAAAGTTTATTCTCCTTGGTATAGATCCTCTCAGTCCCTTTAAACTGGATGGGTCCAATTATTTGGCATGGTCTCAAGCATGTCATATGTCAATTGAGGCCAATCGTATGTAACATTTCATCAATGGAACAACGACTATGCCCAAACAACCGGGTATGACCCAAGAAGAATTGAAATCTAATAACTCCATGGTAAAACATGGATTTTTAATTCTATAGAATCGAGTATGCGGAATAGTTACATGTTTTTAAACACTGTCTATGAGCTTTGGGAGGCTATTTCTCAAACTTTCTCTGTTTATGGTGATATGTCTAAAGCTTATGACATCCGTAAGAGAATTCGTGAACTGGGTCAAGGGGAGAAACCTGTGGCACAGTATTTTGCGGAGATTAATGTCCTTTGGCAGGAGCTTGATCATTATTGCGCTTTTTTTGCCAAATGTCGGGATGATACCGCTGCTTATCAAAAATTTGTTAGCGAAGATCAAGTTGTTGATTTCCTGGCTGGTTTAAACATAGAGTATGATCAAGTTCGAGCACAGCTGATTGGGCAGACACCTTTTCCATCACTGCGAGAGGATCATGCTAGAGTCCAGCAAGAGGAAAGTAGACGTCGAGTGATGGTTCTAAACCTAAATCTTGTTGACCGATCAGCCCTGGTTGCTTCATATCCTAAGCCTGACTTTTCCATTCAGTCTCTTGTTGAGAAGGAGTCGCGCGAATGTGATTATTGCGGAGAAAAGAATCATACCAGGGATCAATGCTTTAAACTTCATAGGCGTCCTAAAGGACGTGGAGGTCGGTCTGGTCGTGGATCCCAGGCTTACATGTCTTCTTCACCACTTCATGTTGATGCACCCAGTACTTCAGAAACTACTACTTCACTCACTCCTGAGGAAATTTCGATTTTTCGAAAATTTTGTTCCAAATCTACTCCTCATTATTCCCAGTCAGGTATCCATTCTTGTGCTTTTCTTGTTTCATCAACTTGCACTAGTTGGATTATAGACACAGGTGCCTCCGAACATATGACTGGTCCTCCAACCTCTTTACTTCATACACGCCTTGCTCTGGAAAAGAATGGGTTCGAGTAATGACGGTTCCTTCGCCTTCTATCTTCCGGGCGCGGTTACAGATTTTGTACTCCTTCATTAACATTATCATATGTTCTTCATATTCCTTCGTTTACTGCGAATTTATTATCTGTCCAATGTCTTTCTAAATCTCTACACTGTTCAGTAACCTATTTTCTAAATCATTGTGTTTTTCAGGACTTGGTGACGGGGCAGACGATTGGGAGTGGTAGTGTAATTGATGGTCTTTATTACCTAGATGTTCCCTCGTCTAACATGTCCTCCACTCAAGTCCTCCACTCAAGCTCTTCACTCTACTTCTGATTCTAGCCTGACCTCTCTTCATCAATGACATCGACGCTTGGGACATCCAGCTTCTTTTTCAGTATTGGAGTCTTTATTTCTATCATTAGTTAAGCAATATGACAAAACTCAGTTTTTGTGTGAACCATGTGAATTCGGTAAACACAAACGTTCGACCTATTCCTATTAACAATCGAAATTTTGAGCCTTTTGCTATTATCCACACTAATGTGTGGGGACCCTCTCGGGTTGTTTTCTGTTCTGGTTTTAGATGGTTTGTTAGCTTTATTGATTGTCATTCTCGTGTCACTTGGATTTATCTCTTGCGTTCCAAATCTGAGGTATTTGATTGTTTCAAGATTTTCATAAAATGATTCAAATCCAATTCAAATCCAATTTAACGCTAAAGTCAAAATTCTCCATAGTGATAATAGTCGTGAATATGGTAATAATAATGTTTTTGCATCTTATCTTTCTCAGCATGACATCATTCTTCAAACTTCTTGTGTCAAAACTCCAAAAAAAATGGAATGGAGTAACGGAAAGGAAAAATCGACACTTACTAGAGGTCGCCCGCACTCTTATGTTCACCATGACAACCCCTAAGTTTCTATTGGGAGATGCAGTTCTGATTGCTGCATTTCTTATTAACCGCCTTCCTTCTAGAATCCTTAAGAACAAAAGTCCTATCCCTTTTCTCAAACACACGACCAGTCCTTCTCCTTCACCTCGAGTTTTTGGGTGTGCGTGCGTGCTATGTACATGACAAATCTCGCACTCGGGGCAAATTATATCCCAAGGCTCTTCAGTGTGTTTTCATTGGTTATTCTCCAACCAAAAAGGTTATAAATGTTATCATCTTCCTTCTAACAAAGTTTCTGTCACTCGATATCTAACTTTTTGAGAATTGAAACCTTTTTATTTTTCTTCATCTCCTCCTCAAGGGGAGGATGTTACTGATGAGGAGGAGAAGCTCCCTTCTGAGGCTGGTATTACAAGTTCTACTTCTTTCCTTGTTCCTGTTGTTGTTTCTGATAATTCTACACATGGGGAGTTATATGAGTTTTGAGCTTGAGCCTGAGCCAGAGTTGAGAACCTTTGTTTGAAAAGGCAAGAATAAGGTCACTGTTTCTGCACCACTACACCAACCTTGCTCCGCACCTGGTTTTGATAATGCTAATGGTGAGAATCCTAACCCTACTTGTTCTTCTGAAGATACTAACATTCCTATTGCTCTTAGAAAAGGAGTTAGATCTTGTATTCAACATCCTATCTTTAATTTCTTAGCCTATAATAAATTATCTGCATCCTATCACTCCTTTGTTTCTTCCTTGTCTGCAATATATGTTCCTCAGGGGTGGAGAGAAGCAATCAGTGATGAGAATTGGAAACAAACTATGATTGAGGAGATGAATGCCCTGAAAAAGAATGATACATGGGAACTAGTTACTCTTCCTTATGGGAAAAAACTAGTTGGTTGCAAATGGGTATATACAGTCAAGCAGAAGCCAAATGGGACAGTTGAGAGACTCAAAACTAGGCTAGTTGCAAAAGGGTATACTCAAACCCATGGAATTGATTATCAGGAGACATTGGCTTTTATGGCAAAGTGAACTCTGTTCGTACCATAATCTCATGTGCAACGAACTTTGGTTGGGATATTCACCAATTGGATGTGAAAAATGCATTTCTTCATGATGACTTGGAGGAAGAAGTATACATGGAAATACCCTCTGGTTTTGCTTCATTTGTCACCAAGGGTAAGGTCTGTAAACCGCTAAAGACTTTATATGGTTTGAAGCAATCTCCTAGAGCAAGCAATGATACGATTCGGGTACAAACAGAGTCGAGCTGATCATACTCTTTGTCAAACATATAAAAGGTAAGACTACCATTCTTATTGTTTATGTTGATGACAGGGGATAATAGAGAAGAGGTAGTTAATCTCAAAGCAAACCTGGCCAAAGAGTTTGAGATCAAAGATCTTGGTCCTTTGAAATATTTCTTTGGTATTGAAGTTGCAAGATCTTCCAGTGGGATTTTTCTATCTCAACGTAAGTATGTTCTTGATCTTTTAACAAAAACTGGTATGTTGGGATGTAAGCCTGTTGATTCTCCTATTGAAGTTAATCATCATTTAGTAGGTGTCTCAAGACCTACGGTTGATAGAGAAAGATGTCAACGTTTGGTAGGACTCATACTAGACCTGATATATCTTATGCTATGGGAATAGTAAGTATATGCATGATCCGCGACATTGTCACATGGAAACTGTCTACAGAATTCTGAGATATCTCAAGTCGACTCCTGGGAAAGGTATATTGTTTGCACCAAATGGTCATATGAGAGTCGAAGCTTTTTCCGACTCAGATTGGGCTGGCTCTATAGAGGATCCTCGGTCTACATCAGGCTACTGTTCATTTGTTGAAGGTAATCTTATTACTTGGCGTAGTAAAAAACAATCCGTGGTGGCAAGATCTAGTGCTTAGGCTGAATATCGAGCTATCGCCTTGGGTATATGTGAACTAATGTGGCTTCGAACCTTGTTAGAAGATTTGAGTGTTACAACTAAAGGGCCTATGCAGTTATTTTGTGATAACAAGGCAGTCATTAGTATTGCAAACGACCCAATACAACACGATTGAACGAAACACATTGAGATTGACAAACACTTCATTAAAGGAAAGTTAACCAGTGGTCTTATATGCTTACCTTTTGTAAAAACAAATCATCAGCTAGCTGATATTCTGACTAAAGGCTTTAGAAGTAAGATGTTTCATTTATTGTGTTTTAAATTGTGAATCTGGATAGATTGGTACATATTTTGCTTGCTCATTGGATGTGAATGATTGATCTCATGTTCATCTGTGTGGAGACACTAAAGCAAGTATGTAGGTGCTTATTGGAGAATTAGTTCACTGAACGTGACTCGCTAAGGAATACCTAATAGAGTTTTACTTGCATGTCAATAGGAATTTCTGTAGTGATAGTAGTACAAGTGATCCTTAGACTTGAAATCATCATAGTATCTTGTGTATAATGAATTACACTTTGACTTATTCCTTAAGACCCTTAAGGTATATCAAAGAGTATGCTTGGGTGTAATAAGTTATATACGGAGATAATGAATGATCAATAAAGAATCTACCACTTCTAGTAAAAGAAGAGAAATGTCCTATGTGATTTGATAAATGACAACCCAGGAATCCTTGGCCAAGGTGGAATGAAATTAGAAAGGTGTTTCTAATTTGCATTCATTCGGAGTTATACATTTAGGAATCGAGATACATATAATTAAATAAAATAAGACTTGACAGTAATTCCATGTCTTATATTTAATTGGGACATTGTATGGTGGAAGGATTGAATTGTATGGTAACTATTTACTCAAATGTTCTTTTATGATTAATGTTGAAATCTATATTATCTGGAAAGTTGTTGATCGCTAAGGAAGCTTATCCTTATTGTAGAATAAATATTATTTATTTAAATAAATTAATAGTTTAATTTATTTATTTAAATGATATTAGAATTGTTTTAATTGATTTATTCACAATCGGTTTAATATGGAAAACCTAAAGGGTCACACCATAAAAGGAAGAATAATTATTTGAGAAGGTAATGTCATAGTCGTAATAATATGTTAAGTATATTTAATTAATTTATCGTGATGCAGTAAATTAAATAGCTTAATATTTATTATTTAATATTTTAGAAATATTAAATATAAATTAATAAGATGAGTCTTATTAATATTATTACAATTATTATTTTAATTTCTAAAGAAGTTTGGGAATTAATTTAATATAAGTACTTTCATTTATTCCTAATAAGATTAGGAGGCAAATTAATTAAAAGAGTTTAATTAATTATCTCTAATAAGATTAGGGAACTTAATTAATTAAAGGAGTTTAATTAATTAAATAAAACCTTATTTTAATTAGAAGGGTTAACTGATATCTTTATAAAAGGAGTCTTATATCAGATATCATAAGACGTGATTCCAATTGTTAGAGAGTACGTTTTTTCTACAGAGATAGAAAACTAGGGTTTAGCCAACCACCCTCCTTCTTGAATAATCCTTCTTACTTGATGGATCACCTCTAGAGGCCAACCAATTGTGTGGCTAACATTGATCAAAAAAAAGGAATCAACCCGGAGATTCAAGGAGATCGCGGAGAAGTAGGAGTTGAACCCGTACTTGTGGAAGCTCGTATCTACAAGGGTATGATTCCATAAACTTTTTATTCCTCGTTTTAATTAGTAACATGCATAAAGGATGATCTGGAGATTATTGGTTTGTGACATTTTAAAATCTGATTTTGCCATGCTTCCGCTATTTTATGCAATTTGATTGCGTCTTTGATTATCACAAAACCTAACAGTGGTATCAGAGCCAAACCTTTATGCTGTTATTGATTGTTTTGATTTAATATATATGATTGATATGTGTTTTGTACAAATTTTCTTGGCTTAATTGTTCGCATAGAATTGAGTTTTTGGAGAAAAAAATGCAGAATTCGCAAACTGGAAAATAGTTTCTGCGAACTGGCACGCAGCGCCTGTTTACATAGTAAACGGCGTGCTGCAGCACCGAGTCGGTTTTCAAAACGGGTCAGCCGGCGCTGCAGCGCCGCTTCGCAGTATAGACGACAAGAGCAGATTGCATTGTTTAGACGACAGCAGGTCAGTGACAAAATCTAGTGCTGCTAAAGACAAATCACCATTTAAAGATGGGGAACCATCATGATATTGGATTGCTTGCTCCATTGAATTATGAGCAGCTCCTAGAGTACGAAAGCAATACATTACGCTTGCTCAGACTACGGAGATGACAGCATTGGGCATGATAACGACCTTCAAGATTTGCTCTACACCAGTAGTGGGAATGCAAATAATTTTGTTATTTCATCTGGAAGATGGGATGTCAACAACCAAGGTATTTTGTTTATGGCAGTGGATTTTTTTTCATTTTTGGATGAAGATAAGAATATAATTACAATTGTCTTGGTTCTTGCTATTGCACTGGCGATCCCATCTTTTCTTCTTTTTGCGGTAATTAAGATAAATAACAGATCATCTTATCCTCCTGTTTCTTGATAATTTATCCGTATAGATGGTTCAATACAAAACTAGTTTCGCTGTCTTAATTTTGTTTTTGTCTTTTGCTGATATATTTGACATTGTTGATTGCAGAGACCCAACCAGACACAGAGAAACTGACCATTGATAAAGAGTTTGAGCTGTACTTTTCCACGTTTATGTTGTAGCAAAGATTAATTAATATCTGGCGCTACAATGTTTGTTGTAAGTAAATCTTATAGTGACTAACATAAGAATTTATGTATAGTAATTTGTAGGTACACGTAAAATTACTCTGATTAACATTGTCTTGTTCTGTTGTTCCTGCATTGCCCTTTTTGAGGGAGGTGAGTCAAACAGTATGTAGAATTTGTGTGGCTTTGATCCTGATATGGAACCTTTTTAATAAGAGAACTTAAATGGATCGAGAATCTTAATCTTGTCACGCTCTGATGCTTTGGACCGAGGTATATAAAGGTTGGTTAATCTTCCAATAAAAGATAAAGGCTTGATAGAAATTAGTGTTATCTGATGAGTACAAAATTTGGACATTAGTAAGAAACTAGACATTCAGATGATTAACAAGTCCCTCTAAAATAAAGGGTAAAGGGAAATTAGTCATTGCAGGTAGTATTTTATTTTTGTCAAGTCCATCCCATATAATGCTCATTCATTCGTAACATTTATTACATTAACCAACCCCATTTACAGTCTTCAAGCTTGACACCCCTTGCTTTAGGCCAACCAACCAACCAACCAACATGACATACAATTAGTGGTTGCTTTATAATCAGGTACACAGCAAAAGATTACTTAACCTAAATAAAGAACCAAAAAAAAATTGTAAAGCCTATCCCGACCAAATGATCATGGTCAGCACTCAGCACTTTGGAAGATCAACTTTTGATTTGGTAGCTTCCCATCCGACACTATCCATGCCATCTTCAAACCCCAGCTTGTGTGCACTTCAAAGTGGCAATGCATAAACCATAACCACGTTGACAAAGTAGACGGAGGAAACTAGTTATGTCCCATAAGAGCAACTAAGCATTCAAATTAGTACACAAGATATATGCCTTGTATTTCTTACCAGCCATGCATCTGGGAGACTCTGGAAGAATGATACAAAGACCCAATAGCAGAACAGCACATGGTATTATTCCTGTAAACTCAAAATGAAACGATCGAGTCTGGTGTTAGGGGCGTTACTCATCTTAATTTTTAATTTATGAACCCCTATGAAAAGGTTTAACAGTAACTGAAATTCACAAATCACAATTATGTTGTTTCACCTGTTAATGCTAACCACCCTAAAGTGTATTGCTGTTCCTATTACGAAGGAAACAGACACTCCAATGCCTGTTTACATTACACATGTAGTACTTAGTGTTAGCAATAAGATAGATTTCAAAGAAGCTAGCAGAATGTCCTTCAGAGTCATGGGCATGCATTTAGTACGTAGTACACAGACAGATTCATTGGAATTATGAAACACATAAGAAACGAGTCCATTGTGGAGTGGTTCGGTGGTAACTGAATTCATAATTATTTTGTTTATTAAAATCTCACCTGTTAATGCCAAGGCCCTCCATGTTAGCACTGTTCCTATTACAAAGGCAACATAAACTCCACTAACGATCATGAGCTGTATGATTAAGTAGGAACTCTTTAGGCATAATGTTGACTTTAAAATATCAACATTATTTCTATGCTTTAGTTAAATACTTTCATATAATATATAATTGATGTTCTTCCTATGTCTATTGGAGAGACATGGGAATATATATGCTTTAGTGTTTCTATCATTTGCTCAAGCATATCTGTTTACCTGATTTGTGGTTGTCAATGCTCCTCGTAAATGCTTGGGTGCAATTTCAGCTATGAACACGGGAACCTTATCATCCAAATGATATTAGGTTAATTTTTGTGGAGTACACTTCACATGAACATTTGCCAAAACTGTATCATATGAATAGAAAGGAGTATAAAATGAAGGACAGAAAGAAAGATTTACCACGTAGGAGTAGACTCCCATTCCGTATCCTGTTGCTAGTCTTCCGATATCCAGAAGAACAACAAAGATAAGATAGAGGTGCTGCATTATGAACTTTCTCCCTTACAACTGCAGACACTAGTTGAGCTCAATAGTAATGTATGCCAAACCTCAGCAAAGTAAATTGCTAGCCACCCTGCAGTACAGAAACCGGTCGCCACTCTCAATGTCTGTTTATATTACACATCAAACTGACTATTAGAAATAAAGCCAAAAGTCCTTCACAGTCGGCCCAGATTTTTCTTTTATTTTTCATCCTCAGTCATGGCCATAATCAAGCACATAGAAATGGCTCCAAGCTTACCCCTTTCCGTCCGAGAAAATTGGCAATGGGCCCACTAGTGATTGCACCAATCATTGCACCAAAAGTTAAAATGGACCCAAATAATGAGTACTGCATACATAACATTCAAGTGTTCATTAAAATGGTTTGAAGTTAAGGTTGGGACTAGACAAGATTGAGTTGTATCATGTATTTATAGATAGAGAGATGTTGATGGATGATGCAGGATAAACTAAAGTCCACTGCAGAAACCGAATTCGGTATACAATTCTGACAAGTTATAAACTGTTCAAATATCAGTCGTTTGATCATTTTTAAACTTTTACAAAATGTTTTGTTAAGAATTCCCCACAAAAGTCATGTTGCATGTGTATCATAAAGACGGTCCACTTTTAGAAGTCATACACTTTTGAGAAAATTGTCATTAACATAGTTAATTGCTAAGATCACAACTAATATATAACGAGATTTGGTATTTTGATTTTGAAAGTGGACTTTCATTCTGGGACGTACCGTGGAACTTTCAGCGAGGGAATATTTGTTATTTCTCTTTGATGCATAAATTACTCTTCAGATTTGTGGTGGTTTGTCGTTATTTCTTACTTGGTTTGTGGGTTCCATGATCATGCACAAAACCAAAGGGTGACTTATGCCACTGTTGAGGCAGTCAACGGTGTTAAGTAAACAACTCATCTAAAAGTTTAAGTTGTTAGATGAAGGCCCAAACAATATATATCATGCATGTTAAGTAACCAATTCATCTAAAAGCTTAAGTTGTTTGATGGAGGGCCCAACAATGTATATCATGCTAACAAACGGGATTCGAGAACCACTGGCATGGATCCTGTGATGTTTTATCCACGGTGACTAATACCTGGAGCTTTCATAAATGGTATGATTCTCATTTAGTGATTCATCTGTTTTTATCAGTTTAAAGTTGTTATTGCAGAAGTTGTGAGTTTGATTTTGAACTTGTAGTACTGAAGTAATTTGGGACACCAATCCAATCCTAAACATGTGGTCACTATGCATTCAGGACACAGAAGAAAATAGAAAGAAATTCAGTCAAAATAGATGTTTCACAATAAAAAACAATGAATCTTTACTAATATCTGCTATAGATAGATTTAGATCTTGTGTGATGGCAGACTGAATAGGTGAAGAAAAACCAGCCTGAAAAATGAAAAAAGAAACCAAGATTTGGTTGTCGGAATTTGTTAGTAGTAATTTGGGATGTTTTGTTTCTGATCATGGTTTTTATCTAATCTAATAGTATATTTTCAGGATAAATGAAATAAACCAAAAGTGAATCGAGACCAAGCAAACATACGCAGGATCCAAATGCGAAAGAAGCACAAACCGCTACAAACGCGGTAAGGTAAACCATCCATTCATGCCCCCCTTTGCTGTTTTCACTCCAAGTCCATCGCCATCTTTATCAGCAGCCGGACTTGTCTTGTGTCCCAGTCCCAGTATGAGTGGCACTCTTATCTCTGCTTGCAAACTGTTATCAGCTTCTCCTATGTCCTGTTTGATGGCCATTTCTCTTGTTTGTTATCTTCTTACAACAAATTAAGAGAAGGGAATTACTATGAATGCACCTAGTGCAGTAATAACAACCTGCAATAACAAATATCAAATCAAGAATATATAGACTCATTGTAACTAGGTCTGGCAAAATATGGTTATGGGTTGGTTTTGGTTTTTAAAATATGATTATGGTTCCATTTAAGAACTAAAATCATATTAACCATTTTTAATATGGGTTGTGTGGTTTGGAACTATATGGTTATGGTTCAAAACCATATTAAACATATTAATCATTTTAAGATGTTTTGACTTTTAAATAAAACTTTTGAAAAATGAAATTGTGACCGTCACAATTAAATTAATTAAGTAATAATATGATATAAAAATTATTAATATAAATAATAAAATGCTAAAAAACTATACTAATAAAATTTTAAATTGAAATTATTAATACCCTTCCATATGGATATTAATAATTTCAATTTAAAATGGGTCCAAACTTTATTTGTTTGAAAAATGGCATGAACGAACCGCGATACAGATAACATTGATCATGTTTTAGCAATTTTCAAAGCAGCTACAACTTATTATTGCATCAAATTAGATACAGTTGGTGTATTTTAAATTTAACTGTTATGTAGGGATTGAGGCTAGAGCTGTGCGCAAAGGACCGGGTAGGGTTGCTATCTGAAGTAACAAGAGTTCTTCGTGAAAATGGGCTGTCTGTTACAAGAGCTGGCGTGACAACAGTTGGGGAGCAAGCAATAAATATCTTCTACATAAGAGATGCTGACGTATATGGGTTGAAAAATAGTTAACCGGTTCAGAACTCTATTTGTTTTAAAAAATATGGGTCCAAACTTTAACCAACCTGAATAAATAAAAATGGTTAATCAACCCATTTGGTTCTAGTTAATATGATTTGATCTAATAGTTAACTAACTATATTGTCAGGTCTAATTGTAACCATTTCTATTTAGAAAGATATTTTGAGACTCATGGAATGATGGAATTCCGTGTACTTGAGTACATGCATAAATTAATTATGGTACCAAGATCTGAAGAAAATTAAATCCTGAGATATTACAGATCGTAGTTTTAATTTTAATACTCAAATCAGATTTTGCTGTCTAACATGCATGTGTGTGTTTTTTTTTTTTTTTTTTTTTTTTGGGGGGGCAAGTGTGTTGAAATTATGAGGAACTCTTATTTGAAGAAGTTATATGTCAACCAGTTGAAAATTGAGATTGCAAATCCCAGATTTTAAATTGTCCTGGTCAGGAGCATATATGAAATTTCTCTACCTGCTCACTCGAAAATATTGCTGACATAGAAGCAGATTCCATTGATTCCCCCAAATTGTTGAAAAACCATCAATCCAACTCCTATCGAGAAAGACATAGGAGCATATATGATATTTCTTTTTTATTTCCTGTCTTTGCCTGCCTGCCTGCATGCATGTGAATGTTAGTTACCAAATGTTCTTTTCTTTTTGGTATTACTAGGCTAGCTGAGTACTGTGCAACATACTTCCTCATACCTTGTATTTTTCTTACCAGCCATCTGGGAGTATCTTTGAATGTGTACAATAGTATAATATGCATGTGTGCTTGCGTGTTTGCTTGTTTTAACAACGGTGTTTCCCTCATTTGCACAAGCATATATTTTTACCTGATTTAACGCTCCTCGTAAATTCTTGGGAGCAATTTCAGCTTATGAACACAGGCACCTGATCATGGAAATGGTATTAGCTAGCGTAAATGTTTGAAGAGAAAACTCCCATTCCATATCCTGTTGCTAGTCTTCCAATATCGAGAGGAAGAGAGGTTATGCATTATATATCGACTTTCTCTGTTAGAACTTTATATGCAGGAATAATAACTCTACAAACCTGCAACACAGAAGGCACTTGCCACTCTCAATGCCTGTTTACATTACACATGTAGTACTGAGTGTTGGCAATAAGATTGATTTCAAATAAGTTAACAGAATGTCCTTCAGAGTCATGGGCATGCATTTAGTAGTACACAGACAGATTCATTGGAATGGCGCCAATCATTGCTCCAAGAGTCAATATGGAAAATGCAGGATAAGCTACTCTTGATCCGTTGCAAGACAGTTAGTTTGTTTGTGTAGGCATCAAGTGTAATACATGTTATTTTATGTATTGACATTCTTCTTTGTTGGGACATAGATTAATTTGGTTGTTTGAACAATTGTTGAAACATTTAATATTTTGTATTGGGTATATCAATGGTTATTAGAATTCTCTAGAGTTTTATTCTTCTTAACTAAGTATTCTAGAATGCTCTTGTAATCATATAAATACTAATGGTTGTAATCACTTTGATATGTGAGAAATGTAAGAACAAAAGTTCAGTTTATATAAATCATTTTTTCTCCTTTGAGACAACAAATTGGTATCAAAGCTTTGTAAATTGTTAAGCTCACTGTCCCAATCAGGGACGGAGCCACATATAGATTGGATCCTAAGGTTTGAAAATATTGTAAAACTCACTCTCAAGATTTGAAAATTTTGTAAGACTCACTTGTACATTTGCTTTGATTTGAAAATTTTATAAGGTCACGGCCCCCCAAGCCCAAGGTCTGACGAAGTTTTGATATGTTCTAAAAACTTTTTTTTGCTATGTTTTATTGTCTTTGTCAAAGCAAATTCTATTATTACATTATTTTTGTTTTAGTAAAAATACGTTTTATAATAGTGAAATTTTACTTTTTAGTGATGAATATATTTTACGCTGTTAAGAAGAACAAATCCTGGCTTCGTCCCTGGTCCCAATCCATTTAAGTGATAACTTGCCTTAGTGGAATACTGTTAGCCCTTTAGAGGGTTGACACGAGCTTGGCATGCGGGACGCCCAGATAGCATGCCAAGCCAAGCCTTGACACTTATTTGTGGGGCAAGGCATGTTCATCGGCGAAGAATGTCGCGGTAGCAAGGGCTCTGTCTTGCGAGGCTTGATAAACAAGCTTTGATACTTAGTCATTTGAGGCAACGATGGCGGCGTTGTGCGGCGATGGGCGACACTAGGCGAAGATGTTGGGTCATTAATGCGAAGAAATAGGCTATGTCGTAAAAACTAGCAAATCTAGAGGGTTTGCATTATGCTTCCTTAGACAGGTCTGATGTCTAGTGCTGACAGTTTGAAAATTTTCATAAGTGCTACTTATAGGGGGTGCTCGTGAAGGTCACCCGAGACCACGGCGGTGTGTCACGGGCGATGAGTGCTGGACGTTGGGACATTGTTGGGCTCCCCTACAACAATGTCTAACATCGGATTGGGAAGCTTGGATCGTATCAAAGACTTGTTCATGGGCTGGGCATGAACAAGAAAGAATGTTGCTGAGTGTGGCATCGGTTGGGCATGGCAGAGGCGTGCGCCTAGCATGTCAAGGCATGGCATGGGCAGAGCCCAGCATGCAATAAGGAGAATGCATGTGGACAGACGTACGGGCTGGATGTGCACAACAAACTTGGACAACACCTTGGGCAAGTGCTGGGCTAGTTAAAAATTCGTGGGCCAAATGGACATCATCTTGTGGCAACATGATTGGGCAACATGAGTGCACAACATTGTGGGCTGAGACAACAACAATGTGGGCTGACAATAGTGGGTGAAGGACATCAAGAAGGTGGGCTGACACCATGGGCAGTTTTGGATTGGATGACTGAAGCTTAACCAAACTGACTGCCAGTTGATGTAAGACCCCAACTTTTATGAATAAAGAATAATTTTCTCGAAATATATTTTTGAATATTATGGTGTGGATTTGATATAATGTTATAGTTGTGGGTAATATTTACAAATTTTGCAAAGTAAGCAAGTGGTTATATAATATTCGATTGGTCGGGGAATATTCGTTTTAACAGGAAATATTCTTACGACAGCACAATCATTGGTGGACCCCACAACGAAAGTATTATCGTAGTTAGAAAATGATAGAATTATCATTTTATAAAAATAACGGCGAAAGTGTTCCGTTAAAACTGTTGAACTACCCGGTAGTATAAGTATAGTAATGTCTGGCGTGGTTGTATAAGAGCACACCAGTATTGATTATTGATGCTTATGTGAGAAGTCACTCGATTATACTCAATTATTACTACAAAGAATTCTTTTGCGATCATATCTCTCATATTATTGATTCAATTATTGTCACAAGATCATCCGCATAATATGTTATATTATTAAATCAAAATTGAGACGACAAAGTTATTCATATTATTAAATTGCAATATTTATAATGTCTAGAAGTTACATCGAGGAGAGGTTTGGTCATCTAATTGCTGCACAATAAGGAGAAATCCTTATCGAAAGCCCACTCTTTCCTGGAACGACACAGTTGTTAAATATCGTGAGTTATAATATTAATGATGAATAAGTTTGTGTTGATTAAAGATGAAATTGATAGTTCCATCAGTTTGGAATTATTAGTGTTAGTTGAAATCGACATTTATTTTGATATTAATTGATGTCTGGAAGTCATACTGACCAGTCGGGTAATTAATCGGATAAATGAGCAATTAATTGCTATTAATTCACATGATTATAACTATTTGTTCACATGTGTGTACTATTGATTCACATTCTTGTACTATTAGGGGAGTTGGTGCAAGATTGATAATACTTGCATGACTAAGTTTAAAATGGAGGTATAAATGAAGGCACTATACTGTAATTCGTATTTTCACATGATTATAACTATTGATTCACATGATTGAACTATTGATTTACATTATTTACTATTAGGGGAAGTGGTGCAAGTTTGATAATACTTGCATGACTAAATTAAAAATGAAGAAAAAGAGGAAGGTATTATACTGTAATATTTCGAGCCCCAAAACGTGCAATTATCAAAATTATATTTTCTTATAAATAAAAGCTCATTTTTCCTTCATTTCTCACCAATTCACAAAAGCTATAGAACAATTATTATAGAGAGAAAGAAGAAGAGAAGTCTGCCACCTCACTATTTCAGTATCCAATTTTTTCTAAGGTAAGGGATATTATTATTATTATAGTAAGGGGTATTATTCTTTCGTATTCATGAAGAAAGTTGTTTTCTTTCAATACTCGTAAGGGTTGTTATTCCATTCTTTATTATTATGTTGAATAACTTCGCCTACATCGCAATCGCATACATGGTGAAATTCTTCTATTATTCCATTCTTTATTATTCTGTTGGAATAACCTGTCTGTGCGGTCTATCGTATACTTAGTGAATTATGTTGTATTCCATTCTTTATTATTCTGTTGGAATATCACATGCTGTCTTGATTACACGCGACGACCGGTTCCATTCTTTATTATTCATTGGAATATCCATGCATGCATGCGGATTAAGGCATTTACACGGTTCCATTCTTTATTATTCTGCTGGGAATAACTCATGCATGCGGTCTATCGCATGCATGGTGAATTCTTCCATTATTCCATTCTTTATTATTACATTGGAATAACTTTGCCTATGTGGATTACCGCATGCATGGTGAATGATCCTTTGTATTCATTCCTTATTAAATTGTGGAAATGATCTGCATCACGTGGATTACCGCACGGCGCTAAAAATCCATTTGCGCTTTCATATATTCTATTATACTCGCTTAGTTAAAGCTTTGGCTTCTCTACTCCATGAAATTAGTAGAATATCCTCGGATATTTGCGCTTTTTATCCAAAGATCTTTTCATGAAAATATTCTTCCGAGCATTATTGGATTTTACTCTACAAAGCGAAGATCATGTTGACAATTTGGACGTTATTGATTTCTGGATAAATTAAATTATAAATCTTTAAAATTTATCCTTGAACTTTTTTTGTTGAATTATTATGTCATTGTCATCATCCTTATGCTTATATTGTAATTAAAGTCATCTTTGGCTTACGTGCATAGATGGACTTGGTATGATTATGACTAGGGATTATTCGGTATAATCATGACCGTAATGTGACGAATGATGTGGTAAAAGTCCTCATTGGCCTGTAGTTCATTGATGGACAGTTGTTGGTGTGATTATGACCAGGGATTATTTGGTATAGTCATGACCATTGATGATTACATGAAAATCCTTGGTCATGATGCAGGGATGATTCAATTTTTATTTATTAAGCTGAGTCTCAGCGATAAAGTTGATGAAAAACTTTTTAAATCATAGAAGATGGTAGATTTTATGCTCTACTTGACTCTTCTAATGGATTGCTTGTTCCGCTGCAGTTAAACTTGTTGTCTATCAGTTTAACATTGTTGAAGGCTAATGATAATTTATTCTGCATTATCTTAGTCATAATATTTCTTCTTCAGGCTAGTTGAGCTCACCTTTCTTTCACCTGTTCTCTTGAGAAATGAGAACGTAGCGGACTAGTCGGGAACCGGAGTGACGGTCCGATGATAGCATTAGTAGTCCTCACTATTCTGTTAAATAGTATGACAATAAATATAATGAGGACTCCATTGAGTGTGGATATTATCTAGATGACAATATTCTTATTAAAACTCTTAGATTATGTTTTGTCGTATTTTACACGACTGTTGTATAATTAAGTTGTATTTGAATTTTGTACCATATATTTGGCGACTCAAGATGGGTGATGCATACATGTTTTGGGGGCGTCACAGTTGAAGGCAGTAACCTCCATGCACATGATTGGCATGTCTCCAGCTAGTTGCACATCATGGGGCGCCTAACACCTGCTGGTGAGCGGTTGATGGGCAGTTGTACATCATGGGGCGCATACATCTGCTAGTGAGCAGTTAAGGAGCAGTTGATGGGCAGTTTGTATATCATGGGCGCATACTGCAATTGCTAAGGGTAGTTGACAAAGCGATTCTTTGAATCAAAATGTTGGTTTCCTATTGGTTCTGAATGACCTAGTAGTTGGGCATGTCAACTGCAGCCTAATGTGTATTTATATGTGTAGCCAAGGGCTTAACAAGGCATGTGAGATCACTGAACAAGTGTAGCCTGCGAGCCCTAGTCATATATTGTATTCCTTGTTATTGAGTGAGCAATAAAAGGTTGGGACATTATCCTGTAAATATTGTGTATGCTTGTGTGCGTGGCTTATATAAACAGACTGTGCTTGTGTGACTGACATGTTGCTGACTGGTTGGGCGAACTAGTGCATCACAAGGAGGACATAGACGCGAAAAATTAGTGTCAGATTGTGCACCCTATGACAATTGGTATCAGAGCTTTGTTAGAGAACGATGGCAAACAATACTAGTCGGATCAATGAACTTCAAGAGAAGTTGCAGGCACTAGAAACTTATGTGGGAACGCGGTTGGTTGGCGAAGAAGGTTCGTTGGCGGACCGGTTCAGAGCATCACATGCTCTACTGGAGAACCTTCGTGCTGAAGTTGCTGAGCATGTCATGGAGTTCAACAAAAAGTTGGACGACATGGCTCTTGACGTGTTAGCTGTCATGAATCGGACCCTCGAAGTTTCTGAGCGATTCAAAAAAATGTCTGAAGACATGGCACTGGTCAAACGTGTTGTGGCTGGTGGTTCAGCGAGCGGAGATAGACACCACCAGAAGTTGCGAGTCCCTGAACCCAAATCCTTTGGGGGCAGTCGAATTGCCAAGGAATTGGAAAATTTCCTATGGGACATGGAACAATAGTTCGTGGCTGCCCACATCCTAGACCGAGAGAAGGTCATAATTACAAACATGTACCTGGCGAAAGATGCAAAGCTTTGGTGGCGAACTCGGACTGAGGATGATGTTAGTGCGGGCAGGCCAAAAATTGAGACGTGGGAAGTTCTCAAGAAAGAATTGAAGTATCAGTTCCTACCTCTTAATACTTCGTGGCTGGCAAGAGATACCTTGAAGCACTTGAAACAGACAGGATCTGTTCGAGAGTATGTGAAGGAGTTTAGTTCTTTGATGTTGGACATCAAGAACATGTATGAGGAAGACAAATTGTTCAATTTCATGTCGGGTTTACAACAGTGGGAGCAGACTGAGTTGCGTAGACAAGGTGTCAAAGACTTGCCTACAACAATTGCAGCGGCTGATAGTCTAGTAGACTATAAGTACTCTGGTCCCAATGCTGCTGATGGCAAGAAGAAGCAGATGGGTAAGAAAGATAAGGGCAGTTCTAAAGATGGCAAGAAGGACAAAAAATCAAAGAAAAGTGCTGACAAGCAGTCAAAGCCTAAAAGTGATGGACAGTCCAAGGACAACAAGAGCAAAGGTTGCTTTATATGTGGAGGTCCCCATCGGATGAGGGAATGCCCTGACTGCGAATGACTCGAATGAAGGAACGTCAGATGGTCCGAGAATGAGCCCCTTGCAACTGTTGAGTGCTTTGCAGACCCAAAAAGCAAAGACACCCACTCCACGTGGACTGATGTATGTGTCAGTGGTTGTTAATGGCCAGGAAGTGTTGGCCATGGTAGACACTGGTGTTACCAACAACTTTGTTGCAGAAAGGGAAATAGACAAACTGAAGTTAAACTTGCAGGAGAACGCAAGTAAGATCAAGGCTATGAATTCTGAGGCCAGACCAATTCGTGGCACGACGGTGGCAGATTTGAAGGTTGGCCCGTGGGAAGGGAAGTGCAGCTTGATGGCTATTCCTTTGGATGATTTTGATCTCATCCTAGGAATGAAGTTTCTGATGTCGGCTAAATGTATGGTGATGCCTCATCTTGGTGGATTGATGATCATAAATGAGAAGATGTCAGGATTTGTGAATGCTATATACCCAAATTTGGAGAAGAAGGAAGGCAAACGAAAGACTAGTTTGTTGTCTGCGGTGCAGCTCGAGTCTGGGCTTAAAAGAGACGAAGAAACCTACTTGTGTGCTTTAATTGAGATCAAGCCTGGTGTAGCCCAAGAAGTGCCAGATATTGTTGCTAAGGTGCTGGATGATTTCAAGGATGTAATGCCTCTAGAACTACCAAAGACCCTTCCTTCAAGGCGTGCTATTGATCATGGGATTGAGTTGGAGCCGGGCGCAAGGCCCCTTGCTCAAGCCCCTTATCGGATGGGCCCTGCTGAGTTAGTTGAGTTGAGGAAACAACTGACAGAATTGTTGGATTCTGGTTCTTCGACCCTCAAAAGCTCCTTACGGTGCCCCAATGCTGTTTCAGAAGAAACAAGATGGCTCCTTGAGAATGTGTGTCGATTATCGGGCACTGAATAAGGTTACTATCAAAAATAAGTAGCCTATTCCAAATGTTAGACCGATTGTCCCGAGCCAAGTATTTTACAAAGTTGGACTTGAGAGCAGGCTATTGGCAAGTGAGGATTGCCGCTGGTGATGAAGCTAAGACTGCATGTGTGACGAGGTACGGTTCATATGAATTTCTCGTAATGCCGTTCGGCTTAACCAATGCTCCAACAACTTTTTGTAATTTTATGAGCGATGTATTTTATAAATATTTAGATAGATTTGTGGTAGTCTATCTAGATGATATTGTGGTGTATAACGAAACACTAGATGGTCATGTGGAACATCTAAGATTGGTATTCCAAAAGTTAAGGGAATGTTAATTATATGTCAAAAAGGAGAAGTACGAGTTTTGTAGGGCTGAAGTAATGTTCCTTGGGCATTGGATTAGCCAAGGACAAGTCAGAATGGATGAGAGGAAAGTCCAAGCCATTGTTGAATGGACTACTCCTACAAAAGTTGCTGATTTAAGATCATTTTTGGGACTGACGAACTATTACAAAAAGTTCATTAAGGGCTACTCGAAGAAGATGGCTCCTTTAACTTATTTGCTGAAGAAGGATTGTAAGTGGGATTGGTCAGTTGGGTGTCAAGAGGCATTTGACAATTTAAAAGTGGCAGTGTCGTCTGAGCCGGTGCTGAGACTCCTAGACTTTGAAGTTCCTTTTGAAGTACACACTGATGCATCAGACAGAGCGATTGGCGAGGTATTAGTACAAGATGGCCACCCGAACCCTGCTATATAAAAGTCGAAGTTGAAGGATCTTTGAAAATGATACAAGACTCATAAGAAAGAAATGAATGCAGTGGTGCACTGTTTGGAAACATGGAAGCATTATCTGTTGGGTAGGAAGTTTGTGGTGGTGACTGACAATGTTGCCAACACCTACTTTAAAACTCAGAAAAAGCTGACTCCGAAGCAGGCACGTTGGCAGGAGTTCTTGGCAGAATTTGATTTTACGTGGGTACATAAGTCGGGATTGCAAAATTCGGTGGCTAATGCATTAAGTCAAAAAGTTATCCAGGATTTCGTTGCTGCTCTCACTGTGGTTGAGGTCGAGTACCTGGACAAGATCAAAGAACAGTCCCTAAATGATGATGTTTACCAAAAACTTCGGACGCAAGTACAAGAAGGTGTGGTTCAAAGGTATTGGATTGAAGATGATTTGCTATATACAAAGGGCAGTAGGTTGTATGTCCCTAGTGGAGGGGGATTGAGGAGACAGATCATGCATGAGACGCATGATACAAAATGGGCTGGTCACCCAGGCATAAAAAGAATGTTGGCGTTGCTGTCTCGCTCTTACTACTAGCCCAAAATGGAAAACGACGTGGAGGCGTATGTCAAGTCTTGTCTCGTGTGTCAAGTAGATAAACTTGAGAAAAAGAATGAAGCAGGCTTGTTGCAGCCTCTTCCTATTCCTGACAGACCCTGGAAGTTAGTGTCAATGGACTTCATTTTCGGGTTGTCGAAGGTTGATGGAATGAGATCAATTTTTGTTGTGGTTGATCGGTTTTCCAAGTATGTGGTGTTCATCCCAGCACCTCATGCTTGCATAGCAGATGTGGCTGCTGGATTATTTTTCAAAAATGTGGTGAAGTACTTTGGGTTGCCAGAAGATATTATAAGTGATCGAGATACACGGTTCACGTGCAGGTTTTGAACCGTTCTGTTTGGCTTGGTTGGGTCAAAATTGAAATTCAATACGGTGAACCATCCACAAATAGATGGTAAGACTAAAAGAATGAATCAGCTGCTTGAGGAGTATCTGCGACATTATGTGACTGCAAGTCAAAAGAATTGGCTGGAGTTGCTTGAACCAACGCAATTTTGCTACAACTTGCATCAATCTTCTGCAATGGGTATGAGTCCCTTTGAGATGAGCATGGGTTTTCAGCTAAGGACTCCAAATGATGTGGCAGTGCAACGTACAGAAGGAAATTGTCCTGCTGCCTATCATTATGCAAGGGCTAGAACAGAGTTGCTAGAGGACGCATGAGACAGCCTAAACAAGGCAATGAGAAGGATGAAGAAGTATGCAAATGCACATCGAAGGCCGCTTGAGTTTAAAGTGGGAGACATGGTGTTACTGAAGCTACCACCTCAAATTTGGAAGAAGATCAGTAGTAAGACTGTGCATAGAGGATTGGTTCCAAAGTATGACGGCCCATTCGAAGTGCTAAAGAAAGTTGGGGCTGTGGCTTACAGACTGAAGCTTCCAGACAGATTGAAGGTACATCCAACTTTCCATGTGAGTTACCTTAAGCCATTCCAGCAAGAATTGCTTGATGCTGGCAGAAAGCAAGCCAAGAGGGCTCCGCCAGTGATCAGAAAGCAGTTTGATAAGGATGTCGAGAAGATTTTAGCTCATAAGACTGAAGGTATGAGCATGAAAAATCGAAGGACAGATTACTTAGTACATTGGAAAGGTGAAGCTGAGGTAGACGCGAGTTGGGAAAGAGATGTAACTTTGTGGCAGTTTGAGAAATAGAATGCAGAGTATTGGGCACACCCACTGAAAAGGACTTCGGGCTCTTCTGGTGGGGGTGGTTTGTTAGGTCCTTATAGGGTTAACACGAGCTTGGCATGCAGGACGCCCAGATAGCATGCCAAGCCAAGCCTTGGCACTCATTTGTGGGGTAAGGCGTGTCTGTGCGGCAGTGTGTAGCAGCCAAGGGCGCTGTGTGCACGAGGTCGGCAAATAATCTTTGACACTTAGTCATTTGAGGCAATGAGCAGTGTTGTGCAGCAGTGAGCGACACTAGGCAGCAAGTTGGGTCATTGTGTAGCAAATAGGCTATGTTAGAAAACTAGAAAATCTAGAGGATTTGCATTATGCTTCCTCAGACAGGTCTGATGTCTAGTGCTGGCAGTTTGGAAATTTTCATAAGTGCTACTATAGGGGGGGTGCTCCATGAAGGTCACCCGGGACCATGGGCAGGTGCCATGGGCAATGAGTGCTAGACGTTGGGACATTGTTAGGCTCCCCTACAACAATGTCTACCATCGAATTGGGAAGCTTGGATCGAATCAAAGACTTGTTCATGGGCTGGGCATGAACAAGCAAGAACGTTGCTGAGTGTGGCATCGGTTGGGCATGGCATAGGCGTGCGCCTTGCATGTTAAGGCATGGCATGGGCAGAGACCAACATGTAACAAGGCGAATGCATGTGGATGACATACTGGCCGGACGTGCAGGTAAACAAACTCGATAAGACTTTGGGCAAGTCTTTGGGCTTAGTTGGAAATTCGTGGGCCAAATGGACAGCATCTTGTGGCAACATTGTGGGCTGAAAAAACAACAATATGGGTTGACAATAGTGGGTGAAGGACATCAAGAAGGTGGGCTGACATTATGGGCAGTTTTGGATTGGATGACTGGAGCTTGACCCAACTGACTGACAGTTGAGGGTAGTTGTTGGTAGTAACCTCCATGCACATGATTGGCATGTCTCCAGCCAGTTGCACATCATGGGGTGCACACATCTGCTAGTGAGCAGTTGAGGAGCAGTTGATGGGCAGTTTGTACATCATGGGGCGCACACAGCTGCTAGTGGGCAGTTAGCAGGCGGTTGCTGATTCAAAATGTTGGTTTCCTATTGGTTCAGAATGACCTAGCAGTTGGGGATGTCAACTGCAGCCTAATGTGTATTTATATGTGTATCCAAGGGCTTAGCAAGGCATGTGAGATTACTGAACAAGTGTAGCCTGCGAGCCCTAGTCATATATTGTATTCTTTGTTATTGAGTGAGCAATAAAAGGTTGGGACATTGTCCTATAAACACTGTGTATGCTTGTGTGCGTGGCTTGTATACACAGACTATGTTTGTGTGACTGACAGGTTGCTGACTGGTTGGGCGAACCAGTGCGTCACAAGGAGGACATAGACGCAAAAAATTAGTGTCAGATTGTGCACCCTGTGACAAATACTAAAGTGAGCAAGTGGTTTTCAAGCAATTCGAAAAGAACCCGCATAGTAGTGGCATAACCAAGCACGCCAGTTGATATCTTTTGGTTTTCTCTAAAAAAGTATTTCAGTTGGTACCACATCATTCCATTAGTGTGCAAAGCAGGAACTCATAATAATTTTTTTTTAAAAAGTAACATCGAGGTGGCAAATTCCAACAACATGACTTCACTTATTTCTTGATTTGGTGGAGAAAATTATGATTATTGGATAGACAATATGATGTTATTGCTCAAGTCAATGGATTTATAGAATATTGTGGAATAAGGATATCATGATTCAGAAAATGAAGATGCTTTGACACAAGCACAGAAAAATAGTTTGAAAGAAAATTGAAAGAAAGACAATAAGGCACGTTTCTAAATTTATCAAACAATTGAGATGCCGGTATATGAAAGAGTTGCTAAAGCTAAAAGTTCAAAGGAAGTCTGGGAGATTATTCAAGTTACATACAAAGGTAAGGAAAAGGTAAAAAAGGTACGCCTCCAAACCTTAATAACAGAATTTGAAAAATTAGAAATTAAGGAGAATGAAAGTATTTCAGATTATTTTACAAGAGTTAATTCAGTTGTAAATCAAATGGCATCCAATGGTGAATTTTTATATGATGAGAAAAGTTGTTGCAAAAATTCTTCGTAGTTTACCACCAAAATTTGATTATGCCGTGGTAGCTATTGAAGAATCAAAAGATCTTTCATCTCTTACTATACAAAATTTGCAAGGGACCTTGAAAGCTCATGAGGTTAGGATAGATCAAAGAAATCCTTCTCATCTTCCCTGATCAAGCTCTTAAATCCTATGTTTCATTTACGGGAGGCCGTGGTTTTCACTATGGTCATGGTCGTGATGGTAATGGAAACTTCAGAGGTAAAGACTTTCATTTTTAAGGCAGAGGAAGAGGCTATATAAACAAAAATGATTCAAATGAAGGTGAAGAAAATCTGATCAAAAACTTCCAAAGAGGAAGAGGTCGTGGTTATCAAACAGGTCGTGGTTATCAAGGAGGTAGTGGCTATCAAAGAGGAAGAGGTCATGACTATTTTGAATGTTATCATTGTCATAGACCCGGTCATACATATAAAGAATGTCATTTTAGAATGGAGGGAACACAAAATGAGATCGAATTGATGCATGAAAACAAAACTGATGAAAAAGATGTGCAAGATACTTTGTTGCTGGCATTCCAAGGTGATGATATGGATGATGTTTGGTATTTAGACAGTGATGCAAGCAAACATATGACCGGAAATAAGAACTTATTTTTAGACTTAGTTGAATCTAACCATGGACAGGTAAAAATTAGAGATGATAGAGCCTACAAAATTCAAGGTGTTGGTGAAGTTATTTTTCAAACAAAATTTGGTAAAATGGAGAAGATGTCTGAAGTTTTTTATGTTCATGGGTTAAAAAATAATTTGCTTAGCACTGGTCACTTTTTAAAGAAAGGGTTTGATATACATTTTCATGATAATGCTTGTTTTTTGTCGAAGAAAAATCAGCTGATAGAAACAATTGGAGTAACTTCAAATAATCTTTTTCCTATAAAACTTCAAGTTGCTAACATTTCTTGTTTCTCTACTATTGATAAAGGAATTTCCAAGTTGTGGCATGACAGGTATGGTCATTTAAATTATGACAGCCTAAAATTGCTAGTAGCAAAGAAGATGGTTGAAGGACTTCTAATCAAACAAATCAGATTTGTGAAGAATGTCAACTTGGAAAACAACATAGAGAACCGTTTCCTAAAAAATCTTCGTAGCGAGATCAAAAAGGTTGTTGGAATTAGTTCATTCAGATTTATGTGGACCAATGCCGGTTACTTCTTATGGAGGTAACCAATATTTTATTACCTTTGTTGACGATTTCTTAAGAAAATTTTGGGTTTATTTTCTCAAAGAAAATCTGAATCATTTCAAGCCTTTAAGGAATTCAAAGCTGAAGCTGAAAAATTTTATGGTTGTCAAATTAAAACAATAAGAACTAACAGAGGTAGTGAATATCTTTCAATTGAGAAATATTACAAAAATGATGGAATTAGGCATGAATTGACAGTAAGGAATACACCACAACAAAATGGTGTTAGTGAAAGAAAAAATAGAACCATCATGGAAATGGCAAGATGAATGCTCAAAATGAAAAAAATCTAGAAAAAGAGTTTTGGGCAGAAGCTGTATCCTATACAAAAAGTCTGAACAATTGTACACCTCATGAAGCATGGTTTGGGTTGAAGCCAAAAGTTAGTCACCTGAGGACTTTTGGATGTGTTGCTAATGCACATATTCTGGATGCATTGAGGAATAAATTGGATGATAAAAATAAATTGTATTTTTATCGGCTATAGTGAAAGGAGTAAAGCTTACAAACTGTACAATCCAGTGACACAGGAGATCGTGATTAGTCAAGATGTCCGATTTGATGAAAATTCTTCATTTAATTCAGGAGTTGATTTTCCTGAAAATTAGCCAAGTTTTTATGATACCAATGATGATTCTCAAGATGAAAGCGAGCCTATTTCTCCAAGATACTCTTCTCGTGGAAACTTCCCTCAAAGCACTCCTCAAAGAAGAATAAAAAGCTTAAGAGAAATTTATGAGTCAACTAAGAAAATTGATCCAGATGATACTGTATTTTTTGCTTTCTTTGCAAGAGAAAATCAAATTTCTTATGATGAAGCATCAAAAGAATAAAGTGGAAACAAGCCATGAAAGAAGAAATGAAAGCCATAGAGAAGAATGAATTATGGGAGCTTACAAATCTGCCTCCAAACAAGATTTAAAATAAAAATGAATTCAGATGGCTCCATCAACAAAACAAGGCAAGACTAGTAGCAAAGGGGTATAAGCAAAAGGAAGGAGAAGAATTCACTAAAGTATTTGCTCCAGTTTCTAGACTTGACACTGTTCATTTGCTTATCTCACTTGTAGCTCAAAATAATTGGAATATATTTTAAATGGATGTGAAATTTGCATTTTTGAATGGTTTTTTTAGAAGAAGAAGTTTATGTTGAGCAACCATGTGATGCCCTTAAAATAGGTATACATCACCCATTCTTAGTCGCCAAATACATGGTACAGAATACAACTATAACTTAATTATACAACTGTCGTGTAAAATACGACAAAACATAGCTGAGAATTTTAACACGAATATTGTCTTCTAGACAATATCCAAACTCAAATTCAATCCTCATTACAATTATTATCACACTATTTCACAGAATAATGATGACTACTATAACCACTTATCCTTTTCCATCACTCCATTCCCCGACTCGTCCCAACTATATTCTCATTTCCTGAATAGAACAATAAAAGAAAAGGGTGAGCTCAACTAGCCCAGTGAGAAATATTATGACTAAGATAATGCAGAATAAATTATCGTTAGCCTTCAACAGTATAACAACTGATAAAATAAAATAGACAACAAGTTTTAGATCAACAACTGCAACGAAATAAATAATCCATTAGAAGAGACAAGTAGAGCATGATATCTACCATATTCTATGATTTAAAAGTTTATTATCAATTTTATCGCTGAGACTCAGCTTAATAAATAATCCACATCACCGAATTATCCATGCACTAAGGGCCAAGGATATTCATTAGTATCACAACCATGAATTATCCATGCACTACGGGCCAAGGATATTCGTGTTTTCACTAATGGTCATGATCATGCTAAACAACAATTCATCTTTGCACCCTTGGCTGAAGAGAACGCATGGTCATGATCATACCAACATCTGTCCATCAATGCACTACGGGCCAATGAGAATTTTTACCATATCATTTGTAACATTGCGGGTCATGATTATACCGAATAATCCCTGGTCATAATCATACCAATCAACAGTCCATCTATGCACTACGACCAAAGATGACTTTTGTGACACCCCCAAAATAGGTATACATCACCCATCTTGAGTCGCCAAATACATGGTACAAAATTCAAATACAACTTAATTATACAACAGTCGTGTAAAATATGACAAAACATATGCTGTGAGTTTTAATACAAATATTGTCATCTAGACAATATCCACACTCAATTGAGTCCTCATTACATTTATTATCACACTATTTAATGTAATAGTGAGGACTACTAATGCTATTATCCGGACCGCCACCCGCTCCCCGACTAGTCCCTGCTACGTTCTCATTTCCTGAATAGAATAATGAAAGTAAAAGGGTGAGCTCAACTAGCCCAGTAAGAAATATTATGACTAAGATAATACAGAAAAAATTATTGTTAGCCTTCAACGGTGTTAAACTGATACAATATAACAAACATCAAGTTTAACTGCAGCGGAATAAGCAATCCATTAAAAGAGTCAAGTAGAGAATAAAATCTATCGCCTTTTTATGATTTAAAAGGTTTTCATCACTTTTATCATTGGGACTCACAATAAATAATCCATATCATCCCCAGACATTACCAGGATATTCATTAAGTATCACAACCACAAATTATCCATGCACTACGGGCCAAGGATATTCATGTATTCATCAATGGTCACGATCATGCCAACAACCTGCCTATCAATGCACTACGCCAACGAGGACTTTTACCACATCATTTATAACATTACGGCCATGATTATACCGAATAATCTCTGGTCATAATCATACCAAGTCCATTTATGCACTACATGCCACAGATGACTTTCAACATAATATAAACATGAGGATGATGACAATGATATAAGAATTCAATAAAATAAGTTCAAGAATTAATTTATCCAGAACTAATAACGCTCAAATTGTCAACACGATACTTCTTTTGTAGAGTAAAATTCAAGAATGCTCGTAAGAATATTTCCATGAAAAGATATCGGATGAAACACAAATATCAAGGATATTCCACTAATTTCATGGAGTATAGAAGTCAAAACTTTAACCAACCGAGTATAATAAAGAATGGAATAACAAAAGAAATCACCAGGCATGCGATAGATCGCATGCATGTGTTATTCCAATGTAATAATAAATAACGGAATCGGTCACGCATAAATGCATGCATGTGATATTCCAATGTAATAATAAATAACGAACTGTGTCAAAGTAAATTGCACCGGCTGGATGTTCCAATGTAATATTAAATAACGGAACCAGTGTCATGCGTAAACGCATACATACAAGATGTTCCAATGTAATAATAAAGAATGGAATAATGTAAGAATTTCACCATGTATGCGATACTTAGATGTATATATTATTCCAACGTAATGATAAAGAATGGAATAATGTAAGAATTTCACCAAGTATAGGGTGGTGATCATGATATCACAAAGTTATTCCAATGTAATAAAAAAATGGAATAAAAGAAGTTCTCTTCATGAATATGAAAGAAATAATACCCCTTACCTTAGAACAAACTGGATATAGGAGTAGTGAAGTAGCAAAATACTTTTCTTCTTTCTCTCTATAGTTTCTCTCTCTAGAGTTTTAGTGAATTCGTAAGAAATAATGAAGGAATGAACTTCTATTTATAGGAGAATGGACTGAATAGTAACTAATTCCTGAACGGTCCAGATTGATTTACTTTTAAACGGACGGTCCAGATTTGTTTACTATAAAATATTTTAATAAAATAAAATCTTTTAAATAAAATATAATATATTTTATTTATAATCTAATAAAACGAATAACTTTATAAAAGTATTCTGTTTTATATAAAAAAAATTTACTATGCAAACACTATGCAGACACTATGCATAATAAAATATAATATATTCTATTTATAGTCTAATAAAATGAATAACTTTATAAAAGTATTCTGTTTTATATAAAAAGATTTTACTATGCAAAATACTATGTATAATAGAATATAATATATTTTATTTATAGTCTAATAAAACGAATAACTTTATAAAAGTATTCTGTTTTATATAAAAAACTTTTCTGTTTTATTACATTAATAATACTAATAAAACAAAACTTCGTCATCATTATTATAATTCACACTATTAATCGACCAGGTATTTCCCAAGAAAGATGGGGCTTTCCAATAAGGATTTCTCCCTATTGGCGCGCAATTAGGTGACCAAACCTCTCCTTGGAAGAACTTCTAGATATCGTTAATATTGCAAATAATAATATTAATAACTTCATCGTCTCAATTATTAATTTAATAATATATAAAATATCGACAATAATTGAATCAAATAATGTGAGATACTATGAAATAATTACTGAAGCAATAATTGAACAAAACTGAGTGACTTCTCACGTAAGCATCAATAATCAATACCGTGTGCTACTATGCAACCACGCCAGACATCGTACTTTTTTACTACCGAGTAGTTCAACAGCTTTAACAGAAACTTCCGCCGTTATTTTCATAAAAATATTTTTGTCATTTTCTCAATCTGACAATTATTCCGTTGTGGGGTCCACCAATGATTGTGCCGTCCTACGAATATTCCATGTTAAAACGATTATTCCTTGACCAATCAAATATTATATAATAACTTGCATACTTTGCAAAATTTATAACTATTACCCACAACTATAACATTATATCAAATTCATTCCATAATATTCAAAAATGATAATTATAGAAAATTCATCTTTATTCATAAAAGTTGGGGTCTTACAATCTCCCCTTCTTATGAAATTTCTCCCTCAAAATTAGGGTACGTACCTGGTATGTCGAAGAGGTAAGGATACCTTGATTTCATTTCAGATTCTAACTCCCAGGTCATTTCCTCAACATCGTGGTTCCTCCATAAAACTTTGACTTGAGGTATAACCTTGCAACATAGAATATGTTCCTTCTTATCCAAGATTTGAACAGGAACCTCTTCATACGTTAAATCTTCCGCTATTTCATCCGGTTCTAACTCAATAATGTTGTTCGGGTCTTTCACATATTTACATAACATGGATATATGAAAAACGTTATGAACACGAGACATACTTGGTGGTAAAGCGAGTCTATAGATTTCCTCTCTTTCCAAATCTCGTAACTCCTTTCCATGGAGCAACACGTAACAACACATGATCTCCAATATCGAATTCCACGTCTTTTCGATGAAGATCAGCATAACTCTTTTGTAGGTCTTGTGAGGTTTTTATACATTGTCAGATCGTTTGAATCTTTTTCATAGTCATACGAACCAACTCCGGTCCCAACAACATTGCTTCACCCACCTCATCCCAGCATACTAGAGAACGACACTTTCTTCCATACAACGCCTCGAATGGAGCCATGCCAATACTTGTTTGATAACTATTGTTGTAAGAAAACTCCACCAATGATAAGAACTTGTCCCAACTTCCCTTGAAGTCAAGGACACAGAGTCTTAATAAATCTTTAAGAATTTGAATAGTCCTCTCTGATTGTCCGTCCATCTGAGGATGATATGCCGAACTAAATCGTAAATTCGTGCGCATAGATTTTTGTAAACTAACCCAAAATTGTGAAGTGAATCTTGGGTCTCGATCAGAAACTATGGATACTAGCATACCATGCAATCTTACAATCTTGTTTATGTACATACGAGCAAGACGTTCAAGTGTATAAGTTTCTCGTATTGGTAAGAAATGAGCAGACTTGGTCAATCTATCAACAATGACCCAAATTGCATCTATGCCCTGAGAAACCTTGGGAAGACCAAAGAACAAAATCCATGGTAATGTGATCCCACTTCCATTCTGAATTTCAAGTGGTTGCAATGGACCTTTTGGTACTTGATGCTCTCCTTGACTCGTTGACAAGTTAAACACCTTGAGATAAATAAATATATCTCTCTTTTATATTGCCCCACCAAAATGTATGTCAAGATCATGATACATTTTGGTACTCCCAGATGGATTGCAAATGGTGTGTTGTGCGCCTCCATCATGATTTTATACTTTAACTCAAGATCGTTAGGAACACAAAGTTTGGAGTTAACTCAAAGTATTCCTTCTTCATCGATTCTTGCTTTTGGTATAGCACCTTCTTGTACTTTCTTCCTCATATGCATCAGCTCCAGGTCTGTAGCTTGAGCAACTTTAACTTTATCGATTAAAGTCGGTTCTACTCGTATATTCTCCATCATCACGTGGGTCCCTGGAGTATTTATCTCTATCTCCATCCTTTGCAAGTCATACAAATTGGGCCTCTGCGTTGACAATATCGCACTCGCACCGATATGATCTTCTACTCAATGCGCCGCCTACCACGCTTTGCTTTTCCAGATGGTATTGGATGGTATGATCATAATCTTTCAGCAGTTCAAGCCAATGTCGTTGTCGCATGTTGAGTTCCTTTTGAGTGAAGAAATATTTGAGGCTTTTATGATCTGTAAAGATCTCTTTTTTCTCCCCATACAAGTAATGCCTCCAAATTTTAAGTGCGAAAACAATAGCTGCCAACTCTAGATCATGAGTAGGATAATTCCTCTCATATTCTTTAAGTTGTTGAGAGGCATAAGCTATGACTTTCCTATGTTGCATGAGAACACATCCTAACCCTTTGCCTGAAGCATCACTGTAGATGACAAATCCCTCCGAGCCAAATGGTATTGTCAGAACAGGTGCTAAAATGAGTCTTCTCTTGAGTTCTTGAAAACTCTTCTCACATTCCTCCTTCCAACCAAATTTTGTATCTTTCTGAGTTAGCTGAGTTAAGGGAGTAGCGATTCGAGAAAACCCTTCTACGAATCTCCGATAATAACCAGCTAAGCCGAGAAAGCTACGTATTTTGGTCACTGATTTAGGTTGCTCCCAGCTTTGAATAGCTTCAATCTTTCTTGGGTCAATAGATATTTCATGAATTGATACCACGTGCCCAAGGAATGCTACTTCCTCAAGTCAGAACTCACATTTCTTCAACTTGGCATAAAGCTTATATTCACGAAGCTTTTGAAGTATCAGCCTCAAGTGTTGCTCATGATCTTCACGGCTTTTGGAATAAATAAGGATGTCATCAATAAAGACGACCACAAAGTGATCCAAATATTCCTTGAATACTCGATTCATCATATCCATGAAGGCAGCAGGAGCATTAGTCAATCCAAAAGACATGACTAGAATTCGTAATGCCCGCATCGAAGTTCCGAAAGTCGCCTTTGGAATGTCATCGATTCTAATCTTTAATTGGTGAACCTATTTTTGATGGTGACATGATTCAACTCCCGATAATCAATAGAAAGTTGCATACTCCCGTCTTTCTTTTTTATGAATAGAACATGTTAGTTCCCGAAGGCACAATAGTTATCTAGAAGGGGGGGGGTGAATAGATATTAAAATCTTTTCTTTGTTTAAAGAATTTTTTGATAAAGCTTTGTAGCACAACAGAATTATTGTTTCTTTGAAATCCCTTTTTGATAGCAAGTTAAAGAGAGAAAGGCATTTATAGCAGTTATAGCAGTTATAAATAGACACAGTTGTTTTTAAGTGGTTAAGAGCACTCAAAGCTCCTAGTCCACTCTTCTACTCCTTGAGTAAAAAATCCACAAAGGATGTCTTTTACACTTTCTGAATCTCACAGATTCCTTCTAGACCAGCCAGCCTAGCACTTTCTAAGTTCACTCTTAAACTCTTCAAGTCCAAAGAGACTTGGCTCTTCACAGTTCACTTATAACTCTTCAAGTCTTTCTAACTTGGAACTTCTTACTTCAGTAGATTGATAGTTGTTGAGTTGTGATTGAGGCTACTCAGTTGCAGTTAAGCACTTGTTCAAAAGAATTGAGTAGCTGAGCAAGCTTCTTCTTTTTCTCAGATCGTAGAGTTTATCGTTGAGTGTTCTTGTGCATTTTGTTCAATACTTTCTTATCTCTCTCATGTGTCTGTATTCTATATATATGAGATCTTTGAAATCTATCCGTTGAAGTCATCTGATGAAGCATTAAATGCGTTTGACATTTCTGAGCCTTGATGGAGACATTTCTGCACATCTTCTGAATTGCATTCTGGCCCACTGACATGACATACTGCTTTCTCACCTAACACCTGAAAAGGTGTTTTCCTCTGCCCAATGGTCCTTTTCTTAGCTTCTTAAATACATTCCTTTTGATCAATACTAAGGATATCTTTTGTACCATTGGGACTGGTGAGTGCTTCAACGTTCAAAACCCATTCCTCATTTGTTGGAATTTGTCTTCAAACAAAAGTTAGGGCTCGATGCTTCTGACACAAGGCAGATGACAATCTACTATCCATATCGTAGTGTCTTATCATATTGGTGCTTGCACTTAAGAGAACACTACGATTTCTCGCAAGGATTTGCACACTACGATCTTTTCACTCGACGATCATCACTTGCTCGTCTAGCAGATTCATCATTTCTGAGAGCACACTACGATCTCTCAGTTAGCTTCGGCAAACGTCTGGACCACTCTACGATTTTTGAAGAGGTCTTTTAAGACAGATACACTACGATCTGTTAAGCTCTACGATCCTGCCTTAGCTTCTGCAATCTGTTGATCAGCTTGATAGACTATGATTCTTGTTGAAGCCTATCTATACTTTTCAAGTCATGGATTAACCTAACATCTTTGATCTCTTTATCTATACATTCATTTATGGAATGATGAACACTTAAAAGCTGAGATCAACCTAACAAATTTGATCTATCACTAAGTCCTTGTACATATATTCTTTTAAGGACTTTACATATAATCATGATCATTTACTTTAAACATCAAATCAAGATATACATTCTTCCAACAATATCCCCCTATTTGATGTTGACATAACCAAGGAGATTTGTTGTCATGATTATTAAATTCTATATGCAGTTGTAGCAAAGTAAATATGACTTAATATTTCAGCGAGCAACTGAAATTTCTAGAGAATAAGCATGAATTTATTGATGTATGAAGATAGATGTTACATTTTAATATGACTACATCAATAAGAAATAAAATTCAACTTATCTCTATTTCTTCGGCCTTTTACTTCTCGGAGGGTTTGCATATTGCTTAGCTCTCCTTTTTCTGTTGGCTTCATTCCTTCTGGCTAAGTCTTCCAGTTCACTTGGGCTTAGTCTAGGATTGTGATCATGCCTATTCATGAATACAGGATCTCCAATTGGCATTCTTAGGCATGTTGTTGTTGTCACCTCACGAGAGCTAGTAGTCGCTTCCCTAGACTCCTTAAAGGTCGAGCCATTAAAACTTCCTCACCGATCGATCGCTGAGTCCGATGGTCGGATCGTGGAGTCTCGCCGAGTGATTCGCCTGTGTGGGTTCCTCGAGGCTTGAGTTTGAATTGGCCTCCGCCTCCGCCTCTTGCCTCCCCGACCTCCCCCGATCTCCTTTGCTTTTATTCTCCCCTTTATGTCAAAGATCAAGGGTGCAAATGTCTTCTGAGAGGCGATTGACTCCTTGACAAGCTCGCTGAGTCGACTCGAGTTTGAGTAATGTCCTCACGATTCTCTCTTGATCAAGGCATCGAACGAGTTTCACGTCGTTGAAGAATGTCGAGACAATTTCTTCGTCGCTTCATTCGACCCATGGAGAAGTCTTGAAATTCTTTGACCGCAGCTTGAAGACTTTTGATGCTCAGATCATTAGATTGTTCTCGAGATTCTTGTGTTTTTCAGAATATCAAGACAACATCCCGATGCCTTTTAGCCGCAAGAAAGTGAATATCGTCCCCCGCCTTTTTATGCTTCAAGCATTTCTTTGATGATTTCTTTGAGCGTTTTGGAGAGCTCAGAGCTTAGGGAGCTTGGAAGATTGTTTGCAACATTGATCATTGATGTTAATCTTAGTTGGATAAGTGCAGTATGATCTTCAAGACTCTCATCGAGCTCCTTGACTACTTTCACAGACATTGCTGACAAATCAGCCTTTGTGGACAATTCTGAAAGAATTTCATCCAGTTGGGGAAATTTTGAGGAGGGAGGTGATGTGCCTTTGAATTGATCTTGCAAAGAGTAGAGGGCAAGATCAAGATCAAGAATTCGCTTCTTCGGATGAGGAGGAATATCCGATGGAGGAGCCTGGGTTTGATGTTTAAGGTCAGTGGCTCTACGATTTGAGGTGTAGACTCTACAATGGGGTTAGAGTCGCGATCGTAGAGATGATGGGATTTGGAAGCATTATGAGGTTGGTCACATTTGGTTCCTCGCCATGTAATTTTGGGATCCTCAGAATCGAAATTGGTTTAGTGGATGAAGAATCACTTCCAACCATTGTGGGATTTCATAAAATTGATCAATGAGGTCGATGGAAAAGTGATTAATTTCAAAAGAGTCAGATAGATAGTACCTCAAGTTTATTCTTTGAGGAGGAACTGCTTGTGAGAAGCTTCTTCGCAAAATCAATCTCCCCGGGAATCCATCACTAGCACCGAGACGGGTCGGATACTCTTTGAAACTCCGTAACATGTGATCCCAAGAGTTCGTAATTTGAGTCTTGGTGGAAAGGCATCATAGGAAGATATGCAAATAATTGCTTCATAGTCGCTCTTCTCAGCGCCCATCAATGCCTACAACCATGATCTCGATCTCATCATCTTCTTCTCTCTTTTCACCGGAGGATTCCATTATGTCAATGGCCTCATGATGTTCTTACATCGGTTCTTCATCTTTGTCCGCAGAAAACCTCTTCTTCTCATTATGGGATATTATGAGCCTCCCCTCAAAGGTGATCATCCACTTGACGATTAGTAGCTCCCTCACCGAGCACTTTCTATCATCTCCCCAATAATAGTGTATCTTCTATCATCGATCTTTAGTGTGTCCCCCTCACTTGAGCTTTGATCGCTTGGCTTTCATTTGTTGATTCCTTTCAAAGAAGTCAATTCCTTTTCTTCCTCTCTTTAGTGCTTTCTCATCGACAAGAATATATTTCTCGACCAGCTTCCTTCGCTTTTTAGGTCGAGCCACAACCTTAGGACTTTCTTCTATTTTATCCTTCTTATCACCCAAAATGTTTGTTGCAACTACTTCTTGTTTGATTCGGTCTCTCACGACGGCAGAGAGACTCTACGATCAAGAGATTGATGGCCTTTTTGGTCTTGTGGGTGATTTTATTCTTTTCAAAGAAATTGAGATATGGTTGCTTTATCTTCTTCTCGCTTCAAATCGCTGTTGCTTCCTTCTTAGGATCCTTAGAGTCTCAATGTCTGAGGACTCTACGGGCTTATCGGTAGTGGATCCTTGAGGTTCTTCTGTAGTTCTGGCTTTCAGCTTCCGTTTCCCTTTTCTTTTTCTGATTAAAGCAATGGGCTCTTCCTGGTTAGCTTCTTCTTCTTCTTCTTCTTCTTCTTCTTCTTCTTCTTCTTCTTCTTCTTCTTCTTCTTCGCTTTTTGACAACCCATATGTTCCTCGCACTCCGATTCCTTTATTTCACCAGCTTCTTCCAATCGATTCAAACATCATCTTCACATTTTCACCGGATTCCTTTTCCAGCTTTTTAAATAATTGTCGGGTCATTCGACAATTTGATTGATGGTTTCTCCTTCATCATCCTCAATTAAGTCACCAAGAGCAAATTTCAGTAGGATAATGCTTATAAATCATCCGTAGAGCATCTTCTCGTGAGCTCTTTATTTTCTCGAGCTGATTAACCACTTCCCAATCCATTCAAGTAATAGAGCCCCATAGTTAAGTTATATTTTTTATAACATACGGCGCCATGAGTTTGAGTTGTACCTCATTCACAGAGTCATGACCGAGCTCTTACAACATATACATTTTCCAACAATATCAACTAGAAACTCATACCTCTGTGGAAACTCCTTCTTCAGATCCTTTTGACAGAGGGTGATTTCTCGATGATGCATCTTCTTGAGACCCTTATGGAAGTCTATGCCATCTAAGGACTGGATACCCTTCAGATTTGAGACCTAGGGCTAGATCGATGTCCTCAACTTTTAGTCCGATTTGGACGCCCCCGACTTTCGCAGATGATGGTGTTGTTTTCAAATACCCCGCTATTGTAGAACTCTTTTACCAAATTTTGGGTAGATCAATGTGTCCGCACTCAAGGCTTCTTCAAGACCGCCTTCTTCGTAAGTGACAACGCCTTGTGAAATTGGGGTTCAAATTTGATTTAAACTCGCAAAAACAGAGTCTCAGAGTCAAGATAACACCGAAGTCGCCATTAATTTCTTTCCAGGAAGTGAAACTGACTGAGCTTGCTATTGATTTAGGGTTTCTGCTTGAGAGAGGAAGAGAGAGATGATCTTTTGAACTTCATTTCAAAAAGACGATTTCAATTTGTACTTGTAAGAATCCTCTCTATTTTGCTTAGTGGGACAAAGTTTCGAATTTTGCTTGGCTCTACTTTAATTTTGACAGAGAAGGATTGTAATCAATTGCCCTTTAACTTCTTCCGAGCTAATGTATTCTTCAAAGGACTACGATCGCTGAGATGGTCCTTGAATCATCGAGTCTATTCTACCATCATTGAGTCTGTGTAGTAGTCGTCATGTTTGAGTTGTAAACGTAGAGTCTGAACTGCGATCATTGAGTCTGACTAGCAATCATAGAGTCTGGTCAAGTCCTTGTGATGAACTTTTTGACTTAGCATTCTTCTTAGATTAAGGTAGCTCAGGAAGGGCCAACCTCATTAATTGTATCAAGGGTCAGGTTTGTCCCTGAGGTTACTTATCAGAGAGATTACTTTGATTTATGTTTGATCATCATAGGGTGCTCCTTTAGTTTTGTTGATGTAGCTCTGCTATCGTTAAGTCTGCACTATGATCGTTGATTCTGTTCAGCATTCGTTGAATCTGTTTAGCGTTCGTTGAGTTTTATGACACTTTGGCTCTACGATCGTGGACTTCCTTTGATCATGTCTTTGATTTCTAACATAGCCCTTAAATCTGTATGGTTAGCACAAACTAGAGCACAATATTTCATGTTTGCAAGTTAAGCATGCCTAGCTCACTTATCAATTTGTTGAATCTGGATTCATCTAGAGGTTTTGTAAAAACATCGCTAAAGTTGATTTTCAAGTAGGGATATATTGTAAAGATATAGTTCCATTTTGTACATGATCCCTAATGAAGTGATACCTTATTTCTATATGCTTAGTCCTAGAATGCATGATGTGATTATGAGTTATAGCAATCAGACTTCGTGTTATCATAAGGAATAGGTATGGATTTGAATTCAAACCCATAATCTGCTAGTCGATTTTTCATCCATAGATCTCGAAAGACAAAGAATCGCCAAAGCAAGAATGTATTCAAATTTTCCGCAGTTGAGGTGGATACCGAGTTTTGCTTCTTGCTAAACCATGACACAAGTCTCATACTTCTAAGTAGTTGACAAGTGCCACTCGGTACTTTTTCTATCTATTTTGCACCGCAAAAATCAAATCATATATGTAAACTCGTTAGCTCAAACGAGGATTCCTCGGGATACCAAAGCCCTGTGTGGGTGTACCTTTTGAGGTACCTAAAAATCCTCTTTACAAAGAAGCTTAAATGAGATTCTTTAGACAAGCCCGAAATCTAGCACAAATGCATGTTGCAAACATTATATCCGGTCTATCGCGCAAGAAGATATAAAAGAGAGCCTATCATACCTCTCAGATTGAAAGTTATATCAATACTTTTACCTTTTTCATCTTTGTCAAGCTTGGTTGCAGGAGCAATTGGGGTTTTCATGGAGAGGTCGACTCCATGCCATACTTCTTAAGTAAGTCTTTAATGTACTTGGCTTAGTTGATAAAGATTCCTTCATCACCGCTTTTACTTGCAAATCCAAGGAAGAAGTTCACCACCCATCACGCTCATTTCAAACTTGCTCGCATAAGCTTGAGAATCTTTTGCATAACTTTTCATCAAGAGAACCAAAGATAATATCATCAACATAAATTTGAACTTGTAGGACCTTATCTTTATGCTTTCTAAGAAATAGTGTGGTATCTACTCTACCTCTAGTGAATCCATTTTCAATAAGAAAGTTAGTGAGTGTTTCATACCATGCTCTAGGTGCTTGCTTAAGACCATATAAGGCTTTGTCTAATCTAAAACATAATTAGAAAGAGATGGATCGATGAAACCCGAGGTCGCTTACATATAGACTTCTTCTTGAAGTTCACCATTCAAGAATGCACTTTTGACATCCATCCGAAAAGACTTTGAACTTCATGTGAGCAAAGAAAGGCAAGGAATATTCTGATGGCTTCTAGTCCGCAACAACAGTGCAAATGTCTCATCATAGTCAATGCCTTCTTCCCGAGAGTAGCCCTCGCCACTAGTCTAGCCTTTATTCCCGGTTATCACCCCATCTTCATCCATCTTGTTTCAAGACCCACTTGGTTCCAATTATTGGATGGTTCTTTGGTCTTGGAACCAATCTCCATACTTTGCTTCTCTCGAACTAATTAAGTTCTTCCCGCATGGCCTCTATCCAAATTGAGTCTTCCATAGCATCCTCTATCTTCTTTTTGGTTCTATTTGAGATAGGAAGCTTAGATAAAGCATTCATTTTGAGTAGAAGCTCTTTCTTGTTTTGACTCTTGCATTCGGATCTCCAATGATTAGATCTCGAGTGTGATCTCTAGCCCATCCGCTTCCTGTTGGGACGCCGCCTTATGCCTTCTTATCTTAGATCTTCAAGATCTATTTCTTCTTCTTGATGTGGAGGCTCGTTGTCCGCATAGCCTCTCTACGATCTCATTCCCTCGCTCAACGATTTCGCACTTTCTGGTACTACGATCGTAGTATTGAGCTCGACGACCTCGCTCAGAAGTGTCTCGAACTGTTAGTCGCAGTGTCTCTCGAGGCATTGTTTTGTCTAAGTCTGTTTCATCAAATATGATGTGAATCGAGACTTCAACACTCAAAGGTCTTCTTGTTGAACACTCAGTAGGCCTTTACCGTCTGTGGGGTATATCCAAGAAAGATTCCTTCGTCTCGATTTTGGTCAAACTTTGTCAAGTATTGCTTTCCATTGTTGAGAATGTAGCATGTACACCAAAGACATGAAAGTAGCCGATACTAGGTTTTCTTCCTTTCCACAGCTCATAGGAGTCTTCTTAATCGTAGAGGGTATGAGTGATCTGCTCGAGTATAACATGCAAGTGTCGATCGCTTCTTCCCCGTAAGTACTCAAAAGTGATGAGTCAGCTAGTAGAGTCCTTCCAAATTTCTATTAATGTTCTCGTTTTTCTCTCCGCAACTCCATTTTGTCGAGGAGTTCATGGAGTCGAGAAGTTGTGACTTATGCCATTGTCGTAGAGCAAATCGGTCCATTTCGAGAAAGTCAAATTCTCTACCATGATCACTCCTTATGGCCTTGATTTTCTCCTTTCTCGCTCATCACAAGCTTGAACATTTTGATCACCGGGAGCTTATCTCATCTTTTGAGGTTAGAAAGAACACCCATGTAACCGGGTGAAGTCATCGACTACGCACCAGAGAGTATCTCTTTCCTCCAAGACTTGTTGTTGAATCGGCCCAAAAGATCCATAGTAGTAGCAATTGCAAAGGCTTGTCAATTAAATTGACAGCTTTTGCTCTTCGAATGTGCTTCTCGTCCGCTTCCCAAGTCGATAGTGCATCGTAAGGCCTTTCTTTAACGGTTTGAACTTTGGTAGTCCCGCAACTAGATCTTTTGAAGCTAATTTGACATACTTTTGAAGTTGAGATGAGATAATCTTCATGCCATATAGCCAACTCATTTCTTCGTATGCTTTAACCGTAAAGCATATTGTCTCGTCTCGAGCTTAGTTGTCCAAGATTTACCGTGTAGACATTTCCTTCTCTTGTTCCAAGTTAGTTTTACTCGCAGATGTCTTCGTGTCTCTGACTTGACATTAATTATTGAGGAATGTTACTTGATGACCCTTGTCGCAGAGTCACTAATGCTTAGAAGATTTTGTTGTAGTCCTTCCACATAGGCCACTTTCTACCGAATGATACCGCACCATTTCTAGTCGAGCCATATCCTCTTTGTTTTGCCCGAGCCATTATCGCCAAAATGACCGAGGGACCCTCCTTCTCTATATAGTTGTCATGTATGGGCTTTATTTCCAAATATATGTCTTGAGCATCCACCGTCCAAGATACCAAGTTGTGTTCATGGAGCTCTTTTCCTGAGGTAACATTAAACCTTCATTTTGGTACCCATACTTGCATGGGTCCTACATATGTTAGTGACTTTGGGGACCCAAATCGCTTGATTTTGGGTCTCATATGCATGGAATTATAATAACATTTTGCGTTCTTGTGGCCAACTCAGTACCACACAAAACATTTGATATGATGCATGTTTGTGTGTGTGTGAAAGTTCTTTCTCCATTTGGACTCAGTGGGATTATTTGTCATCCTCCTCGTCAGGTCGATATTCCTTCTTCCATGTGTTCTCATGTTTCATGATTTATGAAGAGTATGTCTTACTTCTACTCAGATTCTTCCGGGTTGGTTCGTAGAGTTAATCTCATCGAACTCTACGATCCTTCGAGGTCGATGAGTAGAGTAGAGCTAGATTACTCTTCTTTTTTTCAAAACCTGCACCAAAGATGAGATCCCTTACTCCCGGAATATGAATCAATCACCGAAGGTGGTTTGATAGCTTATCACCTCTTCCGTGAGGATTTCACAAATATAATGCCTCTATTAAAACCCGAGGCATTACTAAGTGTTAATATCCTTTGCTTTTTCCACACACGACTCGAGGTAGATTCCCCAAAGCCTAACCCCGTTTTATCGTAGACACTTCTCCGATTGAGATTAAAGAGTCCATGGATGAAGAAGATTTATTCCATGTAGAGATGGTCTTTTCTAGATCCTCAATTTTTGAGGTTGACTAGACTCTCGTTTTGCACTTAGCTCATTTGTTTGTCTTAAGAGCTTATTCTCAAGCTCAGAGAGAGAATTAGTACTGAGAAGGGCTGTTTCTAGTTCTTCTTGAACCTTTTCATTATCCTTTTGAAGAAGTGAATAATCCTTAGATGTAACTCTAAACCACTTCATGTATTGATGCAGATCGATGTTATGACATGCAAATGCAGCTTCTAAGGTCATCAATGTCTACATCAGAGAGTCAAGTCAAATACCTCATCGATACTTACTTCATGAATGTCAAGAGTTCTGCTTTGTCCTTTGCATTTTGGCCATCAAAGCAAAGATTAGCCATTTGAGGATCTTCATCATCTCCAAATTCTCGAGTCGAGTCATTATCGAGTCACCCACGATCCTCCAACTACAAGGCCTTTATTTTCTTTACTAGGCCTTTTCGCTCGCTTTCAGATTCCTTCTTTGCATGTGATTTCTTCTCGAGTTCTTCTCTCGAGAGGTTTGTTGCAGCTTGGAAATGAAGTGACCAGTGTTTCTGCAACAGTAGATAGGTCATTCATTTGCTCTCTCGTCATTAGAAGTTGCCAACTTTCTTTCGCTTCTTTGGTTTTGCTTTCGTCGCATTTAACCTTCTTAGTCTTTTTTACTAAAGATTGCAAAGTCCTCATCATCATCTTCATCGTAGTCGTAATCAACTTCAAAGGTTGATTTGGAGGTGTTTTCGCTACTTTGAGAGCAACACCTTTATCCTTCTTTCTTCCTTCGCATAACGCTTCGCTTTTGTTGTGTCACCTCCAACTCAGACGCGAGGAGGTTGCCATATAACCGCTGAATAATCATTTCATGTAGATTCTTTGATTCTCTTACGGCAAAGGGTTTTGCATCCCACTTGCTTGGTAAAGCTCTCTCATGAACTTTATGATCGAGATCTTTGTTTGATAGATCTTTCCATAGCTCGTAGAGAGTCGAAAGTAATATCAATCTCTCGATGTAGCGTTGACGCTTCTCTCCTCGAACGTGAGCAAACATCTCATATTGTTGAGTCAAGAGAGATTGTTTGTTTTCTCCGACTTCTTCTGCTCCTTCATGCATAATGAGTAGTGCTTCCCAAACCTCCTTTCATTGCTTTTGCAATGACCACGCTTTTCAAATAGATCATCTTCTAATGATTGAAATAGATGTTCTCGCCTTTTTGTCAAGCTCGATGCCTCTCTTCTCATTCTCCTCTCATTCATTCTCCTTTGACCTTGATCCGCACTCTGCTTTGGGTCATCTCGTAGTTGGTGCAAGCTTTGTAGAACGTAGGGCCCATTTTGAATAGCTTCAAATAGATCTTCATCTATCAATCCATGTAAGCTTGCATCCTAACCTTCCAGCTAGCTAATTTATCTTTGTTGCATATAGTTGGCTTCACGCCTCCTCTCAGTTTTGATTCGCTTGGTAAGTGTGCCATCGATCTACTCAAGCTTTGTAGTCAGATTATAGAACCCGCTTCGATACCAATTGTTAGTTCCTCAAGGCACAATAGTTATCTAAAAGGGGGGGTTGAATAGATATTAAAATCTTTTCTTTGTTTAAAGAATGTTTTGATAAAGCTTTGTAGCACAAATGAAATTATTGTTTCTTTGAAATCCCTTTTGATAGCAAGTTAAAGAGAGAAAGGCGCTTATAGCAGCTTATAAATAATACACATTGTTTTTTTAGTGGTTCTGAGCACTCAAAGCTCCTAGTCCACTCTTCTACTCCTCGAGTAGAAATCCACTAAGGATGTCTTTTACACTTTCTCGAATCTCACAGATTCCTTCTAGCACCAAAGCAGCCTAGCACTTCTAAGTTCACTTTTACTCTTCTTCAAGTCCAAAGAGATTTCGCTCTTCACAGCTCACTTAGAACTCTTCAAGTCTTTCTAACTCGAACTTCTTACTTCAAGAGATTGATAGTTGTTGAGTGTGATCGAGGCTACTCAACCATAGCTACAGCACTTGTTCGAAAGAATCGAGTAGTCGAGCAAGCTTCTTCTTTTCTCGATCGTAGAGTTTATCGTTGAGTGTTCTTGTGCATTTTGTTCAATACTTTCTTATCTCTCTCTATGTGTCTCAGATTCTCAGATATATGAGATCTTTGAAATCTATCCGCTTGAAGTCATCCGATGAAGCATTAAATGCGCTTTGACATTTCGAGCCTCGATGGAGACATTTCAAGACATCTTCCGAATCAGCATTCGCCCACCGACACTAAGCAGATCGCTTTCACCTAACACCGAAAAGGTGTTTTTTTCTCCCTTCCAATGGTCCTTTCTTAGCTTCTTGAATACATTCCTTTTGATCAATACTAAGGATATCTTTTGTACCGTTGGGACTGGTGAGTGCTTCAATGTTCAAAACCCATTCCTCATTTGTTGGAATTTGTCTTCAAACAAAAGTTAGGGCTCGATGCTTCTGACATAAGGCAGATGACACTCTACTATCCATATCGTAGTGTCTTGTCATATTGGTGCTTGCACTTAAGAGAACACTACGATTTCTCGCAAGGATTTACACACTACGATCTTTTCCCTCGACGATCATCACTTGCTCGTCTAGCAGATTCATCATTTCTAAGAGCACACTACGATCTCTGAGTTAGCTTTGACAAACGTCTGGACCATTCTACGATTTCTGAAGAGGTCCTTTAAGGCAGATACACTACGATCTGTTAAGCTCTACGATCCTGCCTTAGCTTCTGCAATCTGTTGATCAGCTTGATAGACTATGATTCTTGTTGAAGCCTATCTATACTTTTCAAGTCATGGATCAACCTAACATCTTTGATCTCTTTAACTATACATTCATTTATGGAATGATGAACACTTAAAAGTCGAGATCAAACCTAACAAATTTGATCTATCACTAAGTCCTCAGTACATATATTCTTTTAAGGACTTTACATATAATCATGATCATTTACTTTAAACATCAAATCAAGATATGCATTCTTCCAACCGCATTTGAAGCATATGATAGGTGGTTGTTCTCCTTCCTTAACAACGGTGTTTGGTCCGACGCCTTTCCATCATTGTTGAATCTCCTCTTCTTGAAATGTCCATTCTTATTATTTTGGCCATGATTACCACCGGTGGTTACCATTTCTGCATGTTAATTCCTCCACCGAACTAGTATTGTCATTTTTGCCGTTGCTCTCTCTTTTGGTTGGGTTGACTCATTATCGCTACCCAATAATCGAGCCCTATTAACAACATCCTAATACAAACACGCTTTTGAGAAATAAGATATTGACGTATCTCGGGTTTCAAACCTCTTAGAAACATTCGCGTCATTCTCTCCTCATTATCAACCAAATGGGACGCAAACCGACAACTCCGGCAAACTTAGCTTCAGATCATGCGACACTGGCCATGTTGTTTTGCTCCAAATTAATGAACTCTACCTCTTTCATGTGACGAATACTTTCGTGAAAGTACTTGTTGTTGAACAATTCTGAACTTCTCCCAAGTCATCTTCACTGCAAAGAAGTTGAGTACGCTTTTACGATTCCCACCAAGAATCAGATTCCGCACGCAACACGAAGGTGGTAAAGGGAACCTTTTGCTCCTCGGAGCATCCCAAGACATCAAATATCTTGCAGATCTGCTTTATCCACGTCTCCGCCTTAAGTGATTTTGGCTCTCCAAAAAACTTCGGTGGTCCCAGTTCCTTGAACTGCTTAGCGGTGACCATCCGAGAGTTGTCATTGTTTCCACCTGCATTTTGTACAGGAGCCGCTCTTTCCTGATGTTGCATGAATTGCATAAAGCCTCTGAACATTCCATCGTTCATCATCTGGTCAGTGTTGTTGTTTGCCTGAGGATTGTCGCCTTTCTGACGCACATTATCCTGATTATTGATCTGTGGAGACTCAACGGTCTCATGTGCTCCATTGCTAATCTCAACATTCTCGTATGCCATTTTCAAATACTGCAACAAAACAAAGGTTAATTAACATGCAATATATTATCCCTATACTCTGACCGACCAATTAAATGCCAAATAAACTTAGGTAGGTCATACTAGCGAAGGAATTCCCGCCTCTCCCTCCTAGTTCTTATCTCACATCTCACCCGGGGATCATATCCTTAAGCTTTGATACTTAACTCGTGACGCCCCCAAAATAGGTATACATCACCCATCTTGAGTCGCCAAATACATGGTACAAAATTCAAATACAACTTAATTATACAACAATGTGTAAAATACGACAAAACATATCTTCGTGAGTTTTAATACAAATATTGTCATCTGTATAATATCCACACTCAATTGAGTCCTCATTACATTTATTATCACACTATTTAATGTAATAGTGAGGACTACTAATGCTATTATCTGGACCGTCACTCCGTTCCCCGACTAGTCCCTGCTACGTTCTCATTTCCTGAAGAGAACAATGAAAGTAAAAAAGGTGAGCTCAACTAGCCCAGTAAGAAATATTATGACTAAGATGATATAGAATAAAATATACTATCTTTTATGATTTAAAAGGTTTTTCATCACTTTTATCGCTGGGACTCAGCTTAATAAATAATTCACATCATCCTTGTACTATGGCCAAGGATATTCATTAGTATCACAACCACAAATTATCCATGCACTACGGGCCAAGGATATTCGTGTATTCATCAATGGTCATGATCATGCCAACAAGTGTCTATCAATGCACTACGGGCCAATGAGGACTTTTACCACATCATTTGTAACATTACAGTCATGATTATACCGATTAATCCTTGGTCATAATCATACCAAGTCCATCGATGCACTACAGGCCACAGATGACTTTCAACATAATATAAACATGAGGATGATGACAATGATATAAGAATTTAATAAAACAAGTTCAAGAATTAATTTATCCAGGAACTAATAATGTCCAAATTGTCAACATGATACTTCTTTGTAGAGTAGAATTTAAGAATGCTCAGAAGAATATTTCCATGAAAAGATACTGGATGAAACACAAATATCAAGGATATTCCACTAATTTCATGGAGTATAGAAGTCAAAACTTTAACCAACTGAGTATAATAAAGAATGGAATAACAAAAGAAATCACCAGGCATGCGATAGACCGCACAGACAAGTTATTCCAACAGAATAATAAATAACGGAACGAAGTCACGCGTAGAACGCATTATACGGTGATATTCCAATGTAATAATAAATAACGGAACCAAAGTCAAAAAATTCTCATCGATAGGATGTTCCAACAGAATAATAAATAACGGAACCAGGTCATGCGTAAACGTTCAGACTGGATGTTCCAACAGATTAATAAAGAATGGAATAACAGAAGAATTTCACCATGTATGCAAAGATTACATGTATGTGTTTATTCCAACATAATGATAAAGAATGGAATAACAGAAGAATTTCACCAAGTATAGGGTAGACCGCGTATACAGGTTATTCTAACAGAATAAAAATAATGGAATAACAGAAGTTCTCTTCATGAATACGAAAGAAATAATACCCCTTACCTTAGAACAAACTGGATATAGGAGTAGTGAAGTAGCAGAATACTTTTCTTCTTTCTCTCTATAGTTTCTCTCTCTAGAAAAGCTTTTCTATTTTATATAAAAAGCTTTTCTATTTTATTACATTAATAATACTAATAAAACAAAACTTCGTCATCATTATTATAATTCACACTATTAATCGACCAGGTCGTTCCCAGGAAAGAGGGGGCTTTCCAATAAGGATTTTTCCCTATTGACGAGCAATTAGGTGACCAAATCTCTCCTTGGCAGAACTTCTAGACATCGTTAATATTACAAATAATAATATTAATAACTTCGTCGTCTCAATTATTAATTTAATAATATATAAAATATCAAAAATAATTGAATCAAATAACGTGAGATACTATGCAATAATTACTGAAGCAATAATTGAACAAAACTGAGTGACTTCTCACGTAAGCATCAATAATCAATACCGTGTGCTACTATGCAACCATGCGTATTACTGTACTTTTACTACCGAGTAGTTCAACAGTTTTAACGGTAAGACTTCCGCCGTTATTTTCATAAAAATATTTTTGTCGTTTTCTCAATCCGACAATAATTCCGTTGTTGGGTTCACCAATGATTGTGTCGTCATACGAATATTCCATGTTAAAACGATTATTCCCCGACCAATCAAATATTATATAACAACTTGCATACTTTGCAAAATTTATAACTACTACCCACAACTATAACATTATATCAAATTCATTCCATAATATTCAAAAATGATAATTATAGAAAATTCATCTTTATTCATAAAAGTTGGGGTCTTACACATGATATCTACTATCTTCTATGATTTAAAATGTTTTCATCAATTTTTATCGTTGAGACTCAACTTAATAAATAAATCACATCATCGAATCATCCATGCACTACGGGCCAAGGATATTCATTAAATCATCAATGGTCATGATTATACCGAATAATCCCTAGTCATAATCATTCCAAAAATTATCCATCAATGCACTACAGGCCACTGAGGACTTTTACCACATCATTTATAACATTCCAGGTCATGATTATACCGAATGATCCCTGGTCATAATCATATCAAGTCCATCTATGCACGTAAGCCAAAGATGACTTTCATCACAATATAAGCATGAGGATGATGACAATGATATAAGCATTAATCAAATGAAAACAAGGATAAATATTAAAGACTTTAAATTTATCCAAATATTATCAATCACTTATTAACTCATAATTTAATAATATTAATATTATAATAATATTTTAATCACTTAAACATATAAACAATTTATTTCAATTGTTTAAACTTTACCAAATAATGCATTTAATCATTCAAAATGCCATACTCATAAGATTTCATCACCAATGATCAAATCCTCATAAAAATCAGATATACCCTATATAGGATTCCCAAGCCATAAAATCCTATTTTCTAATTTTGTTACTTCACATAACATATTTAATTCATTTACTCATAACTAGTTTATTTTCATGAAAAAATACCAAAGCAAATTCCAAAAATATTTCTTTTCCGGATTTAGCGTAATATAGTCCCATATTGAATATATATTTTTCTCGAATTTTTAAAATTCATTTACTATTTTCATATGGCCAAAATCGCTTAATATTTAGACATTTATCATAAATTGTACTTTTGTCCAAAAATTTCAAAATTTATAGGGTATACTCCTGTTATATACATGTACTCCCAATAAAAATTTCATCAATTTTGGAGTTAACCACAAAGAGTTATAAGGGTTTACTTTTAAAATAGTCTTTTTCCATAAAATCCATAACTCTTAATCTACACATCCAAAAATCGCCATTGTTGGACACAATCTAGAAAAGTCATCAAACTATCATTTCAAATTTTTCCAGAATTTTTGAGGGTCAGAAAAATTACGAAACTGCAAATGGATTTTCACCCGTCATGCGGTAATCCACGTAGACAGATCATTTCCAAAATTTAATAAGGAATAAATACAAAGGATCATTCACTATGCATGTGGTAATCCACATAAACAGGTTATTCCAACAGAATAATAAAAAATGGAATAACATAAGAATTCACCATGCATGCGATAAACCGCATGCATGAACGAGTTATTCCAAATGTAATAATAAAGTATGGAACTGTGTCACGCGTAATCCGCATGCATGTGATATTCTAACAGTAATAATAAAGAATGGAACTGTGTCATGCGTAATCCGCATGCATGTGATATTCCAACAAAATAATAAAGAATGGAATAACAACATAATTCACTGTGCATGCGATAGATCGCATGCATAAAAGTTATTCCAACAGTAATAATAAAGAATGGAACTGTGTCACGCGTAATCCGCATGCATGTGATATTCCAACATAATAATAAAGAATGGAATAACATAAGAATTTCACCATGTATGCAGATTGCTTCGCATGGGATCGTTATTCCAATGAATAATAAATAAGGGAACCAAGCCACGCAATAATCATGCATACATGATATTCCAAATGTAATAATAAAGAATGGAACCAGTCATACGTAATCCGCATGCATGGATATTTCCAACGTAATAATAAAGAATAGAATAGCAATGAATTCACTGTGCATGCGATAGATCGCATGCATGCATTATTCTAATGTAATAATAAAGAATGGAACCAGTCACGCGTAATTAATTGCATGCATGGATATTTCAACATAATAATAAAGAATGAAATAACAAAGAATTCACCATGCATGCGATAGACCGCATGCATGCATTATTCCAACAAAATAATAAAGAATGGAACCAGTGTCTAAGCGTAATCCGCATGCATGTGATATTCCAACAAAATAATAAAGAATGGAACAATGTAAGAATTTTACCACGTATACGGATTTGATAAACAAAGTTATTCCAACATAATAATAAAGAATGGAATAATGTAAGCTCTCTTCATGAATAAGAAAGAAATAATACCCTTTACCTTAGAAGAAATCGGATATTGGAATAAGTGAGGTAGCGCACTTCTTTCTTCTTCTTTATAATTTCTCTCTATAATAATTGCTCTAAAGCTTTAGTGAATTGGTGAGAAATGATGGAAGAATGAGCTTCTATTTATAGAAAATATAGTTTCGATAATCGCACGCTTGGGGCTCAAAATATTACAAAGATATACCTCCAACTTTTCTTTTATTTTTAATTTAGTCCTGCAAGTATTATCAAACTTGCACCACCTCCCCTAATAGTAAATAATGTGAATCAATAGTTCAATCATGTGAATCAATAGTTATAATCATGTGAAAATACTGAATTACAAAGATATAGTACTCCATCTATACCTCCATTTTAACTTAGTCATGCAAGTATTATCAATCTTGCACCAACTCCCCTAATAGTACAAGAATGTGATTCAATAGTACACATATGTGAACAAATAGTTATATAAACATGTGAATTACTAGCAATTAATTGCACATTTATCCGATTAATTACCCAATTTATCAATATAACCCTAGACATCAATTATCCTCGGAATAGATGTCGATTTCCACTAGCACTAATAATCCCAACACAATGGAACTATCAAATTCATCTTTAATCAACACGAACTTATTCATCATTAATATTATAACTCACAATATTTAACAACCAGTCGCTCCTGTGAAAGAGGAGCTTTCCGATAAGGATTTCTCCTTATCATGCGCGCAATTAGATGACCAAACCTCTCCTCGATGTAACTTCTGACATTGTAAATATTGTAATTTAATAATATGAATAACTTTGTCGCCTCGATTATTGATTTAATAATATATAAAATATTATGCGAGATGATACCGTGACAATAATCGAATCAATAATATGAGAGATATGATGCAAAGAATTATCGTAGCAATAATTGAGTATAACCGAGTGACTTCTTACGTAAGCATCAATAATCAATACCGTGTGCTACTATGCAACCAATGCCAGACATCGCATTTTTTTTACTACCGAGTAGTTCAACAGTTTTAACGGTAATATTTTTGCCATTTTTTTTATAAAAAGATAATTCTATCGTTTTCTTACTACGACAATACTTCCGTTGTGGGGTCCACCAATGATTGTGCAATCGTACGGATATTCCCCGACAAAAAGAATATTCCCCGACCAAACGAATATTTTATAACAACTTGCAAAATTTATAAATATTACCCACAACTATAACATTATATCAAATTCACACTATAATATTCAAAAAAAATATTTTGAGAAATTTAAACCTTTATTCATAAAATTTGGGATCTCACAACTTTCATCACAATATAAACATGAGGATGATGACAATGATAAAAGAATTCAATTAAATGAAAGCAATGATAAAATTTAAACATTTATAATTTAATTTATCCAGAATTCAATAATATCCAAGTTGTTAACATGATACTGCTTTGTGGAGTAAAATTTAAGAATAATATTGTATCAAAAATGATTTAGAACGAAAAGAAATCAATTTTTGTCATGAATAGTACTCCAGCTGAATAGTACCCGAGTGAATAGTACTTCGAGAATAGTACTTTATGAATAGTACTTTGTAAATAGTATTTCGTGAATAGTACCTCGTGAATAGTACTTCATGAGTAATACCGTATTTATAAATAGTATTGTATTTATAAATAGTACCATATTTATGAATAGTGCTCATGAATAGTACTCTGTGAATAGTACCGTATATATAAATAGTGCCGTATAAATAAATAGTACCCGTGAATAGTACTCTGGCGTGAAAAGCTTACAATTTAACAAGAATGTTCAGAAAAATATCATTGTGAAACGATACTAGATGAAGCGCAAATTTTAAGGATATTCTACTGATTTCACGAAGTATAGAAGCAATACTTTAGCAAAATGAGTGTAGAATTAGGAATACGAAACAAAATAATATTACTTACATACTACAGAGTATGGAAGAAAATATTATTTCTTACGAATATTGAACGAAAATAAAATTTCTTACAAATACGAAAAATAATATCGTAAGAGAATATGAAATAAATAATACCTCCTACCCTAGTAGAAGGCTGGATATTGTAATAGTGAAGTAGCAGAATACTTCTCTTCTTTCTCTCTATAGCTTCTCTCTTTATAATTTCTCTTGTGAGTCTTAGTGAATTGATGAGAATGAAAGAAGAATAAGCTACTATTTATAGGAAAACATAGTATCGATAATTGCACGATTAGGGGCTCGAATTATTATAGTATAGTACTTTCATATATACCTCCATTTTTAATTTAGTCCTTCAAGTATTATCAATCTTGCACCACTTCCCCTAATATTACATGCATGTGAATCAATAGTTCCATACATGTGAACCAACAATAATTTTCATGTGAATTAATAGCAATTAATTGCTCATTTATCTAATTAATTGCCCGTTTGGTCAATTTAACATCCAGAAATCAATTATTATCGAAATAAATGTCGATTTCCACTAACACTAATAATCCTAACACAATGGAAATATTTTTTTATCAATAATTTCATCTTTAATCAATATGAACTTATTCATCATTAATATTATAACTCACAATATTTAACAACCAGATCATTCCCAGGAATTAAAGAGGGGGGCTTTTCGATAAGAATTTCTCCCTATTGGCGCACAATTAGGTGACCAAACCCCTTTTCTCGATAAAACTTTCTAGACATCGTCAATAATAAAAATAATAATATGAATAATTTTGTCGTCTTAATTATTGATTTAATAATATAAAATATTAAGCAGATGATACTATGACAATAATTGAATCAATAATATGGGAGATATTATGCAGCAATTACTGTAGCAATAATTGAGTATAACTGAGTGATTTCTCGCGTAAGCATCAATAATCAATATTGTGTGCTACTATGCAACCACACGTATTACTATACTTTTACCACCGGGTATTTCAACAGTTTAACGGTAAAACTTTCGCCGTTATTTTTATAAAAAGATATTTTTGTCGTTTTCTAACTCCGACTATAATTCCGTTGTGGGGTCCAACAATGATTGTGCCATCGTATGAATATTCCCTGTTAAAATGAATATTCTCCGACCAAACGAATATTCCGTGACACAAAGAATATTTTATGACAACTTGCTTACTTTGCAAAAAATTTCACATATCACCCTTAACTTTAACCTTTTATCAAATTAACCATTTACCAAATAGAATAATAATTATAATAAAATCGAATAATTTTATTTCATAAAATTCGGGGTCTTACAATTTCCCCTCCTTATGAAATTTCACCCTCGAAATTTACGTACGTACCTGGTATGTCGAAGAGGTGAGAATATCTCGTCAAATTCTAACTCTTGAGGTATAACTTTTGAGCGTAGAATATATTAATTCCTTCTTATCTAAACTTTTAATAGGTATCTCCTCATACGTTAAATTTTCTGCTATCTCATCTAGTTCTAATTCAGTAATGTAGTTCGGGTCATCACATATTTACGTAACATTGATACGTGAAAAGCGTTATGAACACGCGACATACTTGGTGGTAAAGTGATTCTATAGGTCATAGTTCCTACTCGATCGAGGATTTCAAATAGACCAATAAAATCGAGGGTTGAGATTTTATCTCTTCGTTAATTTTTGCTTCTAGAATAACTCCTTGCACCTTCTTCTTCACATTCATCAGCTCTGAGTCTATAGCTTGAGCGGCTTCAACTTTATCGATTAAAGTCGATTCTACTTGTATATTCGTTATCTTCACGTAAGTTCATGGAGTCTTTAACTCTATCTCCATCCTTTGTAAATTATACAAAATAGGTCTTTGTGTTAACGACGTCGCACTCGTAACCGCATACGATCTTCTACTCAACGCGTCAGCTACCATGTTCGCTTTTTCCATGATGGTATTGAATGATATTATCATATCATTCAACAGCTCGAGCCAACGTCTTTGGCGCATGATACGTTCGTTTTTGTTGAAGAAATATTTGAGGTTTTAGAAATGGGTTTTGTACCAGGGTCAATACAATATTTGATTTCACGCTCTAGGGGTAGGCCAAGAAATCTTCAGGAATACGTCAAAAAATTTATTAACGATAGAAATATCATTCAAAACTGTGACTCTCATCCAAGACTTGGATATCACGTTATATTGATACCTATCAACTTCCCACCGTTTTCATGGCGCCCCCTACGGAAAATCTGGCTTTTGTGTATTCCCACACAAGGAATTCACTTGCGAAAGGCTCGGGGCTCTTTACTTATGGCTTGATATGATAGTGATTGACTTTAGTGGTTTGGTTACTTGAATTTGCATGACAAGTTGGTTAGGAATATGAAAACTAACAATCTTACGAAAATAATCAATTTTAGCATGGTGTGTAGTTAACTAGTCAATTCCTAGAATCACATCAAAGGCAAGTATTTTCAAAGAGATAAGATCAACAGGTAACGTGAGAGTGCCGATTTGAATCAAACAAGATTTATAAACAGTGGATGTAACGAAGGTTTTTCCTAACAAAGTTTCAACATATAAGTCAAAGTCTAATTTCTCTGGATTCAAATTTAAACGTTGAGCGCAAGTAGGAGAAATAAAAGAATGAATAGAACCGGTATCAAATAAGGTATAGACTTCACAAGAGTTTATGATTAACTTACCCGTGATAACTTCGTTTGGATTCCTCGACAAACGCTCTCACTTAAACTACCGGCTTTGACTTGTCTGGGACATCCTTTGGTGTCACCATCCCAGTTGAACTTGACTTCACTACATGATAAAATCGAGCTAAATGACCTTCTCTTCAGCAATTGAAACATGCTTTGGGTTACTGCGTATAGTTTGGATGGATGTGTCCCTCCTGTCCGTATTTGAAACATACGACCGATGGTCGTTCTCCTTCCTTCGAAACGGGTGTCGGTGCTGCTGTCGATGTCTTTCCGTCATTGTTGAATCTTCTTTTCTTAATGTTGTTCTCACCTAGTTCACCTTTCCTATTATCTTGGCCATGATTACCACCGAAGTGGTTACCATTTCTGGCATGATAATTTCCTCCACGATGGTTATCGTTGTTCCGATGGCCTTTGCCACCGGTACTATTATTATCATGTTGTTGGTTATTGCCTTTTGGTTAAGCTGACTCATAATCGCGTTCTAATAACTGAGCCCTATGCAAAACATCTGAATATAAATAGAGTTTGTGAGAAATGAGGTATTAACGTATTTTAGATTTCAAATCTCGCAGAAACATTCGCGTCATTCGCTCCTCATTATCAACCAAATGGGATGCAAACCGGGATAACTCCACAAACTTTGCCTCGTATTGCGATACGGTCATATTGTTTTGCTCCAGCTTGATGAATTCTACCTCCTTCATATGACGAGTACTTTTGGGAAAATACTTGTCGTTGAACAATTCTTGGAATTTCCCCTAAGACATTTTTAGTGCGACAGATTGAGTACGCTTTACAGATTCCCACCAATGATCTGCCTCTTCACGCAACATAAAGGTGGCGAAGGAAACCTTTTGCTCCTCTGAGCATTCCAAGACATCAAATATCTTGGTGATCTTCTTTATCCACATCTCTACCTTAAGTGGTTCTAGCTTTTCCAAAAACTCTGGTGGTGACAGCTCCTTGAACTGCTTAGCGGTGACCAGTCGTGAGTTGCCAATGTTTCCACCTGCATTTTGAACAGGAGTCTCTCTAGTTTGGTTTTGTATAAATTCTAAAAAACTCTTAAATGTACCATCGTTCGTCATTTGGTCAGTGTTGTTGTTTACACGAGGATTATTGCCTTCTTGATGCACATTATCCTGGTTATTGATCAGCGGTGACTCAACAATCTCATGTACTCCATTGCTTATCTCAACATTTTTAGATGCCATTTTACTGACACACAACAAGGGTTAATTGACATGCCACATATTATCCCTATATTCTGACCGGCCAATTAAATAATAAATAAGCTTAGGTAGGTCATCCTAGCGAAGGATTTACCCGTCTCTCCCCTTCTAGTTCTAGTCTCACATCTCAACCAGGGATCATATCCCTAAGCTTTAATACCAACTATGACGCCCCCAAAATAGGTATACATCACCCATTCTAAGTCGTCAAATACATGGTACAGAATACAACTACAACTTAATTATACAACTGTCGTGTAAAATACGAAAAAACATAGCTGAGAGTTTTAACACGAATATTATCTTCTAGACAATATCCAAACTCAAATTCAATCCTCATTATAATTATTATCACACTATTTCACAGAATAGTGAGGACTACTATAGCCACTTATCCTGAACCATGACTCCATTCCCCGACTCGTCCTAATTATATTCTCATTTCCTAAAGAGAACAATGAAAGAAAAGGGTGAGCTCAACTAGCCAATTAAGAAATATTATGACTACGATAATGCAGAATAAATTATTGTTAGCCTTCAATAGTATAACAACTGATAAAATGCAGTAGACAACAAGTTTTAGATCAACAACTGCAGTGGAATAAGCAATCCATTAGAAGAGTTAACTAGAGCATGATATCTACTATCTTCTATGATTTAAAAGTTTATCATCAATTTTTATCCCTGAGACTCAACTTAATAAATAATCCACATCTTGAATTATCCATGCATTACGGGCCAAGGATATTCATTAGTATCACAACCACGAATTATCCATGCACTACGGGCCAAGGATATTCATGTTTTCACCAATGGTCATGATCATGCCAAACAATAATTCATCGTTGCACCCTTAGCCAAAGAGAACGCATGGTCATGATCATACCAACATCTGTCCATCAATACATTACGGGCTAATGAGGAATTTTACCACATCATTTGTAACATTATGGGTCATGATTATACCGAATAATCCCTGGTCATAATCATACCAATCAACAGTCCATTTATGCACTACGACCAAAGATAACTTTCATCACAATATAAGCATTAGGATGATGACAATGATATAAGAATTCAATTAAATGAAAACAAGGATAAATTTTAAAGATTTATAATTTAATTTATCCAGAATTCAATAATATCCAAATTGTTAACATGATACTGCTTTGTGGAATAAAAGTCAAGAATAATATTGTATCAAAAATGATTTGGAACGAAAAGAAATTAATTTTTGTCATGAATAGTACTCCGGGTGAATAGTACCCGAGTGAATAGTATTCTATGAATAGTACTTCGAGAATAGTACTTCATGAATAGTACTTTATGAATAGTACTTCGTGAATAGTACTTTTTGAATAGTACCCCGTGAATAGTACTTCGTGAATAGTACCATATTTATGAATAGTATATTTTTTATGAATAGTGCCCATGAATAGTACTCCGTGAATAGTACCATATATATGAATAGTGTCGTATAAATGAATAGTATCCATGAATAGTACTCCAGCATGAAAAGCTTACAATTTAACAAGAATGTTCAGAAAAATATCCTTTGTGAAATGATACTAGATGAAGCGCAAATTTCAAGGATATTCTATTAATTTCACGGAGTATAGAAGCAATACTTTAACAAAATGAGTGTAGAATTAGGAATAAGAAAAGAAATAATATTACTTACATACTACAGAGTATGGAAGAAAATATATTATTTACTTAATATCGAATCTAAAATAAAATTCCTTACAAATACTGAAAAAATAATATTGTAAGTTTAATATGAAATAAATAATACCCTTTACCTTAGTAGAAGGTCGGATTCGCATAAGTGAAAGTAAGTAGTAATAATCTCCTCTCTTTTACTCTATAGCTTCTCTCTCTATAATTACTCTTGTGAGTCTTAGTGAATTGGTGAGAATGAAAGAAGAATGAGCTTCTATTTAAAGAAAAATATAGTTTCGATAATTGCACGATTAGGGGCTCAAATTATTACAGTATAGTACCTTCATCTATACCTCCATTTTTAATTTATTCCTTCAAGTATTATCAATCTTGCACCACCTCCCCTAATAGTACATGCATGTGAATTAATAGTTCCATACATGTGAACCAACAGTAATTTGCGTGTGAACTAATAGCAATTAATTGCTCATTTATCTGATTAATTGCTCGTTTGGTCAATTTAACATCCAGAAATCAATTATTATCGAAATCAATGTCGATTTCCACTAACACTAATAATCCCAACATAATGGAAATATTTTTTTATCAACAATTTCATCTTTAATTAACACGAACTTATTCATCATTAATATTATAACTCATAATATTTAACAACCAGATCATTCCCAGGAATTAAAGAGGGGGGCTTTTCGATAAGGATTTCTCCCTATTGGCGCGCAATTAGGTGACCAAACCCCTTTTTTCGACAGAACTTTCTAAACATCGTCAATAATGCAAATAATAATATGAATAACTTTGTCGTCTCAATTATTGATTTAATAATATAAAATATTAAACAGATGATACTATGACAATAATTGAATCAATAATATGAGAGATAATATGCAGCAATTACTGTAGCAATAATTGAGTATAACTGAGTGATTTCTCACGTAAGCATCAATAATCAATACCGTGTGCTACTATGCAACCACGCGTATTACTGTACTTTTACCATCGGGTATTTCAACAATTTAACGGTAAAACTTTTGCCGTTATTTTTATAAAAAGATATTTCTGTCGTTTTTTAACTCTGGCAGTAATTCTGTTGTGGGGTCCACCAATGATTGTGTCTTCGTACGAATATTCCCTGTTAAAACGAATATTCTCCAACCAAATGAATATTCCCCAACACAACGAATATTGTATGCAACTTGCTTACTTTGTAAAAAATTTCACATATCACCCTTAACTTCATCCTTTTATCAGTTTAACCATTTACCAAATAGAATAATAATTATAAGAAAATTGAATACTTTTATTTCATAAAATTCGGGGTCTTACAAACCACCTGGATTTGTGAAGAAGGGAGAAGAAAACAAAGTTTACAAATTGAAGAAGGCACTTTATGGACTGAAACAGTCACCAAGGGCTTGGTATAGCCGAATCAATTCATACTTTGAATAAAATGATTTTTGGAAATGTCCGTACGAGCCCACTCTCTACATCAAAGGAACATCACAAGAAAGCTTCATGGTTGTAAGTCTTTATGTTGATGATCTCATTTTTACATGAAATAATTTGAAAATGTTAAAAGATTTTAAAGCCTCCATGATAAAAGAATTTGAAATGACATATTTGGGTAAGTATCACTTTCTTGGCATTGAAGTTCATCAAACCAAGAAAGGGATTTTCATTTCAAAAGAAAGTTATGCAAAAGAAATTTAAAAAAAAATTAGAATGAAGAGTGCAAATCCCGTATTAACTCCATGCATCACAGGGTTAAAATTAAGTAAAGAAGATGAAGGTAAGCTTGTCAATTCTACTATGTTTCAAAGTTTGGTGGGAAATTTGATGTACTTGACTGCAACTAGACCAGATATTACAATAAGTTTAGTAAGCAGGTTCATGGAGAAACCATACTCTAATCATTGGGAGACTGCAATGAGAATTTTGCGATATATTAAAGGAACCATTGATTATGGTATTTTTTATCAAGCTAGTATTCTGATTAATCTTGTCGGATATACTGACAGTGACTTAGCAGGAAGCGTTGATGATAGTAAAAGCACTTTAGGCTATGTTTTTGGTCTTGGAAGTGGCCCAATTTCATGGTTTTCAAAGAAACAATCTGCTGTTGCTCTTTCTACAACATAATCTGAATATATCGCTGCTTCTTTAACAGGATGTCAAATTGTTTGGCTCCAAGGAATTTTGAAATGTTTGAAGCATAAGCAGATTAGTCCAACAACACTATTTTGTGATAATAGTTCAACCATTTTAGTAACAAAGGATCCAGTACTTCATGGAAGAACAAAACATATTCGTATTCGATTTTATTTCTTAAGAGAGTTGGTAAAAGAAGACATTATTCAAGTGAAGTATTGCAAGACGGAAGATCAATTAGTAGATATTTTCACAAAGCTTTTAAGCAGAGAAATCTTCAAGAGAAATGTTGCAAGTTTGGGAATAAAAAGTAAATTTGATTTACGGGAGGCATTGTTGGGAAGCTAAACCAAATTCTTGGTTATCTACATTCATAGATTAATTTGGTTCTTTGAACAATTGTTGGAACAATTAATATTTTCTATTGGGTATATCAATGATTATTAGAAATCTCTATAGTTTTATTCTTCTTAACTAAGTATTCTAGAATGCTCTTGTAATCCTATAAATACTAATGGTTGTAATCACTTTGATATGTGAGAAATAGTAAGAACAAAAGTTCAGTTTATATAAATTATTTTTTCTCCTTCTTTGAGACCACTAGCGGAACTAGGGGGTCCAGGGGGGTTATATGACCCCCCAACCCTGAAATCTGAAGCATGTTAATATTAGTTAAATTTGATCTTTGTTATGAGATAGTATTAATTCATTTTCTTCTTCATGTCCTTCCACCTATAATAAATTAACAATATTATTATAAGATAAAAATAATGTTAAATAAGTTTGATAATTAATTAATTAATATTGCACTCATTGTCTTACTGATTTAATCATACCTTGGTATCAATTTTTTGTAAATGAGAATAACTTAATTCATTTTCTTGCTTTGAGTGGCTCCTCTCAGTTGTCTCCAAGGAAGATGACGAGAACCACAATATAAGGTTTTGAATATATAATATTATAATTTATAATTTATCCATAAAAGTAGTTAATCAGTTGACTAAAAACTTCAAAGTCTGATTAATAGTCCCATATTTCGGAGGAAATATATTAATATATATATATATATATATATATATATATATATATATATATATGTGTGTGTGTGTGTGTGTGTATTTAAAGCCATTAGACTTATAACTCAAAGGTTGACAAGGGTTGGAATATGATGTTGTGAAATATTATAATTGGGCAAAATAAATTTGAAAGAAGCACTGATGTATTTTGACCCCCTCTAAAAATGTTATGGTTTCACCACTGTTTGAGACAACATTCTTATAGCAGTTTGTATGCAGTGCATAACATTGCTGCTATAAACTGTTCAAAAAAAAATCAATAACCATGCATGTATGAAAATTTGGTAAGGTATTTCTCTCAAACTGTCAAACATCGATAGTATTTAATTTGTTGTTATGATTTCCAAAATGCTTGCTTTGCTCGGGTCTATGATTGTTTATTGTTACTAACTAGCATTGTGGACTCTCCGGCCTCTCTTAACCAGTTAAAGCCAGTGGCGGAACCAGAACAAAAATTGTGGGGGGCCAAAATTTGAGAGCGGCTTCGAGCAAATGACGTGTAGGTTGTGGCCACAGTAGTAGTCCCTGACTCCATATTGTTCTATTGCTTCCAACTCTTTTCTTTATGAGTAATCCTATATAATTCCCCAAAAAAATTAAAAAAAATCCCAATTACAAAATTTTAAAATTTTAAGAGAATATTTTTTTTTCATGTTTATTATATTAAATATATTGAGTGTTTAATTCGTAACATAATATTAGTGATGTTAAACTTAAGGTATTATGTCATTTTACGCCTCTCGTATAGAAATTAAAAGTGTAATTTATTTATTGTATCCGAAAAATCGATATTAAATTTAAATACTTCTCTTTTCGTTTCAAAAACAATAACGTATATATTAAATTTTAAATTGATGTAATTTATTTAATTTTAATTAATATAATTATTATAATTGTATAATATATAAAAATTATATTAATCATAAAAATAATTTAATTTTAAATTTTTATGAATCAAATTAATTTTAAAGTTTAATTTAATCTCTAATTTTAAAATAAAAGAGTATAATGAGCTGCTTGGGAATTGGGACTGAGGATTTTATCATATTGGGGTTCGCACCTTATCGGTCAAATTTCATGATTAAAAGATTTGAAAAAATATTCTTCTCCCATACTGCCATACATGTCCATTAAAGAAGTACTACCACTTTAGTTTACAAAAAAAAATGAAAAAAGAAAAAAGAGGAGGACGTACTAGCTCAATAGCTCATGTTCCACCGCCTCCACCATTATCGTCGACTCATGAACCGCCTCCACCGCACAAGCGACGCCTCCGTGGCACTCAAGTCACCATCCACCATATCATCAAGCGCGGGCCTTTCATCCTCCAAGACCCGCCATCACATCCACTGCCCCTCGCTTCCCCAATTTCGCCCTTCTAGTTCGCTGAACCGCAATCATTGCTGCTATCGGGGCGATGCCCCCCGCCCACGGTTACGCCTCGTTTAAAGCTAAGCCAAAGGGTGACGGATAAGTGATGTCAACCATCGTATGTATCAGTGTATCGTGTGGTTTCTCATCTACTATTAGTTCTGAGATATTAATGTGAACATATGGTTGGTATTTAGTGTAAGTAAGTATTTGGTAAGAGACTGACTGGATAATATATATGTTTAGCTAACCTCTTGTAGAGATAAGTTTAGATCTTTGATGATTCCAGCTTGAGTAGGTGACCATGATTTGGTCACAGAGTTTGTTAATTAGTAATTTGACAATTCTTTTTCTTGTACTCATGAGATATTTAGAGTTAGTAAATGAACGCAGGATCCAAATGAATAACCACCACAAATTTATGCATAATTAGTCTTTTTTTCCGATACAAGTCACCTGGATAATGAAAAATTATATGTTTACTTGGTGGATAATGAAAAAATAAAATGAGTAAAATAGAATATAAAGAGAGATGTAAAGCTAATCTTGTATTATGTTTTCTTGTATATTTTTACAACAGAGATATCCTCTTTATATATACATATATGATAACAACTAAAGCTAAAATCAAGGAATCAAATATTCTAAGATGACATGAATTAAGGAGTCAAATATTCTAAGGAGATGATTGTGGAAATTTAAAAACAATATCTAATCTAATCGCTAATTATTAGCTAGTGCTGATATCCCCCCGCAAGCCAAAGGGTAGTTTGGAAGACACTTTGAGCTTAACATAATTATATGTTTACGTGAAAACCAGGCCCTGGGTGCCTGTTTTAATCCATATAGCGACCGCTGCAGTTTACACACATAATCTGGATGTTTGGCATCAATAAAACCTTGCGGTTGCTGCAGATAGACAGGCTCTGTTAAAAAACCATTGAGGAAAGCATTGTTCACATCAAGTTGGCGAATGGGCCACTAGTTGGTAACTGCCAAGGATAAAATTAAACGAATGGTTGTCGGTTTAATAACCGAACTGAAAGTTTCAAAATAGTTTATCCCAGGTTGCTGATTAAAGCCTTTGGCAACAAGACGTGCTTTGTATCGGGCAAGAGAGCCATCAGCGTGGGTCTTAATGCGAAAGACCCACTTTTTTCCGACAATATTCATGTGAGGAGATTTAGGCACCAGAGACCAGGTTTGATTTTTGTACAAGGCAGTGAGTTCATCTAGCATTGCTTGACGCCAAACGGGACTTTGATTTGCTGTTTGGAATGAGGTAGGCTCTATGGTGAATACGGAAAAATTATGAGCTTGTTTATGAGAGCGAAGAACCATGGGGTGTAGTCGGTGGAGAGACGATGATTGTGTAGTAGAAGTATTAGTAGAAGAATGGGATGAAGAAGCTAATGCAGGCATATGAGAGGTATCATTGGAAGGAAGTTGCAGCGGAGTATTGGAGGAGGAGGATTGGACAGGAGGTGAGAAAGATTTTGGTTTGGGCAGAGATTGTGATTGATCAGAATGTGGGGATTGAGAACCAGGAGGAGGGAGAGTATGAGCATAAATAGCACTTAAAGGGGCAGTCCGATGAGGATGAACGGACGAAAAAAAAAGAGGCAGTGTGAGAATGTGGCGAAAAAGGAGGCAGTTGTTCGCCAGACTGTCCGGATTGAGTCTCATGGTGTCCGGATAGGGTAGCAGACTGTTCGAATTGGTTCTCAGGGTGTCCGGATTGGGTCTCAGGGTGTCCGAATTGGGTCTCAGGGTGTCCAGATTGTTAGGTTTTGTGAAAATCAAAGTAGCAATCAAATTGAAAAATTAGCGGAAGCGAAATAAAATCAGATTTTAAAATTTTTTCACAAACCAATTACCCTGGATCATCCTTTATGCATATTATTAATTAAACGAAGAATAAGAAATTATGAAATCATACCAGTAGAAACGAGCTTCCTCGTGCACGAAGTTCACCTCCTACTTCTCCGCGATCTCCTTGAATCTCCTGTAGATTCCTTCCTTTGATCTATGTAAGCCACCCAAGTGTATGGCCTCTGAGGTGATCCACCAAAGAAGAAGAATTTTCAAGAAGAAGGGGTATTGCTCAAACCCTAGTTTTTCCTATCTCAGATAGAAAAAGGAGGCGTACTTCTCCAACTCTAGAATTACGTATATTAGATATCCGATATAAGACTCCTCTTATAAAGATATCATGTAACCTATTTTAATTAAAATAAGGTATTATTCATTTAATTAAACTCTTTTAATTAAATGGGCTCCTAATCCTATTAGGGGTAATTAATTAAACTCCTTTAACTAATTTTCCTTCCTAATACAATTAGGAATAAATGAGAGTACTTATATTAAATTAATTCCTAAACCTTTTTAGAAATTAAAATAATAATAATTGTAATAATATTAATAAGACTCTCTTATTAATTTATATTTAATATTTCTAAAATATTAAATAACAATATTAAGCTATTTAATTTATTCTATCACCATAGATTAAATTAAATATACTTAACATATTATTACAATTATGCCATTAACTTCTTAAATAATTATTCTTCCTTTTTATGGTGCTGACCCTTTAGGTTCTCCATATTAAACCTATTGTGAATAAATCAATTAGAACAATTCTAATCTCATTTAAATAAATAAATTAAACAAATAATTTATTTAAATAAATAATATTTATTCTACAATAGGATAAGCCTCCCTAGCGATCAACGACTTTCCGGATAATATAGATTTCAACATTAATCATAAAAGAACCTTTGAGTAAATAGTTACCGTCTAATTCAATCCTTCCACCATACAATGTCCCAATTAAATATAAGACATGGAATTACTTGTCAAGTCTTATTTTATTTAATTATATGTATTTCGATTCCTAAATGAATAACTCCTAATGAATGCAAATTAGAAACTACTTTCTAATTTCATTCCACCTCGCCAAGGATTCTGGGTTGTCATTTATCGAATCACATAGGACATTTCTCCTTTTTTACTAGAAGTGGTAGATTCTTTATTGATCATTCATTATCTTCATATATAACTTATTATACCCAAGCATACCCTTTGATATACTCTAAGAGTCTTAAGGAATAAGTCAAAGTGTAATTCATTATATATAAGATACTATGATGATCTCAAGTCTAAGGATCATTTGTCTTACTATCACTACAGAATTCCTATTGACAGTAAGTAAAACTCCATTAGGTATTCCTTAGCGAGTCACGTTCGATGAACTTATTCTCTAATAAGCACCTACATACTTGCTTTAGTGTCTCCACACAAATGATCATGAGATCAATCATCCTCATCCAATGAGCAAACAACGACGTATCAATCTATCCTGGATTCATTAATCCCTTTTAGTAATCCATTGATTGGGAACATTTTAGTTTTAAGCTATCTAAGAATTTAGATCTCATTATCATGATCTTATCATGATTCTAAAAGCATTAGCTTAAAACTATGGGTTTATCACATATTATTAAAACAAACACCATGTAGATAATAAATGCCTTTAATAAATAATTCTTTTATTAATAAATAAATAAGATTGATTACACAGTATATGCTTTATCATCATACATGATTGGCTTGTGTGCATAATACTTTCAATTGGCTGGAATGCGAAGCAGAGTGACGGAGATTGTCTGGAGTTTGTCTGGATGTAGAAACGGACGGTTCGGACTGTCCGGATTCTGCAGATTTGAAAGCTGAACCAGGTGAAAGAAGTGAACTTGATAAGATTGGAGGTGTAGGAGGAGGATGAGACTTAGTTGACAAATGTGACAAAGTGAAAGCGTGAGAGTGAGAAAAAGGAAATTGACTCTCTTCAAATCGTACATGACGAGCATGATAAATTTTTTGTGATTTTGGTTCAAAACAATAGTATCCTAAGTGAGTAGAACTGTAACCCAAGAAAATGCACGGGAGAGACTGGTATTCAAATTTGTGTTTATTGTATGCCCTTAAGAAGGGAAAACATAAAAACCCAAATTTTTTTAAAAAATTGTAATTTGGTGGCTTGGAAAATATTTTTTAAAAAGGAGAGAGATTGTGGTTAACTGAAGATGGCATGCGATTTATTAGATAAGTTGCACATTCAAAGGCATAGTCCCAAAAAATCCCTGGAATTGAGGCTTGAGCCAATAATGTTAAGCCAGTTTCAACGACATGACGGTGACGTCTCTCAACAAGCCCATTTTGAAGTAAAGTATGTGGACATGAAATACGATGAATGATGCCATTTTGAGAAAAATGAGACTTAAGTGGTAAAAAATCCTTAGCACCATCAGTTTGAAAGTATTTAATTTTGGAGTGAAAAAGACGTTCCACCATGGATTGAAATTGCAGAAATTTAGAGGGAACCTCACTGCGCAACTTAATAAAATAAATCCAAGAGAATTTTGTATAGGCATCGATAAAAAGTACATAATATTTATTTCCATGCAAAGAGGTGAAGGGAGCAGGACCCCAAACATCACAAATTATTAATTCAAGAACATGTTGGGCAGAAAATGAACTACTATTAAGAGGAAATTGACAGGCCTTGCCCATATGACATGCCATACAGACAGAAGACCCTTTATTAGATGACACACCTAGACTATTTTTGGAAATAATGTGACGAATAACACGTTCATGAGGATGACCCTGACGTTGATGTCAATCGAACAGAGTGACCTTGGAAGCAGGAAGAGCATGGAATGAGCGAGGAATTTGTAGAGTATAGAGGCCATCCTTAGTTGGGTCGCTGAGAAGCGTTTTTTGCGAGACGGGATCCTTAACATGAAAACAAGATGGGTGAAATTCAAAATAGACATTATTATCTCGACAAAACTTATTGACAGATAACAATTTTTTTGAAGCAGATGGAACATGCAGAATTTAAGAAAGATGGAAATTTTTATTTTTGGAATTGAATGTGGTGGAACAGAGATTATTTATAGGAGCAATATTACCATTGGAAACTTGAAGATGATCCAATCCATTGTACTCATCAACATGATTAATACCCGCTAAGTCTGGTGTAACATGATAATTAGCGCCTGTATCAGGATACCATTGGAGAGAAGAGAGGGATGGTGATGACAGGTTGGAGGAATTGATGGGTGTAGTAGGAATAAAGTTAGCATCTGGAGGCGAGGAGACAGGAGACGGACCAAGGAGACCTGCAGAAGTGGAGGATTGAGAGCGAAAATAACACCTGTACGAGTCATGATTGAAGCCACCACAAAACACACAGCGTGGACGAATAAAATTAGAGGAAAACGGAGGGATAGGTGGGCGAAAATTTCCTCACCCACGACCTCGGGTACCACAGCCACGACCACGATGGTTGTTGAAGCGTGGAGCATTGGTGGGGAAACATTGGACATTATTGGCCGATGGTGCAGAGGGAGGATCAAGTAAAATATTTGGTTCGGTAAAAAACTTGTGACTGAGACATTTGCTGAGTAACGCAGAGAATGACAAAGGAGTATCAAGCATGGAGAGGGAGGATTTGAGGGGCACGAAATTCAAAGATGAAGACCTTTTTAAAACAAAGAACTAGGAAATCAGATGGAGAGATGGGTCGTGCAGAGGCTGATAATTCATCAGAAATTCATTTTAGACGATGAAGATAGGCACTTAGAGTTTCATCATGTTTTTACGAAGAATGCAGTTCCATGGAGAGACGAAGCATACGTGTGTTGGAAGGACTGACAAACGCTGCAGAGAGGGTGGACCAGAGTTCAGCAGATGAAGTGAGTCTGATTGCAAGGGGTACCACATCTTCACTGAGGGAGGAGATGAGTAGACTCATAAGAAGTTTGTCTTGCGTATCCCATGTTTGTGCCGCGGGGTTGGATATATGAGAAGTGATAGAAGTAGTGGAGGAAGGACTGGATGGCAGAAAAGATGGAGGGCGAGCGAACTCGCCGGTGATATAACCAAACAGATTGTGGCCTTGCAAGTATGGATCAATTTGTGTACGCCATAAGAGATAGTTGGAAGAATTTAATTTTAGTGTGATATAGTGATGGACTTGAGAGAGAATAACATATGAGGAATGAGGATTGAAGATTGTGGTAGAGGAGGTGGACATAGGGAAAGAATGAAGAAGCAGAATAGTAAAGAATTGTCGTTAGGCTCTTGGCTTTGATACCAAAATAGAATATAAAGAGAGATGTAAAGCTAATCTTGTATTATGTTTTCTTGTATATTTTTACAACAGAGATGTCCTCTTTATATATACATATATGATAACAACTAAAGCTAAAATCAAGGAATCAAATATTCTAAGATGACATGAATCAAGGAGTTAAATATTCTAAGGAGATGATTGTGGAAATTCAAAAAATAATATCTAATCTAATCGCTAATTATTAGCTAGTGCTAATAGAGTAATACTTTTTAGATTATATTAATTAAAATTAAAAGAATTTATAGTTTTAAAATATTTAAAGTTGACTTTAAAAAGTCAAGAATGATCAAATAACATACCCCTCCGTTACAAAATTAGATATACAATTTGACTTTTAAGATCAAACGACGACATATTAATTAAAAAGTCCTGCTATATATTGCAATAAATTTATGCCGAATTAAAATTGAGAAAATAATTATCAATACATGGGATTGATGGAATTCTAATAGAATAGTCTTATTTAATACGTCTCTCCAAAAAAAAGTTACCACTAATACTAATCAACGTTAACATTTCATAATATATATCATTTTCCTTAATTCAAAGCTTACAAGATGTCTTTCATACAACTTGATAGCCCCGAGCAAATATTAATAAAAGGCTAAATGGTACTTCTGTCCCTTCAAGTTGTCATTCACTTTCAAAATAGTCTCTAAAGTTCATAATTCGTCACTTACGTCCTTAAAGTGGTACTTTTTTTTGCGTTTTCATTCTTCCTACCCGATTTAACCCCAACACGGCCCCACAAGCCGACACAATTTCACCCAACTCCAATTTTAAATATTTTAAAATAAAATATTATTTTTAAAATAATTATAAAATACTAATTATATTTAATATTATAAAATAAATTATTAATTTTATTATTTTAAAATAAAATAAATATTTTAAAAATAGTTATTTTTAATATTTTAAAATAAATATTATTACTTTTAAAAAAATAATCATTATATTTTATATTTTAAAATAAAATAATTTTAAAATAATTATTATTTTTAATATTTTAAAATAAAATATTATTTTTAAAATAATAATTTTATTTAATATTTTAAAATAAAATATTTTTAAATTATAATTCTTTTTAATACTAAAAATAAAATAATATTTTAAAAATAATAATAATTTTTACATTTAAAATAAAATATTATTTTTAAAAGTTATAAAAATAATTATTAATTTAAGGAAAAAATATTAGAAATTTATTTTTTCAAAAATGATTAAAGTTTCATAAAAAATAGTTTAAAAAATTAAATAAGAAAATAAAATTTATATTTTTAAAATTAAAATTTTCATTTTATGTAAAACTTTAGTTTAAGAAAGAAAAAGTTAATATCTTTACCATTAGTATACGTATTCTTAATATTAGAATTTTAAAAACAAAATGTAAAATTAAAATACAAAAAAAAAAATAAAAAAGATAAATAAAAAAATTGATTCAATTTTTTTAGAAAAATAAATTAAAAGTTTTAAAAAAATTATTATTTTCAAGAAAAAAATGAGTAATGTTTTATAAAATATATATTGAAAAAAATAAAACTTTATTTTCATAAATGTAAATAACTTTTTTGAAATTTGTATAAATTTTCATAAAAACATTTAAAATTTTAAAAATTTAACTTTACTCATTTTTAAAAAATAAAAGTTTCTAATATTTTTCCTTCAAATAATAATTATTTTAAAAAATTTAAAATAATATTTTATTTTAAAATATTAAAAATAATTATTTTTCTAAATTATTTTAAGAATTTATTTTATTTTAAAATATTTAATTAAATTATTATTTGAATTTTTTAAATAATATTTTATTTTAAAATATTAATAATAATAATTATTTAAAAAATATTTTATTTGAAAATATTAAATATAATTATTATTTTGAAATATTAAAAATATATATTTTTAAAATAATTATTTTATTTTAAAATATTAAAATAATTATTTTGTGTAATTATTTTAAAAATAATTATTTATTTTAAAATATTAAAAATAATTATTATTTTAAAATTAATATTTATTTTAAAATATTAATTTTATTTTAAAATATTAAAAATTAGGGTTGGGTCAAACTAGGTCAGATCAGGTCAAACTTGTTAGAATATTTTATTTCCTTATGTGACCTCTACTATTTATGTAATTATTGGGCTTACATATTGTATTAATTTAATTATTTTATTTATGGGTTTGATAATTAATTATGTGGCCTATAAATAATATTACTGATAGTACTTGGCATAATGGCCCCATAGCTTCATAATCTTGAATGACGATTTTGACCGTTAGTTATTCTATAAATAAAATAGTTATGGTTTGGTCCCAATGGTCATCTCAAGAATTTTATACACACCTATATATCCATCCTAATATTGAGAGACACAATTGATCGAAGAATTTTACCCTTAAGCGCAGTGGAAGAGTGATACATACAAGATGGTTTCTCTTAATTCATGTAAGTACCTAATTGATTAATTGATTTTATTCTATGCAATAGCACGTTCCAATATAATTATTTAACATCTGGTATCAGAGTTGTGGTTACGCTATTGCATGGAATAAATTAATTATGTTGTTATGCTAGATTTTTTTTCTTTAATTCTACATATTCTCTTTATTGGTATAATATAGAACTATTCAATATGTTAAGGAATTTTCGAATGGAAATAAATTTTTACGAAAAGTAATTTGTAATCTGATTCGTAAATTGATTATGATTCTTCATAGCTTTCAAAAATTAATGATTATGTTTCCGTTGCGTTGTATTCATGAAATCAAATGTGAATGCTTATGATAATATTCTGTCATAATATACAAATTCTTGTCTCGATATACATAATTGTATATACATCAAGTATTATTTATATATGTTGAACATTAATTCATGTTTTATGAATATATTGGCTTATCTGCTTATGTTGATAGTTGTTTTCTTTATCATGCCAAATTAATATTTGATTCATATCACATGTGATATGTATTTGGTTTGGAATTTATGTGAATATTTTATAATCAATTTATGTTCATAATTATATATTTTAATTTAAGATTCTAGAACATGATGATATATTATTAGGGTTTTAAGTTTATATATGTAAATTATAATTTAAAACTTGATTAATATATTCTTTTAAATAAAATTGAGTTTGATCACAATAATTTACGTGTATGCGTGACTGTTTTATTGTTAAAATTAATAATCAACCCAACGGAGGATTATTAATTGAAACAAATAAAGATTAAGAAAAGTCACATAATGTTACATTTAATAAATAAAGATTTTAATTTTACCCAACGGAAAAATTAGAATTAGAATTTACTAGATGGAATTTTATTGCATAAGTAACATGTTTATTTCATTTCTACTTGTTGATGATGCGTGGATAAATGTGTTTTGCATTATATTATGAAATTTATTATTAGCATATTATTAATTGGACCAACGAAAGATTGATAATTATGCACCAACATCTTATTAAAATCTATTTTTAGGTGTTGTAAATAGATTTTATGTAACTAACTGCTTACCCTACAGTTGGCTTTATTATGATTACTTATTAATTATTGTTATACATTGTGGATTTCTTTTAGTTTTTTGAAAGCATGCTTATGAGCTTGGTTATGTTTCAGCATTGTCTTTAACTAGTATTTCTGGGTATCTCTCTAGAATTGAAACCTTGAATGGAACTAATTTTACTACTTGGAAAGAGCAAGTGAAAATTGTTCTCGGAGCTATGGATTTGGACTATGCACTACGAGTGGATCATCTTGCTCCACTTACAGCTACTAGCTCAATTGAGCAAAAGACTATTTATGAAAAGTGGGAGTGATCCAACCGCATGTCCCTTATGATTATGAAAAACTCTATCACGATAGTCATTCAAGGAGCCATTCCTCACTATGAGAATGCTAAAGAGTACTTAACTTCAGTCGAGGAACAATTTAAGGGTTCTTCTAAAACTCATGGTAGTACCCTTATTTTGAAAATGCTTACTAGCAGGTATGGTATGATGGGGTTAGTGGAGTGCGCGAACGCATTATGATGATAAACGACATGACCTTTAAATTAAAGGGTATGGACATCGCAATTTTTGAGGGTTTTCTTATTCACTTCATTATGACTTCTCTTCCTGCACAGTTTAATCCATTTAAGATCAATTATAATGCGTAGAAAGTTAAGTGGGAGATGAGCAAGTTAATCGCCATGTGCATCCAAGAGGAAAAAAGGCTTAAGGTTGAAAAACCTAATGTTGCTCATTTGACTACCACTGGATCCTATAAGAAGAAAGCTTATAAAAATGGCAAAAGTTTTAAGAATAAAGATAAACCAATTTCTACCAAAACAAATAAGGCAAATTATTCTGGTAACAACACTGAGGCAGGTCCTAAATGTCGCTTCTATAAGAAGTAAGGACATATTTAGAAAGAATGCCCTAAGTTCAGAGAATGGCTAAAAAGAGAGGGATTCCTTTCAAAGAAGACACTCTAAAAGGGGGGAAAGAACCATTAAAGTTGGCAATGGAGAGTCTATACAAGTTGAAGTTATAGGAACTCTACCTTTAGTTTTGGATAGTGGTTTCACCTTGTATCTATATGATACTCTTTATGTTCCTAGTATGACACAGAATTTAATTTCTCTATAAGATAAATTTAGATAATGTCTTTGTTGAATCCTTGTTAACAATGAATGTGATAGAAAGTACCTCTAAAAGTGGAAATAAAAGAAAAATAGATAATGAAAATTCTTCAAAATTATGGCATCAACGCTTAGGCTATATTTCAAAGACAGAATGCAACGTCTTACAAAGGATGGAATTCTTCATTCACTAGATTTTTCTGACCTTGACCAAAAAATTAAAGTAGTGAGACTAGATAGAGGCGGGGAGTATTATGGTAAACACTCTGATACATGTCATAATCCTGGTCCATTTACCTTATTTTGTCAAGAAAATGGCATCGTCACTTAGTATACAATGCCTAGTACACCACAGCAGAATGGTGTAGTTGAGAGGCGAAATCGTACCCTTATAGATATGGTACGTAGTATGTTATGAAATTTCAGTTTACCTATATTTGAGTGAACTGAGGTGTGACGCCCCCAAAATAGGTATACAACACCCATTCTGAGTCGCCAAATACATGGTACAGAAACAAATACAACTTCATTAATACAATTGTCGTGCAAAATACGACAACACATATACTGTGAGTTTAAATACAAATATTGTCTAATAGACAGTATTCAAACTCAAAAGGAGTCCTCATTACAATTATTGATACACTATTTTACAAAAATAGTGAGAACTGCTAAAACAACTTTCTAGAACCATCACTCCATACCCCGGCTAGATCCTGCTATATTCTCACCTCCTGAGAAGAAAAATGGAACAAAAAAGAAAAGGGTGAGCTCAACTAGCCTAGTAAAGAATATTATGACTAAGATAAAGAACAACAATTTATCGTTAGCCTTCAACAAATCAGACAAAATATAATGGACAACCAGTTTTAGATCAATATTCGCAGCGAAAATAACAATTCATTAGAAGATTTACGTAGAGAATGAAATCTACTATCATCTATGAATTTAAAAGTCCATCATCAATATTTTATCCCTGTAACATCAATCAATATACATCTTGCATCAAATATTCATCTTTGCACTACGGGCCAAAGATATTCATTTATATCACCAAGTTAATTCATATTAATCTCAACACCTGTTCATCTTTGCACTACGGGCCAAAGATATTCATCAGGTAATCATTCATCTTTGCATTATAGGCCAAAGATATTCATCAAGTATCACCATTAAAGACTGAGGATGATGAAAAACATTTTAGAGAACGAATCCAGTGAGATAAAAGAACAAAGATTAGAGATTCGTACTTTAGATAATCTAAGTTCAAAAACACTCTATAATAAACCATAGTGGAGTAAAATTTCAAGAAATAAGATCAAAACATGGATACAATCAAAGATAGTAATCATAATAGACATCTGGGACAAAGAAGAGAAAATTTCATTTTTCGGTGAATAGTGTCGTATTTGTGGATAGTGTCGTATACGTGAATAGTGATGTATACGTGAATAGTAACCCGACACAAAAAGGTAGAAATTCCACAATAAAATTCATACCAATATTTCAGCATAATGATATTGAAAGAAATAATATCATTTACGAAGAAAATAACATCCCTTACCTCAAAAGAACAGTATTTCTAAATGGAATATCGAATGTAATACTGAAGGAAATTAGCACTAAATAGCAACTCTCAAAGTATCTAAATACTCACAAAATACGCTCGATAATATAGAGAGAGAAAACTTATTTTTGGTGTAATTTTCAATTCTAACTAAGTACCCTATTTATAGGAAAATGCTAGAACGCCAAAGGAGACTAAATTAATAAAATATTAGTTTATTAAAAATTTTCTACGCCCCCGCCATCTTTGCCCAAAACTCAACACACCTCTAGTGGGGCCCACCAAGATCAGATTTTCTACCCCAACCAAAAGTGGGGCCCACCATATTTTTAAATAAAAATATTTATTTCTGAAACTTCAATAATTCATAATAAATAGCCCTTTTATCAGAAAAATATGAATTTTATGTCCATTCCATAGGAAATCAAATTTTTACAACTTGAGATTTAAGTTTTTCCAAATTCCAAGCGAAAAATGCAAAAATCCACATCTGAGACGATTTTAATACCTCCATTCGACAAAATCTTGATAAAGACACCTCGACATTAAATCCTTCATTTATAATCACATAAAATAAATATTTTCCTATCCTTCATTTATATCCACATAAAATATATATTTCCGTATCATATAAATCAATAATTAATTATTCACAAATAATATTACTGAATCAAATTATGACAACCCGTTAGTTAAGTAGGAAAGAGGGGCTTTTCAGATAAGGATTTCTCCTTATATGGGCGCATGATTAGGTGACCAAACCCTTTCCTAAATGTAAATTCCTTAGACATTGCTAATAATGATATCTAATAATATTATTCAAATAATATAAATTATTAATCTGATAATGGGAAATATTGTGTAGTGATAACTCCTTAATATTTCAAGATAATGAATAAAGGAAATTCAATTTTATTTATAATAAGTTGGAGTCTTACAGATTTGGTCACATAATTGTGCACCAATAAGGAGAAATCCTTATCGAAAAGCCCCCTCTTTCCTGGGAACGACCTGATTGTCATAATTGTGATTCTGTAATATTATTTGTAAATAATTAATTATTGATTTATATGATACGGAAATATATATTTTATGTGGATATAAATGAAGGATAGGAAAATATTTATTTTATGTGATTATAAATGAAGGATTTAATGTTGAGGTGTCTTATCAGTATTTTGTCAGAATGGAGGTATTAAAAATCGTTAGTATGTGGATTTTGGGCATTTTTCGTTTGGAATTTGGAAAAACTTAAATCTAAAAAGTTGTAGAAAATTCGATTTCCTATGGAATGGACATAAAATTCGTTTTTTTTTTTTGATAAAATGGCTATTTATTATGAATTATTGAAGTTTCGGAAATAAATATTTTTATTTAAAAACATGGTGGGCCCCACTTTTGGTTGGTGTAGAAAATTTGATCTTGGCGGGCCCCACTAGAGGTGTGCTGAGTTTTGGGCAAAGATGGTGGGCGTAGAAATTTTTTAATAAATTAATATTTTATTAATTTAGTCTCGTTTGACGTTCTAGCATTTTTCTATAAATAGGGTGCTTAGTTAGAATTGAAAATCACACCAGAAACAAGTTTTTTTTTTCTCTCTCTCTCTATATATTATCGAGCGTATTTTGTGAGTATTTAGATACTTTGAGAGTTTCTATTTAGTGCAAGTTTTCTTCAGTATTACATCCGATATTCCATTCAGAAATACTGTTCTTTTGAGGTAAGGGATGTTATTTTCTTCGTAAATGATATTATTTCTTTCAATATTGTGACGCCCCCAAAATAGGTATACAACACCCATTCTCGAAAATTAGCCAAATACATGGTGCGTAAAAGCAAACTACAACTTCAATAATACAATTGTCGCAAAAAACGGCAACAACACATACTGTGAGTTTAAATAAAAATATGGTCTTCTAGACAATATCCACACCTAAATAAGTCCTCATTACAATTATTCATACACTATTTTACAGAAATAGTGAGGATAGCTAAAACATCTTTCTAGAACCATCACTCCATACCCCTACTCGATCCTGCTATGTTCTCACCTCCTGAGAAGAAAAATGGAACAAAAAGGAAAACGGTGAGCTCAACTAGCTCAGTAAAGAATATTATGACTAAGATAATATACAACAAATTATCATTAGTCTTCAACAGGAAAAATCGATAGAATATAATGTACAACAAGTTTTAGATCAACAAATATAAGCGGAAGCAAAGAATCCATTAGAAGAGTCACGTAGAGAATGAATTCTACTATCTTCTAAGATTTAAGAGTCCATCATCAATATTTTATCCCTGTAACATCAATCAATAAACATCTTTTAATCAAATAATCATCTTTGCACTACAGGCCAAAGATATTCATTTATATCACCAGTCGGTCATGTTCATCTCAACACCTGTTCATCTTTGCACTACGGGCCAAAGATATTCATCAGTTAATCATTCATCTTTGCACTACGTGCCAAAGATATTCAAGAATATCATCATTTAAGACCGAGGATGATGAAAATATTTTAAAGAAAACGAATCCAATGAAGACGGAAGGACAAATATTAGGGATTCGTATAACAGTTTATCCAAGATCAATAATGCTTCATAATAACCAATTGTGAAGTAGAATTCAAAAATAACGATCAAAACATGGATACAATCAAAGATAGTAGCCAAAATAGACATCTTGGACAAAAAGGACAATTTTTATTTTTCGGTAAATAGTACCGTATACGTGAATAGTATCGTATACATGAATAGTAACCCCGACACAAAAAATTCCAAATTTGATTAAAAAGTTCACCAATATTTCGGCATAATGATATTAAAGAAAATAATATCATTTAAGAAGAAAATAACATCCCTTACCTCAAAATAACGGTACTTCTGATCGGAATATCGGATAGAAAGTCGAAGAAACTTGTACCGAACAACAACTCTCAAAGTATCAAAATACTCACAAAAATACGCTCGATAATCTAGAGAGAAAGAAAACTTGTTTCTGGTGTGATTTTCAATTCTAACCTAAGCGTCTATTTATAGGAAAATCTTTATAACGCTTGAAAGAGACTAAAATAATAACATATTATTATTTCATTTCTTTCATTCTACGCACACTTTGTTGAAAATCAAGGCCAGCCATCTTTGAACCAAATTGGCAGCCCACATGTTGTAAAACAAAAGTGGGTCCCACCCATAATTTTAATAAAAATCATTTTATTTTTCGAAACTTCAATAATTCATAGAAAATAGCCCGTTTATCAGAAAAATACGAGTTTTATGTCCATTTCGCATGAAATTGAATTCTCTACAACTTTGTAGCTTTGAGTTTTTCCAAATTCCAAACAGAAAATATCCAAAATCCATAAACGGGTGATTTTTAATACTTTCCTTCCGACAAAATACTAATAAAACACCTCAGCATTAATTCTTTCATTTATAAGCACATAAATAAATCCATCATTTATATCCACATCAAATAAATATTTTTTTATCATATAAATTAATAATTAATTATTCATAAATAATATTACGTAATCACAATTATGATGACCAAATAGTTCCGGAGAAAGAGGGGGCTTTCCAATAAGGATTTCTCCTTACTGGCGCGCAATTAGGTGACCAAAACTCTCCTTGACAGAACTTTCTAGACATTGCCAATAATGCTATCTAATAATATTATTCAAATAATATGAATTATTGATCTGATAATGAGAAATACTGTGCAGTGACAATTATTGAAACAACAATAATATAAAATATCAACGCAACAATTATTGAATCAATAAAATAAAATATTAAACAGTAACTACTGTAACAATTATTAAGTAGTGCCTTCTTACGTACAAATCAATAATTCAACAATACTTTGCAATACCGTGTGCTATTGTGCCACCACGCGTATTACTCTATTTTAACCACCAGGTAACCCAACAATGTTAACGGTAACAACTATACCGTTATTTATAAAAACTCAAACTTTGTCGTTTTCTTCATCCGACAGTTATTTCGTTATGGAGCCCACAATTGACTGCGCCGTCGTACGGATATTCCCAAAAAAAAGAATATTCCACGAACAAACAAATATTCCCCGACAAAAGGAATATTTTATAACCACTTGCTTATTTTGTAAAATTTGCACATTTCACCCATAACCAAAGCATTATATCAAATTAACCCTTATTAATTTAGAATAATGAATAGAGGAAAATTTAATTTTATTTATAATAAGTTGGGGTCTTACAAATATCATTATGCTAAAATATTGGTATAAATTTTATTGTGGAATTTCTACCTTTTTGTGTTGGAGTTACTATTCACGTATACGACACTATTCACGTATACGGCACTATTCACAAATACGACACTTTTTACTGAAAAATGAAATTTTCTCTTTTTTGTCCCAGATGTCTATTATGGTTACTATCTTTGATTGTATCCATGTTTTGATCTTATTTCTTGAAATTTTACTCCACTATGGTTTATTATGGAGTGTTTTTGAACTTAGATTATCTAAAGTACGAATCTCTAATCTTTATTCTTTTATCTCACTGGATTAGTTCTCTAAAATGTTTTTCATCATCCTCAGTCTTTAATGGTGATACTTGATGAATATCTTTGGCCTGTAGTGCAAAGATGAATGATTACCTGATGAATATCTTTGGCCCGTAGTGCAAAGATGAACAGGTGTTGAGATTAACATGACCAACTGGTGATACAAATGAATATCTTTGGCCCGTAGTGAAAAGATGAATATTTGATGCAAGATGTATATTGATTGATGTTACATGGATAAAATATTGATGATGGACTTTTAAATTCATAGATGATAGTAGATTCCATTCTCTACTTAACTCTTCTAATGAATTGTTATTTCTGCTGCGAATATTGATCTAAAACTGGTTGTCCATTATATTTTGTCATATTTGTTGAAGGCTAACGATAAATTTTTGTTCTTTATCTTAGTCATAAAATTCTTTACTGGGCTAGTTGAGCTCACCCTTTTCCTTTTTGTTCCATTTTTCTTCTCAGGAGGTGAGAATATAACAGGATCTAGCCGGGGTATGGAGTGATGGTTCTAGAAAGTTGTTTTAGCAGTCCTCACTATTTTTGTAAAATAGTGTATCAATAATTGTAATGAGGACTCATTTTGAGTTTGAATCATCCTATTAGACAATATTTGTATTTAAACTCACAAAGATATGTGTTGTCGTATTTTGCACGACAATTGTATTAATGAAGTTGTATTTGTTTCTGTACCATGTATTTGACGACTCAGAATGGGTGTTGTATACCTATTTTGGGGGCGTCACAAAACCCCTTTCCTAGACAGAACTTCCTTAGACATTGTCAATAATGCTATCTAATAATATTATTCAAATAATATAAATTATTGATGTGATAATGGGAAATACTGTGTAGTGACAATTATTGAAACAACAATAATATAAAATATCAACGCAAAAGTTATTAAATCAATAAAATAAAATATTGAACAGTAATTACTATAACAATTATTGAGTAGTGTCTTCTTACGTAATAATCAATAATTCAAAAATATCATGCAATACCGGTGTACATCTTCTTGCAACCACGCCAGACATCTTGTATTTTAACTACCGTAAATCCAACAAAGGTTAATTGGTAACAATTATGCCGTTATTTATAAAAACTTAAACTTTTCGTTTTCTTCATCCGACCGTTTTTTGTTTTCGGGCACACAAATGGTTGCGCCGTCGTACGAATATTCTTCGACAGCAAGAATATTCCACGACCAAACGAATTTTGCCCGACAAAATGAATATTTTATAACCATTTGCTTATTTTGCAAATTTTGCATATTTCACCCATAACCAAAGAATTATATCAAATTAACTCCTTATTATTTCAAGATAATGAATAGAGGAAATTCAATTTTATTTATAATAAGTTGGGGTCTTACATGAGGCATTAAAGACAGTTGTTCATATTTTATATCAGGTTCCTAGCAAATATGTCCTTAGCACTCCTTATGAAATTTGGAAAGGTAGGAAACCTAGTTTAAAATACTTACGGGTATGAGGCTGTTCAGCCGAGACTAAGATTTTTAATTAACAAATAAAGAAACTTGACTCTAAAACCATTAGTTGCCATTTCATTGGATCATATCCTGAAAGGTCTAAGGGTTTTCAATTTTACTGTCCTTCGCATTAAACTAGAATTGTTGAGACTAGGCATGCAAAATTTTTAGAGAATGGTAATTTAAGTGGTAGTGGTGAGCCTAAAAAAATTAATCTTGAAGAAAACATGATTTATGTTTCTAATCTTGTAATTCAAGAGGGTGACACACAACAACCTCCTATTGAGGCGAATGATGCCCCTGAGATATCTGAGCCACCGCCTAATGTTGAACCCCACATTATTGAAAATCATATTCCTGAAATTGTGCAACCTTTACGTAGGTCCGAAAGACCTATAAAGCCTGTTAATTTTGATAATTTTATAACCTATCTTAATGAGATTGACTATGATTCAAGTAAAACTAATGATCCTATCTCCTATAAAGAGGCCATTATGAGTGCTCAATCAACTCAATGGCTTGAAGCCATGAATGATGAGTTGAAATCAATGGAACTTAATAACATTTGGGATCTTGAAGAATTACCAAAAGGTGTTAAACATGTTGGTTGCAAGTGGGTCTATAAGACCAAATTAGATCCTAAGGTATAAACCTCGATTGGTTACTAAGGGTTTCACTCAAAAGGAAGGTGTGGATTATAATGAAACTTTCTCTCCAGTATCCAGGAAAGATTCATTTAAAATAGTCATGTCTCTAGTAGCTCATTATGATTTAGAGTTACATCATATAGATGTTAAAACTGCATTCCTTAATGGTAACTTGCATAAGAATGTCTATATGGCACAACCAGAAGGTTTTTTGGTTAAAGGCAAGGAACATATGACATGTAGACTTAAGAAGTTTATTTATGGGTTAAAACAGGCTTCTCAACAATGGTATTTTAAGTTTCACAAGGTGATGAGTAATTTTAATTTTAAGAAAAATATAGTGGCTTAGTGCATATACTTGAAGGTCAGTGGGAGTAAATTTGTTATTCTTGTTTTGTATGTTGATGATATACTACTTGCAAGTGATAACTTAAACATGTTGTATGAGACCAAACGTTTCCTTTCTGGAAATTTTGATATGAAGGATCTCGGTGAAGCCTTTTATGTTATAGGTATTGAAATTCATCGAGATAGGTCTCGCAAGATATTAGGATTGTCCCAAAAAGCTTATATTGACAAAGTTCTTAACTAATACAATATGCAAAATTGCTCTCCTACTGTCGCCCCTGTTGTTAAGGGTGATAAATTTGGCTCATATCAATGTCCTGAGAATTAACTTGAACGTGATCAAATGAATCTTATTCCCTATGCTTCTGTGGATTGGGAGTATTATATTTGCTTAAGTTTGTACACGTCCAGATATAGCGTATGTAATTGTCATACTTGGACGTTACCAGTCAAATCTAGGTTTGGATAATTGGAAAGCATCCAAAAAGGTTTTACGCTACTTACATGGTACAAAGAATTTTATGCTTACATTCAGAAAAATAGATAACCTTGAAGTTGTTGGTTATTTTGATTCTGATTTTGCTTAAGTGTAAAGATAAAAAGAAATCTACATCAAGGTACATCTTTATGCTTTCAAGAGGCCCTATTTCGTGGAGAAGTCATAAGCATGAGTTAACTACCACTTCCATGATGATGACAAAATATATGTCTTGTTATCATGCTACTTGTCACTCTGTATAATTAAGGAATCTTATTTCTGGAATTAAGATTATAGATTCCATTTCAAGGCCATTAAAAGTATTTTGTGATAATGATTCTGCTGTTAGTTTTTCCAACATCACCATTTCGAGTGGTGCTGGACTATACCTCGACACTAAGTACTTATTTGTTAGGGAAAGAGTTAAAGATCAAAGCGTTGTCATTAAGTATATTAGTATGCATGATATGTTAGCGGATCCACTTACGAAAGGCTTACCACCCAAGCTTTTTTATAGCATATTGCCGGCATAGGTTTAACTGGTAGTCTTGATTAGTGAGTTATTTTGATGTAAGACAACAATTTTGAGCTTATTGCTTTGAACTTCACATTATGTTTATGGTTTGTTATTCTCTTTATTGTGCACACTTGAGAATTTATGAGCAAATAGTTATGTTTTGGACCATATGAATGAGTTTAATCTTTTACCACTTATGTAAACTCTATTCATACCTGTTATGCTTAATGTTAATCTTTGTTCTGATAAAAGTACTAATGGGGATCTTGTGTTAATAGTGACACAGAGATTGTATTAATTCGCATTGGTGTTTTTATTTGAACAAGATGTAGATATTAAATTAATACTTGACCAAATTAATGATTATAAGCGTTATGTTTTGTATATAAATAGTATTTCGGCCAAGTGGAAGAATGATAGAATATTTTATTTCCTTATGTGGCCTCTACTATTTATGTAATTATTGGGCTTACATATTGTATTAATTTAATCATTTTATTTACGGGTTTTGTAATTAATTATGTATTTTTATAAATAATATTACTTGATAAGATTACTTGGCATAATGGGCCCTAGGGTTTCATAATCTTGATGGACGATTTTGACCCTTAGCTATTCTATAAATAAAATAGTTAGGGTTTGGTCCTAATGATCGTCTCAAGAATTTTATACACACCTATATATACATCCTAAGATTGAGAGAGAGACAATTGAAGATTTTCAACCTTAAGCGCAGTGAAAGCGTGATACATACAAGATGACTTCTCTCAATTTATGTAAGTACCTAATTTATTAATTGATTTTATTCTATGCAATAACATGTAAGCGCAAAAAAAAATGTCACTTTAAGGATCTAACTGACAAAAAATGAACTTTAGGGACGACTTTGAAAGTGATAGACAACTTGGAGGGAACTAAGTGTCATTTAGCCATTAATAAAACATCAGTTAGCAATCACAAATTTTATTTTATTTTTATGAGTTGTATCAATTTTAAAGTTTAATATATCGTCGTCGTTTGAAAAATTAAATTTTATCTCTAATTTTAAAAGTTTAATATATTATCCTTTAAAAAAAATTAGGAAAATGATATTTTCACATTATTTTTTTGATATTTTCATATGTAGGGCTCACATATTAGCTAATAAAAATTCGACACATCAGCTAAATGTGAAAATATTAAAAAATAATGTGGAAATTTCAATTTCCAAAAATTAAATTATATTTCTAATTTTGAAAACAATAATACTCCCTCCGTCCCATGATAAAAGTCTTTATTACTATTTTGGGTAGTCCCATGATATATGTCATTTTTCCTTTAATAACTAAACTTTTACACATATTTTTCTATTATACCCGTAGCATTAAATATCTCATACTTTTTTATTCTAATTCTCTCTCCATATTTAATGACATTATTATGGATAACAATAAGTCTTCTTATTACGAAAAATTTTGACAGGGATTATTGATGATCTCAAAAAATGTGTAGTATTTATTCTAACAGGAATTTTTACAAAATATAGTGTTTTAAGTGTAATTTTGGGAAGTCTGTATAACCTGTTTTTGTATGTGTATCCAAATTACATCTAAAATACTATACTTTGTAAAAATTCCTGTTAGAATAAATACTACACATTTTTTGGAGTCACAAGCAAAAAAAAAAAAAAAAAAAATTTGCATGTCCAATAATCCTGTCCAGCTTTCCTGTCTGTGTAGAAGCACCGTATGAATAATTTTGTCATTTCATTCATCTTTTTAATATGCATGAAAAGTCCACGAGACTTTTATCCGTCCCTATTTTTTAACTCTTTTCGTGAACTGTGAGAGGAGTAAATTTTAGCACGAAAATAGAAGAAAATCTAAAATATTTGGACAAACGTATGATCGTTAGATTGTCCTTTTTCTTCTCTTGAGAGAAGTCTCTCTCCAACCCTTATTCGTTGACTCCACATGTAATCTCTCATAATCCATCTGGTTTTGATTTCATTATTCTGAATTTTAGGTTTCTTGTAACTAATTTTAATTTGCAAACTTTGTTACTGTTTTTCTGTGGTCTTTGAATTCTCTGGTTTAAATATGTATAGTTAGTTTTATACGTAGATCTATATCGGATTAGTATCTTCTTAATTCTGCATTAGCTGAAGGAAAGTTGTTGATGATCTAATTAAGATATTCACACTCTGTTTATGAGATTTCATCAAGTATGGGTGTAAATGTGCGTCTGAGGTTTTAAATGAACTTAATTTTTGGTTGTGTATTTGATTTAGTATTTTAGTTTGATTTTTTCTGAGGAAAATTTGGGTGTTTTGAACTGTAAAAATCTAATTCAGTTTTGTATGTTAATCTTCTTTGATACGTGTGTAGTAGCATCTTATTAGGCAAAAACATTGTTTGTGATTTTTACAATAAGTCATTTTATTGTATTGGAATATGTCATGTTTATTCTTAATTTACAAGTTACTACTCCCCGTCTGACGCAGTGGCGGAATCAGAACATATTTTAAGGAGGGGCAAAATACATCAATAAAAAAAATTTATTTATTGACGCTTGAAGAGCTTCTTTTTTCGGTTGTATGCAGTGAGAGCGGTAATCAGTCCCTGCGAAGTCTGCATAGTTTGAAAACGCCTCAAAATTTGTTCGTTTTCAATTGTTGAAAAATATCCTTCTCAATATAAACTACCGATCGCTCATTCATCCACTGCTCGTCTCCCATTTTGTTACGCAAGTCGATCTTAACAATTTTCATCGCAGAGAATACTCTTTCAACGATGTGATTCTTGGTAAATCGGTAAAACCAAAGCCAACTCGATCAATCGATATACCAATGTAAAAGTCATATGTCTTCTTGTTTCAATCAAACTTCTTAGCAAGACTTCCCAAACCCAAATTTTCGATCTCAAAAATTGACTATCGATCGCATCGCATATCATAAATGTAATTTTCAAGTTGATCCCCAAGTATCATGCGATCAACAATGAGAAGTCTTCGGATAAAGCTCAAAGAAGAGGCGGAGTAATTTATTTTTGTCAAATTGAGAGAACGAATCCCTTGGATCAAGGCGTGATATGCATAAAAGTAACTCATGTTTGCTACAAAAACGATTGTTCATCTCTTGAACAATTGAATCAACAACCTACATTGTAATAATGAAAATTAAAAAAGATAAATTTTAGATAGGAATAATGAAAAAGAGTTATAGAGATTATACGACACAAAAAAATTTCAACACGATAATGATGAAAATTAGTAATAATTTGTCCATTGCGCCTGCTACGACCGCGGGGTCTCATGTTGTCTTCCATATTAATTATTGGGATCGCGTTCTTCTCACAAAATATATTGAGTTCAAAAATTTCTCTCATTCTGCCTCCCTAAAATCTTGTAGTCGAGCTTTCATTACCCCAATCAATCTCACAGCATGCACAATGTTTTGATCTTTTTGTTGCAAGGCAAGTGACAAATCATTTGTGATTCCCAATATATATTTCATCAAATGCATCACAAATACAAATTCATAATTCTCCATCTTATCAATCAAACTTATGGCTATACCGCTATTATCATCAGAAGCACCATCATCATGCACATTTTCAAGCACTTGTGTCTACTAAGTCCACATACATATAAGACGGATTATTGTTATGTAATGTGACCCCAAACGACAGTATCTCTGGGCCGCCTTAAACCGATTTCTTGATTTTTTCCTTTACCACTAAGTATCTCTCCCTTTTCCAAACACTCCACGATCCTATCATGTTCAAGCTGTCTAAGTTTATCTTTCCTTTTACATGATGCTCCAGCCACATTCACAATCATAGTAACATATTGAAAAAAATCACTCACAATACGGCTGCTCTTGGCAACAGCAACAACAACTAATTGGAGTTGGTGAGAAAAACAATGGACATACCTTGCATTTGGATTTTCTTTTAAAATAAGAGCCTTCAATCCATTGAACTCGCCTCGCATATTTGAAGCCCCATCATATCCTTGACCTCTCAACCTCGATAATGACAATTTATGCTTTGCAAACAATTCATCAATAGCATTCTTCAAAGAAATAGATGACGTGTCAGGCACATGTACTACACCAAGAAACCTTTCAATCACATCTCCATGGTTGTTTACATATCTCAAAACAACTCCCATTTGCTCCTTTATTGAAAAATTTCATAATAATTTCATCATTCACCAATTATTTAAGAAAACAGAAATTAAACAAATTCTAGCTAATCTAGATAATTAAAAATAAAATCAATTATTCCTAAATTAATAGAAAATCAATTAAATTAACAGAAAATCAATTAAAATCAATTATTCCTAAATTAACATAAAATCAATTTTTATTCTTTTTCTTATATCCCTAAATCTATTTGTCATCATCAAAATTACATAAAAAGTGGAGACCTAATTAACAGAAAACATTAATAGTATGCATATTTAGGCTAAATTAAAATTAATAGTACCAAATTTGAAAGACATTTAGGCTAAATTAAAATTAAAAATTAGTTAAATTACTTACCAAAGTCCAAAGCAGAGTAGCAGTGGTTAAGTGAAGGCGTGAAGCAGATCAGCAGACAGCGGTGTGCGGCGGCAGCAGTGGTGGGCGCAATGGAGCTGTGGAGGCGAGGGGCGAAGAGGGAACTGGGAAGACTGAAGAGATGAAGAGAGGTGACTGGCGAGAATAATTGTGAAACTGTGTAAGTGTTAAGAAGCCAGACCTAATAAAAAAAAAAAATTTAAATTTTTTTAATGAAACGACGTCGTTTCATGCTAGTTTAAAAAAAAAACTGAAGAAGAGTCTGCTTTGAACTGCTCGTCTGCTCGCCGCCCGCCAGTCACTGTCAGTTGCGGCTGCCGGGCCGCCGGCTGCCCCCCAGCCCCTGCTGGCCTGCTCCCCGCCTGCCGCCTGGACCGCCACAGCGCCACCCCTACCGGGGCAGCTGCCCCCCGCCCCGCCTAGTTCCGCCACTGGTTTGACGTGCTTGTAGCTGTAACAGTTTGTTGAATAATATTTTTTTTGAAAAACTCTTCAGTCAACCTTAGATTTTGAGCGTCTCTTTCCAGATTAATACAATTGTTAATTTTTGTTTAACATTACTCTTTCATTCTTAATTGTTTGGAATTGTCTTTTATGAGGGAAAAAATAGTCCTACCTGTGCAAAGCTGTATTTCATCTTCTCACATGTTCTACTAAATATTTCATTTTTCGACGAGTATATTGATTCTAAATACATTATTTGTCGATATCTGTTTAGGCTAAAGTTGTAGCTATGGCTATAATAAAATAATTTTGCATTAACTATGCCTGTTTAGGAGACCGAGGAGGCTATTTGGTTCAATTCCTGAATTAAACATCAGTTTTTTTTTTCTCTTGTTGAATGTAGGAACCTCCAAAGCAGAACCTTTTCAGCACTAATCCATTTGTGACATTTAAGCAATAGTCAAGATGGTAAGTAAACTCGTTTTGGTTAATTTTAAGACTATTCCTTGAATTTAAATATAACTAATGTTATCTCATCACATGATCTTTGTTAAGGTTAGTTTTAACTTTTAAATGGCATGGTCAAAACTTAAAAGCATCCTGCTACTGCTCCTTCATCCTCATCATTTATATTAACCTTTGTAAAAATGTGTACACTTAAATATTTACTGTTGTTATTAATGAATTTTTTCTTATAAAAAGATAGTTGCTGTTGAATTATTTTTAAAGTTCTACCTTTAGAGAATGTGTTGACTACCAAGGATGAAAATTGTTGGTTCCTGGATTCTTATCTAATCATCCTTTACACTTCTTGTTCCCCTATTAAGATATACTTAATGGAATTTAATGCATTTTAGGAAACTAGGGAGAATGAAGTACAAATTATGTAATGTGTTGCTTTTAACTTTCAAATCCAACATATATTTTTCGGTAAGTTTACATGTTTTCGGCAATTTCCTTAAGTCAGAGATAATACTAATTCTAGGGTATTGTTGTAAAATATAATCTAAGCAAACAATTAAGAGAGAATAAGAGAACTATTTCATTTCATTCTCAAGTATGTTTTACATCAAACAAGATGCCTCTATTTATAGGTTTACAAGGATGGAGGGGGAAAGAACCAAAAATAAATATATACATGTATTAAAGAGATGCATGTATTTGAATGGTACATTGGATTAGGATATACATGTTTTAAAGAGATACATGTATTTAAAGGATACATTGGATATTCACAAATGTATGAATTCATAACACTCTCCCTTGAATAGCAATTGTACTAAGAATATGTCTCATTAAAACCTTATTAGGAAAAACCACTTGGGAAAAAACACAGTGAAGGAAAAAGAGTACATAATTCTTTTCAATAATACGCTTTAAATACTGCCTCATTAAAAACCTTGTCAAGCAAAACCAGTGGGAAAAACCTTAGCAAAGGAAAAGAATACAATGCGTATTTTACTCCCCCTGATGACAACATCCTTTGAGATATTTGAAATGCCGTATTCCAATCTTTTGTACAAACTTTTCAAGTGTTGCAGTAGGAAGGGTTTTGGTGAACAAATCTGCAAGATTGTCACTCGAACGAATTTGTTGAACACTAATGTCGCCTTTTTCTTGAAGATCACGAGTGAAGAAGAATTTAGGCAAAATATGTATTGTCCTATCGCCTTTGATGTATCCTTCCTTTTAACTAAGCTATACAAGCAGTATTATCCTCATATAATGTTGTTGGGATTTCCTTATTAATTGGAAAGCCATATGCTTCTCGAATATGTTGAGTTATTGATCTTAATCAGATACATTCATGACTTGCCTCATGAATTGCTAAAATTTTCTGCATGGTTAGAAGAGGTAGCAACTAAAGTTTGTTTTACAGAACGCCATGAAATAGCAGTACCTCCATATGTGAATAAATAATCTATTTGGGATCGAGCTTTGTGGGGATCAGATAAATATCCTGCATCTGCATATCCAATGAAATCTAATTTGGATAAATTTGAATAATATATGCCCATATCCATTGTCCCTCGAAGATATCGAAAAATATGTATAATTCCATTCTAATGTCTTCGAGTTGGAGAAGAACTATATCTTACTAATAAATTTACAACAAATGATATATTAGGTTTTGTATTGCTAGCAAGATACATTAGTGTTCCGATTGTACTAAGATATGGTACTTCAGGACCAAGAAGTTTTTCATCATCTTCATGAGGTCGGAAAGGGTCTTTGTTCACTTCTAGTGACCTTACAAACATTGGTATACTAAATGGATATGATTTATCCATATAAAATTGTTTTAACACTTACTATATAATTTGATTGATGGATAAAAATTTCATTTGCTAAGTGCTCAATCTGTAGGCCTAAACAAAATTGTCTTTCCCAAGCCTTTCGTCTCAAATTCTTTCTTTAATAAACTCATGAATAACAATCATGACAAATTCATATTCAAATCTTTTTATGAAAACACATGGGCATATAGGATCATTTATTTAACTTGATCGAATAAATTTTTCGAAAAATCTTTATTATATGCTTTAGGCAACTTAAATCCTTGAGGGATTTTCATATAGATATCATTATCAAGTGATCCATATAAATAGGTAATCAAATATAATATAACATCCATTAGACTTCGTTTCAAGCTTTTCATTTATTCATTTCGCTTTTTCACTAATCAAATATCGAATATAATCGTGCATCCACCATAGAGGATGTTTCTTCATAATCAATACCCCAGTCTTTGGGTAAAACCTTGTCTAGCCCAATGCGACAATCTTCCAGAGCTTTATATATCACAATCTCATTTTGTTCATTTTTTTTTTTCACAAATACCCATTTATATCCCAAATGGTTTTATATCATTTGGTGTACGCTACTTCACTATTATGTCCAAAAATTCAAATTCAATATAATTTTCAAATTTATTTAAGTTTCTTAAGTCTTTTCCACTTTGACCAATCTTGTTTAATCATTTCTATGTTTGAACTACATTCTTCTACCTTTATTATGTAGGTTCAAGATCCTCATTTTCTTCCATAATAAAATATCTCTTTAGAAGCCCGCCACTACATTATATGCAAAAATATCATCGTCTAATTTATCTCGGTTCCATCTTTTTCTCGATATGACATAATTTACAACAATGCTACTATCACATAAAAAAGGGTCACATAATGCTCATATACACACACATGTATACTGTGGGCCCCCGCCTGACATGTGGGGCCCGCAGTATGCATGTGTGTATGTAAGCATTATGTGACCCCTTTTTATGTGATAGTAGCATTATTTCATAATTTATTGAGATCTCTTTATTTTCATTAGTTTCAGGTACCTGGATGTCTTCTTAAATTTTATCAATTATGTCAAATGTCTCTTCTGGAGCTTTTATTTTCTCGTTCTGACCATCTTGAATATTTGCTCCTTTTCTTTTTCGAGAATTTTTATAACCGATTTGTATCCCACGCTTCTGGCGTGCATTAGACTCATTAGCAATAACATGTTTTCCTTGAGGGACATCAATTCTAATAGGAGCATTTGCAGCTGGTATATGAGATTTAGTTACTCTCTTTAGGTCAGTGAATGCGTCTGGCAACTGATTTGCTATATTTTGCAAATGAATTATCTTTTGAACTTCAAGTTCACATTGTTTTGTGCGAGGATCAAAACTAGATAATGATAATACATTCCAAGAAATATCTTTTTCCAGCTGCTTATTTTCTCTACCTAATGTCAGAAAAATTGATTCATCAAAATGACAATCGACAAACTTAGCCGTACATAAATCTACTATTAACAGTTCTAGATATTTAATTATAGATGGAGATTTATATCCAACATATATTCCTAACCTCCTTTGAGGACCCATCTTTGTGCATTATGGTGGAGAAATTGGAACATATACCGCACATCCAAAAATTCTTAGATGGGAAATATTTGGTTCCTGACCATGAACCAATTATATGGGGAAAAATTTATAATAACTTGTTGGCCTGATGCGTATCAATGTTGCTACATGTAAAATCGCATGTCCCTAAGAAGAAAAGCAATGGCCTTGCAATCAATTCTAGGCGCTTAATAAATGATTCAACTAGACTGTTTTGTGTATGAACATGAGTAACATGATGTTCAACATTAATTCTTACAAACATGCAATAATCATTGAAGGCATGTGCTCGCAAACAAATTATTTGTGCAAGTAATCTTGCAAATGCCAAATTGCGAGTTGATAATAAACATACATATGACCATCTAGTTGATGCATTTATCAAAACCATAAAATATCTAAATGGTCCACATGGTGGATGTATGGGTCCACATATATCACCCTAAATACGTTCTAAAAATGCAGGGGTTTCATACCCAACTTTGGCTGGTGACGGCCTTATAATTAATTTGCCTTGGGAGCAACCAATACATGAAAATTCATTAGATTGAAAATTTTTCTGGTTTTTCAATTGATGACCACATGAATTTTCAATAATTTTTTTCATCATTATTGATCTATAATGGCCCAATCGGTTATGCCAAACATTAAAAGTATTAGTAAACTTCTAGTATCTAGAGATATTCAGTATCTTTTTCATTCATTGTCTCAATATGATATCCATTCAGATGTATATCTATAAAACTTAATAGATTTCTTTGACTTTGTACAGAATAATTCATCCTCTATTATAAATTTTGTTCCTCTAGGGAGGAAAATATTGGCTCTTCCAGAACTCTCAATTAATTTTGTACTTTCAGATATTGTATTGACATTGGCTTATCCTAATGTTAAGTGAAAAAAATATTTCTTGTCTTTAATATAGTGTGTTGTAGCACTGTCTGCTAGACATATATCTTCATCATTTCTCTTTGATCTAGTCAGATGAATTTCCATATTTTCTTCAATAAAATAAATATAAGTAAGAAACTTGCAAAATAATATAAGATAACATTATAAGATAACATATTTTATAATGACAATACACTAAAATGCACCAACAAACTAAATAAATTATAAAAATCATTCCTGGATATTTCCATCATTAATCAAATCCTCAATTCTTCCTTAAGGAAGAATAAAACCGGCAACATCCAGATGCGTCATATCAATTTTGCCATAGTTGAAATCATCTTGAACAAAATTTGTTTCAACACTTTTACCTTTATCATTCAGCGATGCTTGATAAAGGTCAACAAGATACGACAGGTACGAGACCAATGACTTTTCATGCCGTATCGATAGCAAATATTGTCCATATTCTTTTTACTTTGTCCACCATCTTTTTCTTGTATCTCTGTATTATTCTGGTGGTTATCTGTATTCTTATTGTAACTATGATTGCGATTATGACGACATCTTCCACTTCCACATCCACGACCATGACTGGAGCCGCAACCACGACCATTAAATGATGTCGCAATCACTTCAGGGAATGGAACATAACCAGTTAGATAGGATTCATGATTTTTCATCAGTAGCTCATTATTTTGCTCAGCCACAAGAAGACATGAAATCAGTTCAGAGTATTTTTTAAAGCCTTTTTCACGGTATTGCTGTTGCAGGAGCACATTTGAGGCATGGAATGTAGAGAATATTTTTTCTAACATATCTGCATCAATAATACTTTCTCCACATAATTTTAGTTGAGAACTGATTCTAAATATTGTTGAGTTTCTACTCACTTGCAGTTTTAAAATCTTGCAAACGTAGATGCATCCAATCATAACGAGTTTTAAGAAGAATCACTGTTTTTTGGTGATCATATCTTTTTTTCAGATTTTTCCACAGATCAACTGGATCTTTTACTGTGAGATACTCAGTTTTTAATCTTTCATGAAGATAGTGGCGAAGAAAAATCATTGCTTTTACTTTATCCTGGTTGGATTTTTCATTTTTTTTCTTTGATTGTGTCTCCAAGACCCATAACATCTAAAGAATTTCAGCATCTAGAATCCATGATAGATAATTCTTGTCAGTAATATCAAGAGCCACAAACTCGTGTTTTGTAAGATTTGACATGATGAAAACTAAAAGTAATCAGTTGACAAAATAAAATTACCTGAAAATTGGATCTTTGAGTTTTGAGAAGATGAAACCAGCATGGTATCACAACTTGAAAGATTAGAGACTCGTGCTGATAACGTGTTGTAAAATATAATTTAAGCAAACAATTAAGAGAAAATAAGAGAACTATTTCATTTCATTCTCAAGTATGTTCTACATCAAACAAGATGTCTCTATTTATAGGTTTACAAGAATGGAGGGGGAATGAACCAGAAATAAATATATATACATGTATTAAAGAGATGCATGTATTTGAATGGTATATTGGATTAGGATATACATGTCTTAAAGAGATACATGTATTTGAAGGATACATTGGATATTCACAAATGTATAAATTCATAACAAGTATTATTATTTCCTTGAGTTCTTTTTGACATTATCACACATCACCTACTATTCATGCATTCACAGCTTGACCTAGCACACTCAACTTGTAGATGCAACAATGTGCACCCATAGCTTGGTCAACCTTCTAGTCCGCCTTTAATTGATTACCGGGGAAGACACCTTGTGGAAATATAAAAATAACATGTGAAAACAACACCTTTAATAATAGTATATACTTTAATTTACCTCTAGTGGATTAAATAATTGGACACAGTTTTCTAAAAATTTCCGTCTAGGTCCGATTAATCCCCACCTAGGCGCTAGGTGGTCCTCTACCGTCTTGATTTGGCCTGCCGTCTAGGCCCCCTCATAGGCAGAATCAAACCTCTACTTTGAAGCTCTACAATACTTAAGTGAATTTGTTAAGCCTTAAAAAGAATATTTATTTTTAGTAATATTTCATGTAAAATTTTAAGAAAATACATATACTATATGTTTTGTATAGTATAACAAGTATATACAATAGAAACATAAATAAATGAGATTGACTAAGTAAACGCCTAGTCCGCTTAGGAAAATGCGTAGGCACCACCTGGGCGGCCCCTCCACAGCGTAGGTTCGCCTAACAATTTTTTGAACGTTGCTTATACAATGCTCAAAGATTCAAGAAAGAGAAAAAAGTAAAATACAAAGAAAGCACTACTGGTATTATGTACAGATGGGCGAAGAGTGATACTGTGTATGAAAACAAGGGTGTGTAGATCAGAGGGTGGACATGAGTGTATATTGATATCATATTACCTTATCACTGGAAGCTAGAGATGCAGATATGCGAAGTAGGATCAGAATTACAATATTGAGTTGAGTCTTCTTCTTTGTAGATTTGAAAATCAGAAAGAACAAGACAGTTCAAAATAGTTTCTCTTACACTGTTAGCAATCAATTCCGGAATTGGCGGAGAGCACATTCAATTTGATGTGTGTGGGAGTGAGAGAGAGGAGTAAAATCTGACCGTATTGCAGATATTGTGATGAGAACAGTAGTTGTAGTTAATATTCATGGATTGGCTATAATTACAATGTTTTTTTTTAAAGTCTGTTGCTTCAATGCGGTAAAAGCTTTATGGAACGGTTAGGTGTGCTTTTTACACAAATTAGATTGATAATAGTTGCACTTGGAGGGTCAGAAAGTTAAGTTTTCTTGGGGAAGATAGAATTTATTTAGTTTGTTTTATTGTCTAAAAAAAAAGTATTTTGCATTTTAGCCCAAGAAATTTGTAAGACTCGTGCAGCTTCTCCTAGATTATGTCCTTCAGCTAATGTATTTTCTCTTAGCTTTTCGGTTCAGTTTTTAATAATTTTTGGTGTTGATTTATCCCGTAATGTAAAGTAGTAAAGCATTGACGTTATCGTGGTGTTTACTTTTGCTAATAGGCTTCTGCTCTAGTGCTTGTTTCACGTTGTTTGGCTTCTGGTCTAGGAAAAGTTTGGTTGGAGTTCACACCTTTCCTGAGTACTTTATATCTCTTCATGTAAACTGGTATAAATCAAATTAGGAATCATAGACTATCAGTTATCAGTGTACATAGGGAAAGAAACTCATCTTCACATTCCGTGATTCTTATACATTACTCACTAGTAAAGTGTCTTTATTAGCCATTATGTCCTGAATTAGGGGTTAAAGGCACTGTCAAACATGAGGAAGTGAGCTCTAAGGATTAAGACCTGTTGCGACTTTATGGTATGATTTCTTAGTGTTGGCATGCACTTGGAATTTGTAACTGGCTATCCTATTGCCTAGCAGGAAAAGATTGACCTCCGATTCAGGGCATACTAATGGCAGTGGTCAAGAATAGTCCCTTCCTCGGTTTCTTCTTGCTTTCTCTCATGATTAACATTATTTCCTTCCTCTTGTTTGACTTACCTTGGATAGTGCATAAATAATGATCTTTACAATGCATTGAATAAACAAGGCTTATTGCCTATTACCTCTGGTGTGTTTGCCATCATTAATGAAGTTGACCTTCTTCTATTCAGATATTTTTGTTTCTGTAGTGCACTTACTTCTGCTTTGGGATTAATACTTTAATCAGATGGTAGATCATTATTGGATTTCCTTCTTTGTGGTGTTTTCCTGTCTTATTGGAGTATTTGATGCTAGTGCGGGTGATGCTGACTGGGTATATAAGTAAGTCTTTAGTCTCCTTCTCAATTTATTTAAATAATATAACTGTTTTCCTATATCTCTCTCTCTTTTTACCTTTCCTTCCACTTACGGAAAAGCTTTGTTGAGTGGTCTTTCAGCCTTTTATGACCATTACCATACATTTGCACATTGCAACTGATGTCATGAACTGCATGCTCTTTGGCAGCGAACAGTGGACTGAAATTTGATACTCACCGCCAATCAAACAACTTTTTATTCTGAAATAATATACGAGTGAATATAATGGGTTAACCTCTCGAGTTGGATGTGTTGGTGATGGATTGTTGTCCATTTATTTTCTAGTCTGCATCTCATTCTTTCTATTAATTTAGAACCCCAAAAGTTTGTAGTAAATCTTTTTATGTGGTTACATGGATGGTATAAAGTGCAATTTTGTTTGGTTCTGATATTCTTTGGACACTAGGTCTTGTGTAGGACAATGCAAACAGACAGGATGTGTTGGGGAAAGATGCTTTCCGCACTGCAATTTCTCATCAGCAGGTGACTCTCTTGATGGCCCTTGGTACGTGCAAGAACCTCTTTATTTGCGGTGGAAACAATGGGATTGCCAAAGTGATTGTCGTTACTATTGCATGCTTCACAGAGAGAAAGATAGAGCAGCATCTGGTCTCGCTCCTGTCAAATATCATGGTAAATGGCCCTTCAAACGTGTGTACAGGATTCAGGTTTGTCAACTTCAGTTTTATACCTCTTCGTACCTCTAATTAAATCTGAACGAGTTTTTAAGGTAGTATGGGTTTAAACTTTTTGAGTATACATATGGAATCCTTTCTTGCAACTATTCAGGAGCCTGCTTCTGTAGCTCTTTCTGCACTCAACCTCGCAATGCATTTCCAAGGCTGGCTGTCCTTTTTCATCCTTTTGTACTACAAGCTGCCCTTAGAACCAGTTAAGAAGCCATATTATGATTATGCTGGTCTATGGCATATCTATGGGCTCTTAGCAATGAACTCATGGTTCTGGAGTGCTGTATTCCACAGTCGGTGAGCTCTTCTGCATCTTTTGATTTCACGCATAGATTTATGTTTAATCCATAGATTCGCCAGGCAAGGATAGAAATCAAGTCGAGTCAATAATCATCATTTTTGTACAAGTTTTATTAAGAAATACTTTGCTATAAAAAAAATTAACACGTATGCATCAAATTATGTTGAGCATATTTTTGGTACTGTTGTGCAGGTTTTGAAATGATAAAAGAATTAATTGATATAATGTTCGTACCTAATCTAAAGCATCTTTTGATTTGCAGAGATGTGGATTTGACTGAAAAGCTAGACTATTCATCTGCTGTTGCATTGCTCGGATATTCACTAATTGTGGCGATTCTAAGAAGCTTTAACGTGAGGCTTGAGGCTGCCAGAGTAATGGTTGCTGCTCCGTTGCTTGCTTTTATAACCACACACGTATTGTACCTCAACAATTACAAAATGGATTACGGTATGAACACCTTTTTCCTCGTTCATCTACACTGAAAAGCACAAACCTTTGATTTATTTATTTTTCAAAAAAATTCTCGTCAGTACTTATGGAAAATACTGACTGCTCAAATTGCGGTCATGTTCTGTTTGTTCTCCTCGTTGGGCTGCTGTTAATTTATACTCCGGGTCATTCCAAAATTAGAGATTCATTTTTACTTTTCCAGATCAATTTACGAAATCCAAAATTTCAAAATCGGTACAAGTTTATTCAATTTTAGTATAAAGTATAAACAAATATTTCTTCCGTTCCAAATTAAATGCTCATTATTGACTTTTGAAAGTTAATTTGAGACATTTTCAAACTCAAAATTGAGATTACTCTTTAAAAATTATGAAACAATAGAACTTGCAATGAATAATACTTTTTAGATAGTTTATAATATTTATAAAGAATCTTTGTCAATTTTGAGTTTAAAAATCTCTTAAGTTGACTTTAAAAAATCAACATTGACCAAATAATATGGAACAGAGTGAGTATAATTATTGTATAATAGCTAAACAGTACAACGAATTATTATATTTGATACTTGCAAAACCTTAATGAAATAATATTAATTATGAATTTTATGACCCGACTTTCGGAGAGTCGAAATGTATCTTTAATTTTGGAACAAAGGTAGTATAATATTTACTCTTAACAAATGTAATTCTTTAATTTGACAGGTTGGAACATGAAAGTGTGTATTGCCATTGGTGTTGCACAGCTTCTTATCTGGACAATATGGGCTGGCGTCACTCGCCATCCTTCCCGTTGGAAGTTGTGGTTTGTAGTTGTGGGAGGCAGCCTTTCAATGCTCCTAGAGATATATGATTTCCCTCCATATGAAGGATTCGTGGATGCTCACGCTATTTGGCACGCCACCACCATTCCCCTCACCTGCATTTGGTGGAGCTTCATCAAAGATGACGCTGAGTTGCGAACATCCAGCCTCATCAAGAAGGTAAAATAGGACTATTCCAAGACAATTTATGAACCCATACGGCAAATAGGAATCCGACATCATGGACTCTTGGGCGGATATCGAAGTTCAAGAAGTGCATTCCTTTCCTTTAGTCATCTTAACTGTCATTTCGGGAAAGGGATAAATATGCTTTGATTAAATGGAAAGCCATATACATTTTGGGGGTTGGATCTTGTGATTGAATGTGAAATTTGTAATAGTACCGAGTCTTTTTCGATAGTAGTGAGTTGTATATTTGTATTGTTGTGACAATCCAGGGCTGCATGAGCAGTTAAGCACACTTATATTCCAAACAGATTTAAGCTCCTTGTAATTCAGTTGATCTCGGGTTCAGGCTCTGCTTTGTTGCACCTTCCGGTCAATTCTTCTCGATGTACACATTCAGCAACAAAAATATTACATTTTTTAGCGATACAATAATATTTGTAATACTCTATTATCTCCTTTCAAACTTGTCTTGCTTCCAGAAATCTTCATTTAGGTATTGATAAGAACATGCTATATTCAAAAATAAAGTTTGTACAACTAAATAAGACCATAATCGTTTGAATAGAAACCCTATTTAGATACTAAGGAAGATACTGGATGTGTTATCGATAACTATATATAATAATAACTATATATATAATAAGGCCTATAAGAAAGATACTGGATGTATTATACTTTCAGCTCAGCTGAAAGTACTATTTCAGCTGACACATCTGTGGTCGTCCATTGTATGCGCTGACAGATAATGGGCTGACATATCTGTGGCCGTCCATTCAAATCTGATTATTACGCTAATGCTACGTTTGGATTGGTGGAATAGGAGGGAGAATGGAATGAATTATTTCGTTGGAATGATAAAAATGTTGTTTGGTTTGTTTATTTCATCGAAATGATGTATTCCTCCTGGAATGATAGTTAACTTAAAATTTTAATTTTCATTCCTTGAGGGGTGGCCAGGAATAAATCATTCCATCCATTATTTTTAAGTAATTGACAAATATACCCCTAAAGATATAATAGGGCTTTTTACACATTCATTCGCGATCGATCTGGGAACGACGAGAGAGAAGGAGTCGAGGAAAGGAGATACAAATCTCCAATTGATTGATCCAGCAGCTCTGAAGGCTCTCCAAAACCCTCACCATCATATCGTCTCACAAGTCAGTTTATTCCTTCTTTTTTTGGCAGCCTATTTGCATATTTATACTACTCCATGAAATTTGGCAGCCTATTTGCATATTTCTTCGTAATTTCCAGATCCATCTATGTTCTTACGGAGATTTGGTGATACATGATTGGAAATTGTGTGTTCAAGCTTACGATTGCGGATCCGATCGGTTTTGAATCGGATTTGCTTTGCGAGACCATACCAAAGTTTTTCTTTAAGCAAATCCCATACGATACCACACATACCATTTTTCTCACTAATTTCATCTGCCATTGATCATTGATTCCTATCAGTTTAGTATAATTTTCCCAATTATCGATTCCCGTTGCCTCGATTTGTTATTAAAATTAGCTGATATTTAACAATTCTCGATTCGATTCCGTTGGTTGTTGATCACTATTAAGTAATTTCTTCCTGCTACATACTAGGGTGTTTGTGTTTGGTTGGAGGGTTTTTAATAATTTAGAAATGAGACTACCAATGGCATCTCTTTTCTGGGAATTTATATCTATTATTTTCCCAGATTGTTGCCTACTATGTTTTGACATTTTTTATTGCCTATAATTTATTATCTATGTTCTAGAATTTCCTAGATCCTAAAAGCGAGGGAAGATATTTGATGTTCTAGTCAATGATATGAATTTTATCTGTTGTGTACATTTTATTCTTGCTGTTAATGGGGATTGGTTGTAGTAGTGTACAAGATGATAACTGTGGTACTTGGTCCTTTTCTTTTAAAGGGAAACAATAATTTGATTATTGTGTAACATGTTAGAAATTTACTATTATGGTACAAAGTACTCCAAAATTTAGTATAATTTTGTTAATGCCATTAATAATTTGTTATTAATGTTTGGTTGGACTGTTTCATTATTGCTTTCATTATAGTATGTTTCTTGAATTTGTTTTGAAATTATTTTATAATATGTTTATTGTTTGAGTTTGCTCTTACTTTTTCAATTGAATTGCGATCACGGCTCAAATCGTAGATTAGACAAACAGAAGAGAATGAAGAGATTAATTGCCTTTTTTTTTTTTGATTGCCGAAATAGTTGCCATGGTTACCTTATTCATGCAATTTGTTATATCTATGGCACGACATAGACATATGAGAGCACTTAATCGACCAAAGTACACCCTTTCTTGCTCGAGCGGTCTAAAATTTATGAGGGAGCTAGTGTATGACAGTGACATTACATGCCACAATTACCTTAGAATGGATAGGGCAAGTTTTACCAAATTATGTGATGTTTTACATACCACAGGCAAATTTAGTAGTACAAAGTACCTTCAAATAGATGAACAAGTTGCCATATTCTTGTATGTGCTAGCCCATCATGTGAAAAATCGTGTCATAGTATTACAATTTCGTCGATCCGGTGAGACAATTAGTAGGGATTTCAACAACGTACTCAATGTCGTGATAAGATTGGAAGGTCAACTTTTTAAGAAACCGGAACCTATATGTGAAAACTCTACTGACGATAAGTGGAAATGGTTCAAGGTATTTCTTTAACTTAGATATTTGTTATCCTACCAGAACAAGCTTTTTTTAAATTACATATTTATCATTATGTTTTTGAAAAAGATAAGTATTTCTTACTAGGGTTGTCTAGGGGCTTTGGATGGAACATACATAAAGGTTCATGTCCCTGAAGAAGATAAACCTAGGTATCGAAATCGAAAAAATGAGATTACAACTAACGTGTTAGGTGTTTGCTCCCCGGAGATGCAATTTATCTATGTCTTACCTGGTTGGGAAGGGTCCGCTGCAGATGGTAGGGTACTTTATTCTGCAATGCATCGTAATCATGGTTTGAAAGTAAATCGAGGTAAGAAATAAGAAATATCTTAATATAATTTCATATGTATAGACTTACACTAACAAAAACAAGCAAACACAACCCCATTTAACATCCTTTTTTATTTGGTTAAGGTAACTACTACCTTGTAGATGCTGGATATACCAATGGAGAGGGCTTTCTTGCACCTTTTAGAGGTCAAATATATCATTTAAATGATTGGTTAGATGGACATCGACCTACGACTACCAAAGAATTGTTTAACATGAAGCACTCCTCAGCTAGAAATGTCATAGAAATTGTTGTTTTAGCCTTCCTTCGAAAAGATGGGGAATTCTTAGAAGTCCTTCATTTTATCCTATTCGAATACAAAATAAAATAATTGTTGCTTGTTGCCTAATGCACAACTTTATAAGGCAAGAAATGGCTATTGATCTGTTCGAAGATGAGGAGATAGAAGTCAACCATGAGGAAACTAAAGTTGATGAAGACTACATCAATACAGTTGAGACATCCCATGTGTGGACAAACTTTAGAGAAAATCTTGCCGTTGAGATGTTTTATGTGTGGAGGGCTGACCATATTTTATGGTTTAAAATTGTGTTATTTATTATTAGTAGTACCTTTCAATGCTTATTGTATCGAATAACTGGCTATTGACCATAGTTTATAGTTTAAAATTGTTTTATATTTAGTAGTTTGAGATTATTAACTGGCTTAGCTATCTCCTTTTTTTAATGATGGCAACTGGTAGCTAGGCTTCTTTCTTTTTATTTTGAGAAAAGATTGATATGCCATTTAAACTTATAAATTGTGGGTGATGCTTGATTTATGAAGACCCCCTTTTCTATCCTTTGGTTTGGCTATAGTTGGTTACTTGTCAAAATATTTGTATAGTTTGTTTTGTTTTTTAATGAATGAATGAATGATAATATGCAAATGAAGTTTCTTTTGTTTTTATACTCTTGACTTTACATGTTTTACACAGTTTCTGTTAGAAGAATCATGCCAACTAGAAGTACATACGGACCCAATTAGCTTTTGCAACATTTGTGGCTACTAGTATGTATATTTGGACTACTAGTGTATGAATTGAATTTATGATTCAATATATGAATTTATGAATTCTGCATTTCTCTCACCGAGTCAGTTTTCTAACTTTCTGCCTCTGAGTCAAGACTCAAGAGTAAATATATTTGGCCAGACTCATAAATTCATTTATTGAATCATAAATTCAATTCATATACTAGTAGTCCCAAGTGGTCAGTTGTGGCGGGCACTTGCATTTCCATCCTTCTGGTTCATAATTAGCATATTGGAGTCCCAAGTGGTTAGTTGTGGTGGGCACTTGAATGGCAATACATGGCCTGCAATGCCCACATCTGTGATCACAATTTGGTGGTCTTGACCCAAGCCTGCTCATCCCTTTATACTCCATTGCTTTTGATTGATCATATATACTAAGAAATGTTAGTATAATAACAATGAAAACTCAATAGAGAAAAAATATATTCAAATCAATGTGTAAAAAATTACTGTAGTTGAAAGATAATTACCTTGCTGATGAGCAGTATGATCAAATGGTGCAAAAGGCAGAGCAACTGTAGATTTATATACTATATGAATTAAATTTATGATTCAATATATGAATTAAATTCATATATTGAATCGCCTTCATGACTCCTTTCTGCATACTAGTAGTAGTAAGTAGTAAGTATACAATTTATGATTCAATTTATATTTGGCCAGACTTTAATTTATGATGGATTCTCAAGTAAATGATGAAGCAAAGGGGGCAGGCAAGAGTAAGCACAAATGGGTTGAAAATAAAGATGACAAGCTTGTGGAATGTATGCTAGACATATTAAATACTACTGGAACTTTATATAGGGCTGATAATGATTTTAAGCCTGGGTTTTACTTGGCCATTGAGAAAACATTGGCTGAGAAATTGCCTGCAGCATGAATAAAGGCAAAACCACATATTGAGTCAAGGTTGAAAACATTGAAAGCTGAATGGGCAGTTGTATATGATATGCTGCATGGAAAAGACAATAGTGGATTTGGTTGGGATGTTGAAAATCATGTGCTTGAAGCCTCTAAAGATGTCTGGATTCCATATCTTAAGGTAAGTCATTTTTTAAGATTCGAAGCATTTAATTTCTAAGGTAATTCTCATACAGTAGAATAATTCTTATGTTTTAAGATTGAGATGTTTGAATGTATGATCAGAGTTTTTTTTAATTACTGTGTTATTTTTTTCTCTTACTTGTTTTAGGTGCACCAAAAGAGAGCAAAGTGGCAGAATAAGACATTTTCACATTATTTGGATCTCTGTGTTATATTTGGCAAGGATAGAGCAACTGGAAAAGATGCTATATTGGCTGCGGAAATGGCCGAGTTAGATGAAGAGATCCAAACAAATAATGGAGATGATGACTTGATTCCAACTCGCAGTGAGGAAATATCTAGCAAGTCCTCTAGTTTCAAGAAAAGGAAGAGAAAATCAAGTTTCGATATTGATTCTAAATCTGCCATGGAGAGGGCTGCTACTATTCTTGCTGCACAACTCGAGAAATAATCTGCTCAATTTGCTAACTTTCTTGGATTGGAGGCTTCATTGAATGAGCAACGGAAGAATCTCAGTAATGCGTTGAGTAATGTGCCCGGTCTAACTGATAGTGAGCGTAACAAGGTCATGTGCAAGCTTGCTCGTGAGGAGGAGTAGATGGTGGTCTTTTTTAGCCTTCCCGATGAGCGAAAAGAGGGTTTCGTCAAAGATTTATTGAGTGGAGTGTTATACTAGTTATTTAAACATTTTATTATGTTACTTATTGAATGATGATATTGGGATTTTGTTTAGGATTTTTTGATGGAATGCATTACTACTTGATTAGACATTTTATTAAGTTGTTGGTTGTTAAATGAAATTATGCATTATGTTATTGAATTTTATCATCACTTTATATTATTTAGTGGGGTGTTATACTAGTTGATTTAGTTTTGTTGGTTGTATTTTATTTTACACTACTTATCTTTAGATTTCATCAATTAAAATAAAGTTAATTCTAGAGAAATAAAAAATATATAAAAAAAGATAACTTACAAGTAAGAAAAAAAATTATAAAAAAAAATTATATGAAAAGTATAGTAAAAAAGAAGAAGAATATAATTATAAAAAAAATCTAGAGAAATATGTGTTAAATTTTTAATATAAATTGAATTTAAGTTAAATTTGAACATTTAGGGGTATTTAGGTCACTTTCTAATTATTTATTTCATTCTTAGATGTATTCATAACATCAACCAAACATGTACATGGAATATTAAAAAATCATTCCATTCCCTTCCTTATTCCATTCCCTCATCTATTCCATTCCCCACTCTATTCCATTCCTTTAATCCAAACGTAGCATAAGGATGGAATATATTGATTATTACATCAAGGATTGAATAAAGGAGTAAAGGGATATTCTGGCCGTAGGTCAAGCCCATCTCCTTCCGTTAGTAAGAGTTGCACTGGTCAGGCCTAAGCCTTATTCAATCTCACCCCTTAAATCATACAATAAACAACCATAGATCTGTTAGCCTGAATAGTGTATCTTCCATCCTCAATTAATCCAAGAAGTTGGTATATACATGCATGAAATTTCATAAATCCATAGTACTCTCAATAAGCAAACTCACTAAAGCCCTAAAACTCATTACTGTCAACAGGGGCGGATCCCCTTGGTTTAGTGGGGTCAAATTTGAAGAAAAAATTCTTAATAAAAAATAAAAATATAATATAATAAATTAAAAAATTAAATAATGGTCATATATTATTTATGATAACATTTTTCGAGACTCTCATAACTTGAAGTTGTTGCATGATAGTCTCATTTTCAATAACTACAAAAATATCATGTTTGTTATAAAATTATAATATATATATATATATATATATATATATATATATATGGATGTCTAGATTCATTCCTCCCATTGTAATGATCCTTGATCTTTTTGAAACTCCCATGTTACTTAAGTTTTGAAACTCATGACCTTTGAGTTTTGAAACCTCCAAATATTAATGTTCATGTACTTATATATAGTAGTATTGTAAAGAGAATGATAGAGGTACATATATACTATAACTTACATGAAAATACAATGAGAATGCTCTCTCTTTTCTACTAATCATCATTGTTCTTAATATTTAGTATAATCTTTTATAACACATTATCAGCACGAAGCTCTACCCAATTTTGGGAATTTTGTGAAGAAAAAAAGGTCCTCTCAACTCACTGTAAGTATTGTTTCATTACAATTAAATTTGATATACATATAAACATTTTGTTTTACAAAAGACGCGTGAGACAATAATGATAATGAACAACTCTGAAGTTTCTAAGAATACAAATTACGTAAGTACACTACTTTTGTGATGTAGTAGTATTAGTATAAACAAATAATCATTCCACCTCTCAATTCTCCCACTTTGAAAGTGACTAGAGAAGGGTAAATATTTTTATTGTCTTCTTATAAATTTATACTTAGTTATTTAATTTCTTACGTATTTATATATTTATATAGATGTCAAATCTTATGAATTTGAATTTTTTGTCCTTTATATATATCGAGAAAGAATTACTCGTCATGGACTCTTGATACTGATATTCATATAAAGACAACTTTGGAGATATAATTAAGACTGACAAACATGCATCCCTGTAGGATCATGCAAAATCAATTATTTTTATTCGCCATCATCTCCATGAAAAAAATATTGATAAAGACATATTAGAAAAAATATTTATTATATTTCATGCCTCGAATATGCTCCTGTAGCAGCAATATCGAGAGCGTTAGTTCAGAAAATATTCCCTGAAGCGATAACTGAAATTATATTCCTAAAAGTGATATCATTTCTTCCAGTGACTGAACAAATAATGAGTTTTTGTTGAAAAACCAACAATCTCGCCCGATTGGTTCTACTCTATTCCTTGAAGTGAATGGAATCTCATTTGATAAACATAGAGGAAATTATGGTTGTGGGCATGGAAAGAACTATCAATATAGAAAATGGAATGTACCTGTCGTACTCCTAAACATTTGGTAAATTTGTACCAAGACACCATAAAAGAAAAGGAAATAAAATTAAAATATGTTATAAAATTATAGTGGATGTCTAGATTCATAGGATGTCTATATTCATTCTTATCTTGTAACTCCCATGTTAATTGAGTTATCAAACTCATGTCCTTTGAGTTTTATAACCTCCTAGTATTGATGTTAGTATATATATAAATAATATCATTTGTAAAAGGAGTTAGTGATATACAAAATATTATGCAAATACTCTCTTTGTTCTTGTCATCTTTGTTCTCTTGATTTTAGTAATACTTTATAATACGTTATCAGCACGATTGCTTCTCAATTTCGTTTTGAAGATAATCATATTTGAAGGAGAAGGTATATATATATATATATATCTATTATCTAATGCAGTTGCCTATATGCTCATTTTTATTTTAGTATATATGTACATCACTTATATACAACATACTGCATAATATATTGCATGTCATACAATGATTACATGTGACTTACTTACTTTGTATGATATTATAGCAGACTTGTTTTGTTGTCAACAGTTTTACTTTAGTCACGTTATATGCTAATCAGCAGTATATTACTACAACATACAAATCATTGTAATTTCATGAATGTAATAAAATATATGATTTTCCTCTTACTTGCTTGATGTAATTACTGAATTTACGGTTCAAACTTACAATTAAATGAATTTAATCCCTCTTATAGGTTGCACCTTGCCCCCAGATCATTTCAATTTCAGTTCCCTATTTCATTTCTTGACCGAAGGCCGAAACTATTGAGGCTTGTCGAATTTGAAGAAATCTAGTAAGCCTTTGGGTGTGTTATGAAGTTTCACAGTTAGAGAGAAAAGGGAGTGACACACGGAATGAAGAAGGAATCGAGAATGTTTTCTTTCATTTGCTTAACTTTTTCTCAGAATTATCGGTATAGTATAAGGCTTAGTGTCTTTATGTTATGTTTTATTAGTGACATTTCATGCTTATACTTGACGTAGTATATGGTTAGTTACATAACCTTTTGCCACCTCCTCCTTTATCTCTCTTATGCCTCGACCTCTTTATTCCAAGCATTGTTCATGACACACATATGCCTTTGCTAAAGTAAATATGCTTTTGGAGTCAGTGGTACTGATGATTAAATTCTTCTGAACAAAACTTATATAGAACACTTGTAAATCAAAAACATTAAGAACTAATTAACATAGATAAACTTTGTGACTTCAATTTGTAATTTCTCAACACATCAAGCTTCACAGAAGCTATTATCCTAGCTATATATTATATGCTTATATAATATTATATTATATACTTATATAATATTTATAGTCAAATATTTATGTATATGTATAGATGTTTATTATGATACGTTATAATAAACTAAATTTCTAATGTTTTTTTTTATATTTTTTTGTATGAAGTTACAATGACAAACATTGCCAAACTTGAATTCGTGGAACTTGATATTACGGGTAAGAATTATTTATCATGGATCCTTGATGCCGAAATTCATCTTGATGCCATGGGTCTTGGAGACACCGTTAAAGATGGTAATGAAACATCTAATCAAAATAAGGCAAAGGCCATGATTTTCTTACGCCATCATCTCCATGAGGAGTTAAAATTAGAGTATCTCACAGTAAAAAATCCTCTTATTCTTTGGAAAAATTTGAAATAAAGATATGACCATCAAAAGACAGATATTCTTCCAAAAGCTCGTTATGATTAGATGCATTTACGATTGCAGGATTTTAAATCGAGAAGTGAATATAATTACGCAATGTTTAAAATCGCCTAAATTGAAATTATGTGGAGATAATATCACTGATGGAGATATGTTAGAAAAAACATTCTCTACTTTTCATGCCTCGAATGTGCTCCTGCAGCAGCAATATAGGGAACGAGGTTTTAAGAAATATTCTGAACTGATTTCATGTCTTCTTGTGGCTGAACAAAATAATGAGCTTTTAATGAAAAATCATGAATCGCGACCAACTGGTTCAGCTCCATTCCCTGAAGTGAATGTTACGAGATATAATAATAATTATGGTCGTGGTCGTGGTCGTGATCGTAATAGAGGTCGTGGTCGTGGCCACGGGCGAGGAAGTTTTAATTACCGCAACCATGATACCAAATCTTCAAAGAATGAGGAGAAACAAGAAAAGGGGAATAATATAAATAATTGAGATACCAAGAAGGAAGAAAATATTTGTTATCGGTGTGGAATGAAAGGACATTGGTCTCGTACCTGTCGTACAACCAAACATCTTGTTGATTTATATCAATCCTCATTGAAAGGAAAGGAGAAGAACATAGAAATAAATTTTTCTCATCCACATCAAGATAACGATGAAATCTATTTTGATCCTATGGATATGACACACCTTGACGTTGCAGATTTCTTTACTAATGAGCAAGTTAATATTCCTTGTAATGAAAATAATTAGTTAAGAATTATGTTAGTCCTTTAAGTGTGTTTATTTTATGCTGATGTATTTCCTTTCATGTTGGTTTATTTAATGTATTTTGTTTTCTTTGAATTGTGTTATTAAATATATATAATATTATGTCTTATTATGAACTTATTATATATTTATTCCTTTTATGAAGAAAATATGGATATACGTCATGCTATACATGAGCCTAATATCAATGGTGGAGATATATGCTTAGCAGATAGTGCAACGACACATACCCATTCTCGATACATAAGCATATTTTTCAAATCTAAGAATGATGAAAGCAAAAGTGAATACAATATCGTGTTCAAAGAGACTTGATCAAGGCTCTGGAAGAGCCAATATAATGCTTCCTAGTGGAACAAAATTTATCATTGATAATGCTTTATTTTCCACTAAATCAAGGAGGAATCTGCTAAGTTTTAAAGATATACGACTTAACGGGTACCATATTGAGACAACCAATGAAAATGGTATCGAATATCTTTACATTATATCAAATGTCTCTACTGGAAAACAAATATTGGAAAAATTACCTGTTTTATCTTCAGGTTTGTACTATACAAGTATTAGTACAATTGAAGTCAATGCAATAATGAACCAGAAGTTCAATGAACCAAATAATTTTATTATTCGGCACGACCGATTAATCATCCTGGATCAATAATGATGCAAAGAATTATTGAGAATTCACATGGACATTCATTAAAGAACCAGAAGATTCTTCAATTTAAGGAATTCTCATGTGCTGCTTGTTCTCAAGGTAAATTGATCATTAGACCATCACCAGCTAAAATTGGGACTGAATCCCCAAATTTTCTAGAACGTATTCAAGGAGATATTTGTGGGCCTATTCACCCACCAAGTGGACCATTTAGATATTTTATGGTTTTAATAGATGCATCTACAAGATGGTCACATGTGTGCTTATTATCAACTCGCAACCTGGTGTTTGCGAGATTACTTGCTCAAATTATTAGATTACGAGCACAATTTTCGGATCATACAATCAAGGCTATTCGTCTTGATAATGCTGGTGAATTCACATCCCAAACATTTAAAGATTATTGTATGTCACTTGGGATAAATAATGAACATCCTGCTTCCCATGTTCATACTCAAATGGTCTTCTTTCAATCATTTATTAAACGCCTCGAGCTTAATTGCAAGACCATTGCTCATGAGAACAAAACTTCCTGTCTCGTTTGGGGACACGCTTTATTTTACATGCAAGCAACACTTATTCGCATTAAAGCCAACATCATATCATAAATTCTCCCCATTACAATTGGTTTTTGGTCATGAGCCGATATTTCCCATCTAAGAATATTTGGTTGTGCGGTATATGTTCCAATTTATCCTCCACAACGCATGAAAAGATGGGTCCTCAAAGGAGGCCGGAATATATATTGGGTTTGAGTCCCCATCAATAATTAAATATCTTGAACTCTTAACAGTGATTTATTTACTTACGATTTTTGCCGAATCGTCATTTTGATGAGACTATGTTCCCAAAGATTAGGGGAGAAATTAAACAATTTGGATAAAGATATAACTTGGAATGCATTGTCATTATTGAATTTTGATCCTCGTACAAAACAATGTGAATAAGAAGTTCAAAAGATACTTAGTTTGCAAGATATAGCAAATCAGCTACCAAATGCATTCACTAACTCAAAAGGAGTAACCAAATCTCATATACCAGCTGTAAATGCTCCAGCTCGGATTGAAGTCCCAATAGGACAATCCGCAAAAATTATAGCAAATGAGTCTAAGGCACGCCAGAAGCGTGGTAGACCAATCGGTTCGAAAGACAAAAATCCTCGAAAAAGAAAAGAATTAAATAGACAAGTTGACATTATTGAGGAGGAAAATATTCATGAGGATATAGACATAGCTAATCATAAAACCCCAGAAGAGGTTCAGGTACCTGAAAATAATAAAAATGATGAGATCTCGATAAGTTATGTCTCTACAAAGAAAAGATGGAACCGAAGTGAGATAGTTGTTGACAACAGTTTTTCATATAATATATCGCTTGATATAATTAATGAAAACGAGGATTCTGAACCTAATTCTGTCGAAGAATGTAGACGCAGAAATGATTGGCCAAAATGGAAAGAAGCAATACAGGCAGAATTAAATTCACTTGCAAAACGTGAAGTTTTTGGACCTGTAGTCCAAACACCCGAAGAAGTAAAGCCAGTTGGATACAAATGGGTCTTTGTGCGAAAAAGAAATGAGAAAAATGAAATCGTAAGATATAAAGCACGACTTGTGGCACAAGGGTTTTCACAAAGACCTGACATTGATTACAATGAAACATATTCTCCTGTGGTAGATGCCATTACATTGCGGTATCTTATTAGTCTAGCAACTCATGAAAAATTAGATATGTGCCTAATGGATGTTGTTACAACTTATTTATATGGGTCAATTGATAATGATGTTTATATGAAAATCCCTGAAGGATTTAAAATGCCTGAAGCATATAATTCAAATCCCCGGGAAGTTTACTCAATTAAGTTGCAAAGGTCCCTATATGGGTTAAAAGCAATCGTGACGCATGTGGTACAATCGCCTTAGTGAATATTTATCAAAGAAGGGTATAATAATAACCCTACATGCCCATGTGTTTTTATGAAGAAGTCGGAATCCGGTTTTGTTATCATTGCTGTGTATGTTGATGATTTAAATATTATTGGAACTCATGGAGAGATTCCAAAGACAATGAATTATTTAAAGAAAGAATTTGAGATGAGAGATTTAGGAAAAACAAAATTTTGTCTCGGCCTGCAAATCGAGCATTTAGAAGATGGAATTCTCATTCATCAGTCAACTTACACAGAGAAGGTCCTTAAAAGATTTTATATGGATAAAGCTCATCCATTGAGTACCCCAATGGTTGTTAGATTACTTGATGTGAAAAGGACCCTTTTAGACCTCGTGAGGATAATGAAGAATTACTTGGTCCTGAAGTACCATACCTCAGTGCAATTGGTGCATTAATGTATCTTGCTAATAATACACGACCTGATATAGCATTTTCTATAAATTTGTTAGCAAGATATAGCTCTTCTCCTATCCGGAGACATTGGAATGGGGTTAAACATATTTTTCGTTACCTACGAGGAACTATAGATATTGGATTATTTTATTCAAATAATGATAATCATAAATTAGTTGGATATGCTGATGCAGGATATCTATCTGATCCACATAAAGGTCGATCTCAAACAAAGTTATCTTTTTTATGTGGTGATACCGCTATATATCATGGAGATCTACAAAGCAAACATTAGTTGCCACTTCATCTAATCATGCTGAAATACTTGCAATCCATGAAGCAAGTCGAGAATGTGTGTGGTTGAGATCAATGACTTAACATATTCGTGAAACATGCGGTTTATCCTCCAGCAGGGGAACTCCAACCATTCTGTATGAAGACAATGCTGCATGTATAACTCAATTAAAAGGTGGATACATCAAAGGAGATAGAACAAAACATATCTCACCAAAATTCTTTTTCACGCATGACCTTGATAAGTGTGGTGACATTGATGTTCAGCAAATTCGCTCAAAAGATAATCTAGCAGATTTGTTCACCAAAGCATTACCAACTTCAACGTTTGAAGGACTGCGTCGCAATATTGGAATGCGACAACTGAAGGACTTAAGGATACATTCATAAGGGGAAGCCAATATGCGCTGCACTCTTTTTTCCTTAACCAAGGTTTTTTCCCATTGGGTTTTTCCTGGTAAGGTTTTTAATGAGGCAGCTTTCAATGCGTATGGCTATACAATAGACATCCAAGGGGGAGTGTTATAAAATTATAGTGGATGTCTAGATTCATAGGATGTCTAGATTCATTCTTATCTTGTAACTCCCATGTTAATTGAGTTATAAAACTCATGACCTTTGAGTTTTATAACCTCCTAGTATTGATGTTAGTATATATATAAATAATATCATTTGTAAAAGGAGTTAGTGATATACAAAATATTATGTAAATACTCTCTTTGTTCTTGTCATCTTTGTTCTCTTGATTTTAGTAATACTTTATAATAAAATAAATTTTATTGCTCATAATGATCCTTAAGATCCCATGAATTATTTTGACTTTTCAAATGGGGTGGATTTAACTAATTTTGATATCTATGATTTCCTTGTTGATGTTGATAGAAATGTTCATACCAATTAATTATTTTTATTTCATTGTATTATGGCATTATAATAAGTATTTTTATTATATGTTTTATTTATGTTTCAAGTAATAAAGTTAAATTTATGTTTTTGCATATATAAAGATGTATGGGCCAGAAGCTCATCAAACTTAATTAAAGGTTCTAGAAGAGCGATTATTCATCAAACTTAATTAAAGGCTCTCGAAAAGCGATTAAAATGTTGTCAAAGGGTACAAAACTTTGTATTGATGATTCTTTATATTCTTTTGAGACAAGCAGAAATTTGCTCAGTTATAAGGATATACGTTATAATGGTTATTATATTGAAACCAATAACGAAGGCAGTGAAGAATTTCTTTATATTACTTCAATAGTATCGGGACAGAAGCTCATATTAGAAAAACTGTCTATTTTTTCTTCTGGTTTATATTATACTAAAATGAGAATAGTTGAAATGAATGTTGTAAAATACTAGAAGTGTGCAATACACGAGAAGTGTTTAGATCCAAAGTGTGACGCCCCCAAATTCGGGTATCTTCTAACCCGATATATGGTGCTACACGGTACTCATAACTATACAATCATTCCATTGAAATACAACATAATGAATGTAATTACTATCTTCTTATTACAATCAAAGTATAATCCTTCCCAGGTTCATAAATCGATTACATCGTTTGTTGTTCATAATGTATAATACATACAAACATACTAGTCTATTACACGATGGTTAAGTATCCATCTTAGCCTTGCCCTTATCTCTCTTAGCATTCTCAGTACGTTCATCCTTAACTGCAATCATATAATTCATGCAAGAAGTGAGCATAAAAAGCTCAGCTAGTTTTAACAAAGGATAACAGTAATACCACATTCGTGAATTATATGACAATTCATACATAACTGAACAAATAGTTATGAAGTATTATGAAACAATAATACTTTAACATTTCATATCATCAATTCCCAAAGTATAGAATAGATTAGGAATTACGAACCCACGATAGACCATGAGCGAAAGAGCTTTCTGCTTTTATACTTGAAAAGGATATCACAAAGACTAAGGTTGTACATCCGCATTACTTACGAGCACTTCTAGGTGATCAGCCTATAGTACTCTATGTTGATCAACACTCATTCGTTAAACGTATTTACGTTTAACATTTGCCAAACTCGTTAAGCCTATAGTACTCTATGGTGATCAGCCTATAGTACTTTTGTTTGTTCATAGACAAACCTTACCTTCACATCCGTACCAATTACTTGGCATAGGATAACGTTAACATTTCTATATAGAAAGATATGAATATCAATCAATCTATATCTTACGAGTAGTCTAGCCGAGTTAAATCTGGCATTGACCCTTTCTTTAAAACCAGTCGTGCAATTCAGTACAATGAATCACATAAAACTTGACTAACTTGAAAGTCGTCGTTGCGTTTAAGAAAACTTGCCTTTCAAATCTTCAAATAACTTAATCGACCGACCACAACCTTTTACAGAATCTACATGATATATTCACATAGCTTAATCGTAATTAGCTATCAAACAATTATTCACATTGTTCTACCAACTTCTTTCTCTTCTATGTCTTTGTTAACTTAATATTATTAATAAAGTCAACTCGACTTATTACCCTTCATCCCGGCTTATTAATCAACTTCCGTTTATTAACCGGACTCTATCATCATTGGCAAAGTACCAACGTTATTTCCCGACGAGGGTTCATTGATAACACTTTGTGTTCTTTGTTCATACATTATTAACATGCATTCAATTCCTAAGTTCAATACCATATACATTAGTATAAGTAGTATAAGAATAGTTGTAATACACTTATGAAGTGCTTAAACTTTACTCTTCTAGGTCTCTGACCAATTGCAGTTCAAACCTAAGTCATCTATCAAAAACCACGCACTTGCCATGCATGGAACTTTCTATTCAAGACCATATGGCTGCTTAGTTAGCAGACCTTTTCTTCGGTTTTGGCACTGCAGAGCGAGACTCCCTTATACCACCGATGGCTGCATGCTGTTTTCTTTCCAAAGAGTCTATTACATCGTATGTCAGTGACAAGCGGCATGACATTTTTACCTGCTTTCATCTGGCCATATGGCTGGAGACCTCGATACGATTTTCTCCAATGTAAAAATTTGGTGAGATTCTCGGAGCCATAACTTCTTCGTTATAAGTTCGATTTGGTTCGTTCAAAAGCCTACACGTCATAAATGACATACTCTACGCGTTCATATAAGAATTCAACACTTTCGAATCCGTTAACTCAAAATTCACTATTGAGTTCATTTTCTAAGCGTTCGTAAACGTTAATGAGCGTTCAATGCTCGTTTTCTTCGTTTTAAGTCAGAATCCGACGATTCTTGAGTCCATGACTCTTAAATACCCTATCTCACGTGTTGACATTGAAAAACAATATTTTCAAGTCTCACGGCAACTTTCGACTACCAATCCGGAATTTCAACGTTTTCGACGTTTAACGTCTATTTCCGTGAAATTCACCATAACTTCGTTACTAATGTTCTCTAAGCTAAATCACATGGAATACTCCATGGACTTCATATCTACATCCTAACCAAGCAGGATGCACATATTAATGTATTGATGGAGTTCAATTGTTTGTCAACAATCAACCTCAACAATCATTATCTTCATGATTTAAAACTATATCAACCCTTATGATTTTTATGATCTCATGACTTATAGAGATTGAATCTATGGTAAGTCATTCTTATTCCCCTATACAAGCCATACACCACCCATTTATGATTCTCCATACTAAAAGAAAATCAAAAGAGATGGAACTACTATTAAGGAATATTACCTTAACGATCTTTGTGTTCTTGATAAACTTCTAATGAAAAAGCTTCAAGGTAGAAGAATGGTTTAAGTCTAGCTCTTTTTCTCTCTCAAATATGTTGGTTGAGTCTTGGAAAAATATCAAATGGCCAACATAGGCTTCCTATTTATAGGAAAATAAGAGGAAGGGCTTTTTGGTCAAATGTCCCACCTCCTTACTATTCACTACTTCATCACCAAGTAAAATACTTGGTGATCAAGTAGATTATCTTTCTTGCACTCCAAGTGGCCGGCCCACCATGCTCATGGGTCATCCCCATGGGTTTTACCCATTCGGTGACCCACCGGTTCGATCCACAGTTCAGTTTTCTTGCATTGGGCTTAACCAATCTAATATTGGGCCTTGACTTGGGCTTAACACATTAATTCATTGGGCTTGCCTATATAATTGATTGGACTAAACATAATCCAACTCAAATAAATTATCATTAAGTCTTAACTTAATTTTATAGTACTAATCGTATTCCATACGTATAATTCACGTATTCTCTCCGTATAATACTCGTACTATAATCGTATTGTACTCTGTATTAACTCATCGTATTATACATAGATACTAAATAGTATCATCCTAGTATAACACACATTAACAATAACGAAATTCCTTCTACGCATTACATTTCCTTCTCGGAAATCATTCTACTCAACTCTTAGGTTTTAAGTCCGCATGCAAAAACTTCATTTGCCATAAATGAAATATTCTCAGATATTTCATATCATCTCAATATTCTATCATTACGCGTTTCTCGGAATTTCAAAATAATTCCCCGAACAGAAACGAATGAATAGTGTTTTTACGGAAATTTCTCGGAATATATTTATTTTCGTCTTGGAAATTCCAAACAATTAATTCTAGCACGTAGCCAGATTACTAACCCCATTAGCACATTCTAGGTCATAGAATGACCTTCACATAGCTTACTCACAAAATAAATCAATTAAATCCATTTAATTCACATAATCAAATAAAAATTTAATTATCATAAAAATTCGATTTTCTCGGGCGTTACACAAAGGTTTTTATGATTTGGAATGATCGTATTGATCATCTAGGATCAATAATGTTGCGTTGAATTATTGAAAACTCCCATGAACATCCCTTAAAGAACCAGAAGATTCCTTTACCTGTTGATTATATCTAAGTAAATTAATTATCAAACTATCACATTTAATTATTATTATTTAGTGTTTATCTTTCTAAGAAAAAATTCAAGGTGATCTATTTGAACCAATACACCCACATTGTGGTATATTTAAGTATTTTATGGTTTTAATTAATGCATTAACCAGATGATCACATGTATGTTTACTTTTAACTAGAAATATTACATTTCCTATACTTCTTGCTCAAATAATTAGGTTGCGAGTACAATTTCTTGATTATATAACTAGGAAAATTTATTTAGATGATACTGGTAAAATTCACATCTCAAGTTTTTGATGAATATTTCATGTTAATTAGAATTTATGTTAAACATCATGTTGCACATACACATACTCAAAATGGTATAGCTGAATCAATTTTTAAGAGATTTTAAATTATGTTCGACCTTTGATTATGAAATCAAAATTACCAATTTATGCTTGGGGTCATGCTATTTTATAAGCTGCATCTTAACCTTAATAAGTGATATTTTTAAGGTTTATTTTGAGGATTGTTATTTTAATGAAACGGTCTTCCCACGATTAGGGGGAGAAAAGTCCTTGCCTAAGCACAACGTGAGATCGTTGCCTGAAGCATGATGAGGGAGATTACTTGAAATTTTTTATCGTTATCTCATCTTGATCCTCGTACAAATCAATGTGAACTAAAAGTTCAAAGGATTATTCATTTGCAATGAATTGCAAATCAATTACCAGAATTATTCACCGATAATAAGAAAATAGTGATATCTCACATTCTAGTTGCTAATACTCTAGCAGGGATTGAAGTCCCTGTAGGGCAATCAATTTATACAGTAACAGATGAATCAAAACCACACCTGAAGCATGGAGGACCTATTGGTGTTAAAAAATAAAATTTCCCAGAAGAAGAAAGTACAAGAAAAATAAGTTGCAGCCTATAAAGAGGTTATACCCATGAAACAGGCTACAAAATTTATCGATCTATCAAAAATTTATGAACAAAAATCTCTTGTAAATAAAACTCTTGAAGAGTTATCCCCTGAAGAGGATGAGGTACCTGAAAATAACGAGATCTCGATACATTATGTATATACAATAGATATATATATTGGATAGAAATAAATATTATTGTCGACAACATATTTTCATATAAAGTTCTTGATATTACCAGAAGTAATGATCATGAATATAAATCACAAATTGCTGATGAATGTAGAAATGTTTGGCCAATGTGGAAAGAGGCGATTTAAGCATAATTAAATTCACTAAGTAAATGTGAAGTTTTTGGACCTGTAGTCCGAACACCTGAAGGTGTAATGCCTGTTGAATACAAATGGGTATTTGTGCGAAATAAGAAAAATGAAATTATAAGGTACAAAGCGTGACTTGTAGCACAAGGTTTCTCGCAGACACCTGGTATTAATTATGAAGAAACATATGCTCATGTAATGGACACAATTACATTCAGATTTTTAATTAGCTTGGTAGCAAGAGAAATTAATGGATGTTGTTACATCATATCTGTATGGATCATTAGATAATGATATATACATGAAAATCCCTGAAGGATATAAAATGTCTGAAGCATATAATTCTACATCTCGAAGTATCTATTCTATCAAGCTACAAAGATTCTTATATGAGTTAAAGCAATCTAGATATATATTGTGGTATAATCGCCCGAGTGGATATCTTTTGAAAGAAGGATTTGAGAATAATCCAATTTGTGCATGTATTTTTATCAAAAGATCATAATATGGATTTGCTATTATTACTGTATTTATTGATGAAAGATCTTGCTCTAGAAGAGTCGACAAAAATAACAATTTTGAGATGAAACATATTGGTAAGACAAATTTTTGTCTTGGCTTACAAATTGAATTATGGAATTCTTGTTCATCAATCAACATACACAGAAAAAGTCCTGAAGTAACTTTACATGGATAGTGTTAATCCTTTGAGTACTGCAACGATGGGTTAGTCACTTGATATCAAGAAATATCCGTTTTGACCACAAGAAAATGATGAAGAAACTTTTGGTCTTGAAGTACCATATCTTAGTGCAATTAATGTTTTGATGTATCTTACAAATTTCACATGACCTGATATAGCATTTGCAGTTAACTTACTAGCAATTAATGTATAGTTATGCACAAACTCGAAGACATTGTAATGAAATTAAACATATTTTATGTTATCTTCGTGAGACTATTGATTCATGTATAGCTCAATTAAAGGGAGGATACATCAAAGGAGATAGAAGAAAACATATATAAATGAAATTCTTTTTCACACATGACCTTGATAAGTGCAGTGACATTGATGTTCAACAAATTTTCTTAAAAGATAATCTAGTAGATTTGTTCACCAAAGTATTACCAACTACAAAGTTTGAAGGATTGTGTCGCAATATAAGAATGCTACAGCTGAAGGACTTAAGGATACAATCATGAGGGGGAGCTAATACGCACTGCACTATTTTTCCTTTAACCAAGGTTTTTTTTGTAAGACCCAAACTTTTTGTGAATAAAGATTTAATTTATCTAATTATTATTTTGGAATAATAAGGTGTTGATTTCATATAATGCTTTAGTTATGGATGAAATGTGCAAATTTTGCAAAGTAAACATGTGACACCCCCAAAATAGGTCCACACGACCCATTCTGAGTCGCCAAATATCATACTATAAAAATCAAATATAAACTTCATTTATACAACTGTTGAACTGTCGTGCAGAATACGACCACAGTTAAACTGTAAGTTTTAATACAAATGTATGTAACTCTCATGGTGCCTCGACCACAACCTTACAATGGTACTTTACATAAAAGTACAGTAAAAAACTGTTTTAGAAATTAAAATCTTTGGGAAGTGGTCAAAGAAACCATCGTACATGGGAGGCTATGCGTCTAGGTTATGATAGATATCATATGTCCACAGAATTATCCTTGGTTGACCCAATAGTCCCCAAAGAAAAACAAGAAGATTGCTATAATCTTCTTTCTAATGGTGAGTCTTCTCTTGACATATAATTATCTCCGTTTTCTCCAATTGAAAATTATATTTCAAATAAACTCCAAGATCATATAGGTAGTGCTCATAGATATACTCAGCAAGTGGATATGCACAATCCTGTCTTATGATAACACGAGGTTGTATGTCATTAGACATCTTGTATGATAGTGGCAAAACACCCTTCCAAAGTTGGGTTCACCTCACCCTATTTGGTTCACCTCACCCTATTCGGTTCACCAAAATTAAATATCAAATGACGTATACAAAATGACACACTTATCTAAAGTTCTCAACAATATTATTTCCATACTATTTAGGGAGAACCTCAATGACTATAGACCAATTGCCTCTATTCCCCTCATTATCCTCGCTTTCGACCCAAATACACTCTTATTACACCGAAAGGAATTGTGAAGCAAAAAGGGTGAGTACAACTAGCCCAGTAAAGAATATCATGACTAAAGATAATTTACATCATCAATAGCCTTCATCAGTAATAAATCAGAGATTTAGAACATATGGTAGATGATAAAACTTTTCAACCATAGTTGCAGCGGAACGAACAATCCATTAGAAGAGTCAAATAGACCATCAGGTCTATTATCTTCTCCATGTTAAAAGTCCACCAATAATGTTTTATCCCTATAACATCAATCAACAATTCCTCTCCACAAACATATGAATAACTCATAATCATAATTGTGATTTTAAATTTCTCTTCGCACCCAGGACGAAGATAATTTTCATCACCTATCTTCTCCTGAAACATCAAAAATCATGGTTATACCAAATGACAATTCCTGCTTATAATCATACTAATAAATTCATCTTTGCACTACGGCCAAAGATATTCATTAACAATTCATCTTTGCACTATAGGCCAAAGACATTCAACTGTATTTTAGAAGAGTCAAGTAGAGCATGATATCTACTATCTTTACTTAATTCAAAGTGTATAATCAATATTTTATTATTCGAGACTCACAATAAATAATCCACATCATCGAATCATCCCCTTTTCTACAACCAAGTATATTCATGTAATCATCAATGGTCATGATTATACCGAATAATCCTCGGTTATAATCATACCAATAATCGCCCATCAATGCACTACGGGCCAATGAGGACTTTTACCACATCATCTATAACATTATGGGTCATGATTATACCGAATGATCCTCGTCATAATCATACCAATAAACAGGTTCATCTATGCATATAAGCCAAAGATACTCATCAATCAATAGTTCATCTTTGCACGTAAGCCCATACAATCAGAAACTAATAATCGCAAATCCATCTTTGCACGTAAGCCAAAGATATACAACTCAGAAATCAATAATCAACGATCCATCCTTGCACGTAAGCCAAAGATATACAATCAGTAAAACCAATAATCAACAAATCCATCTATGCACGTAAGCCAAAGATGACTTTCATCACAATATAAGCATGAGGATGATGACAATGATATAAGCATTAATCAAACGAAATCAAGGATAAATATTAAAGACTTTCAATTTATCCAAATATTATCAATCACTTAATAAATTCATAATCTAATATTATTAATATTATAATAATATTTTAATCACTTCTTAAACTTATAAACAATTTATTTTAATTGTTTACACTTTACCAAATAATGCATTTAATCATTCAAAAATGCCATACTCATAAGATTTCATCACCAATAATCAAATCACTCATCAAAAATCTGCATATACCTTATATAGAATTTCCAAGCCATAAACTCTTATTTACCAATTTTTCAACTTCACATAACATATTTAATTCATATGTTCTTAACTAAACTATTTTTATGAAAAATAACAAATCAGTCCCAAAAATTATTCATTTTTGGGTTTAGCAGAATATAGTCCCATATTGAACATATATTTTTCTCAGAATTTTTAAAATTCATTTACTATTTTTCATATGACCAAAACTATTTAATATTTAGACATTTATCATAAATTGTACTTTTGTCAAAAAATTCTAAAATTTACAGGTATACTCTCAAGTATATATATACTCCCAATAAAAATTTCACCAATTTTGGAGTTAACCACAAGGAGTTATAAGGGTTTACTTTTAAAATAGTCTTTTCCTATAAAATGCATAACTCTAATCTATACATCCAAAAATCGCCATTTTTGACACAATCTAGAAAACTCATCAAATTATTATTTCAAAATTTTCCGAAATTTTGAGGCTCGGAAAAATTACGAAACTCAAATGTATTTTCGCTTGCCGCCATGCGGTAATCCACGTAAATGCATCATTTCCACAATTTAATAAGGAATGAATACGAAGGATCATTCACCATGCATGTGGTAATCCATGTAGACAGTTATTCCAATGTAATAATAAAGAATGGAATAACGTAAGAATTCACCATGCATGTGATAAAGCGCATGCATGTTATTCCAATAGAATAATAAAGAATGGAACCAGGTCAAATACGTAATCCACACGCACGGGATATTCCAACGTAATAATAAAGAATGGAACCGGTCATGCGTAATCCGCATGACAAGATATTCCAACGTAATGATAAAGAATGGAATTACGTAAGAATTTCACCATGCATACGATGAAGCGCATGCATAAAAGTTATTCAAATGTAATAATAAATAATGGAACCAGGTTATGCGTAATCCGCACAGACAGGATATTCCAACAGAATAATAAAGAATGGAACCAGGTTATGCGTAATCCGCACAGACAGGATATTCTAATAGAATAATAAAGAATGGAATAACAGAAGCTCTCTTCATGAATACGAAAGAAATAATATCCCTTACTATAATAATAATATCCCTTACCTCCAAAAGAAGACTGGATACTGGAATAGTGAGGTAGCAGACTTCTCTTCTTTTTTCTCTCTATAATAATTGCTCTATATAGCTTTAGTGAATTGGTGAGAAATGAAGGAAGAATGAGCTTCTATTTATAGGAAAATATAGTTTCGATAATTGCATGTTTTGGGGCTCGAAATATTACAGTATAATACCTTCCTCTTTTCCTTCATTTTTAATTTAGTCATGCAAGTATTATCAAAATTGCACCACCTCCCCTAATAGTAAATCATGTGAATCAATAGTAAATCATGTGACTCAATAGTTCTAGACATGTGAAAATACGAATTACAGTATAGTACCTCCATCTATACCTCCATTTTTAACTTAGTCATGCAAGTATTATCAATCTTGCACCAACTCCCCTAATAGTAACTGAATGTGTATCAATAGTACACACATGCGAACAAATAGTTATAATCATGTGAATTAATAGCAATTAAATACTCATTTATTCGGTTAATTACCCGATTGGTCAATATAACTTCCAGACATCAATTAATATCGAAATAAATGTCGATTTCCACTAACACTAATAATCTCAACACAATGGAACTATTTTTATCAAAAAATTTATTTTTGAAATTTCAAAGTTATTTTTTCTGAAAAAGTCAACTGTTGACTTTTTGAAGAAAAAGTTAACCTCGGAAAATTTTGTGTTTATAGTCTATTTTTACTAATTTCATCGTTTCGGACTCAAATATCACGTCCGCGTCTCCAAATTCAACTCTGAACTCAAATTCGATTTTTAATAACATTTATTCATTATTATTATAATTCGCAATATTTAACAACCAGGTCGTTCCCAGGAAAGAGGGGCTTTCCGATAAGAATTTTTCTTTATTGGCGCGCAATTAGGTGACCAAACCTCTCCTTGACAGAACTTCTAGACATTGTCAATATTGCAAATAATAATACGAATAACTTTGCCGTCTCAATTATTGATTTAATAATATAACATATTTTGACAATAATTGAATAAAACTGAGTGACTTCTCACATAAGCGTGAATAATCAAAGATATCTTGTAATACCGTAAGTGCTACTATGCAACCACGCGTATTACTATACTTTTATCACCAATCGTTTTATAACAACTTGTTTACTTTGAAAAAATTTCACATATCACCCTTAACTTTAACCTTTTATCAATTTAACCATTTACTAAATAGAATAATTATAAGAAAATTGAATACTTTCATTTCATAAAATTCGGGGTCTCACAAAACAAGTGGTCATAAAATATTTATTTTGTCGGGAATATTCGTACAACAGCACAATCATTGGTGGACCACATAACGGAATAACTTTCAAATATAGAAAGCGACATAAATAACCTTTTTATAAAAATAACGACAAAACTTTTACCGTTAAAAACTGTTGAAATACCCGGTGATAAAAGTAAAGTAATACGCGTGGTTGCACAGTGGCACACAGAATTGTACAGTATTTCTGATTATTAATTCTTAGGTAAGAAGTCACTCAATAATTGATGCAGTAAAATTGCATAATTTTTCATATTATTGGTGCAATAATTTCTATAGTGATAATTGAATAGTATTTTACATTATTGATTCAATAATTGTCACGACACAGTAACTCATATTATTTAAATGATATTATTACATAGCATTATTGATAATGTCTAGGAAGTTCTATCAGGGAAAGGGGTTAGGTCATTTAATTGCGCGTCAATAAGAAAAAATTCTTATAGGAAAGCCCCCTCTTTCTTGGGAACAACCTGATTGTCAATATTGTAGTTCTGTAATATTATTTTTGAATAATTAATTATTGATTTATATGATAAGAAAATATTTATTTTATGTGGTTATAAATGAAGGAATTAATGTTGAGGTATTTTATCAGTATTTTGTCAAAATGGAGGTATTAACAATCATCTGTATATGGATTTCGGTCATTTTCTGTTTAGAATTTGGAAAAACTTTCTTCTACAAAGTTGTAGAGAATTAAATTTCCTATGGAATGGACATAAAATTTGTATTTTTCTGATAAAAGGGCTATTTATTGTGAATTATTAAAGTTTTAAAAATTAATGTTTTTTTATTAAAAATATGGGCGGGCCCCACTTTTGTTTTTTGTGAAAAAAATGTTGAATTTCAAGTGTGGTGTGCGTGAATAGCAAGGAGGGAGAGCCACCAGTAGCAGGTTAACCTGCTTTGGCATTCTCACATTTTTTTATAAATAGGGTGTTAGTTAGAATTGAAAATCACACCAGAATCAGAAGTTTTCTCTCTCTATAATATAGGGCGTATTTTTGTGAGTATTTAGATACTTTGAGAGTTGATAAGCAGTGCAAGTTTCCTTCAGCATTATATCCTATATTTCAGTCAGAAGTACTATTCTTTTGAGGTAAGGGATGTTATTTTCTTCGTAAATGATGTTATTTCTTTCAATATAATTATACCGAAATATTAGTAAGAATTTTATTAAAAAAAATTAACCTTTTCGTGTCGAGGTTACTATTCACATATACGATACTATTCACGTATACGACACTATTCACAAAAAAATTTAATTTTCTTTTCTTGGTCCAAGATGTCTATTATGGTTACTATCTTTGATTGTATCTATGTTTTGATCTTCATTATTGAATTTTGCTCCAAAATTGATTATTATGGAGTATTTTTGAACTTGGATAAACCAAAGTACGAATCCCTAATCTTTGTCCTTTTATATCACTGGATTCGTTTCTTTAAAATATTTTTCATCATCCTCAGTCCTAAATGATGATATAACTGAATATCTTTGGCCTGTAGTGCAAAGATGAATGATTACCTGATGAATATCTTTGGCCCGTAGTTCTAAGATGGACAGGTGTTGAGATGAACATGACCAACTGGTGATACAAATGAATATCTTTGGCCCATAAAGCAAAGATGAATATTTGATTCAAGATGTATATTGATTGATGTTACAGGGATAACATATTGATGATGGACTTTTAAATCATAGAAGATAGTAGATTTCATTCTCTACTTAACTCTTCTAATGAATTGTTATTTCCGCTGCGAATATTGATCTAAAATTTGTTGTCCATTATATTTTATCTGATTTATTGAAGGGTAAAGATAATTTGTTCTACATTATCTTCGTCATAATATTCTTTACTGGGCTAGTTGAGCTCACCCTTTTCCTTTTTGTTCCATTTTTCTTCATGGGAGGCGAGAATATAGCGGGAACTAGTCGGGGTGTGGAGTGATGTTTCAAGTCAGTTATTTTAGTAGTCCTCACTATTTTGTAAAATAGTGTATTAATAATTATAATGAGGACTTATTTGAGTTTGGATATTGTCTAGAAGATAATATTTGTATTTAAACTCACAGAATATGTGTTGTCATATTTTACACGACAATTGTAATAATGAAGTTGTAGTTGTTTTCTGTACCATGTACTTGGCGACTCAAAATGGGTTGTGTGGAACTACTTTTGGGGCGTCACAGTTGGTATCAGAGCTTAGTGATATGGTCTCTGGCGGAAATCGGGGAATTGAATTAGGAGGGGAGAGACGAGTAAATCCTTCGCTAGTGTGTCTTTCCTAAGCTTATTTGTTTGGTCGGTCAGAATATAGGGATATTATGTGACATGTCAATTTCTTTAATTAACCCTTGTTTTGTGGTAGTATTTGAGAATGGCAGCTAAAAATGTTAACAATGGAATGAATGAGACCGTGGAGACACCTTTAATCGCCAACCAGGAGAACGTGCAACAGGACGACAATGTTCCTCCTGTAAATAACACCACTTATCAAACGATGAATGATGGGATGTTTAGAAGCTTTTTGAAGTTCATGCAAAATCAGACGAGGGAGACTCGTGTAAAAAATACAGGTGGAAATAATACCAACACACGACTTGTCACATCCAAGCAGTTCAAAGAGTTGGGACCACCAGAGTTTTTGGGAAAGCCAGATCAGATCAAGGCGAAAACGTGGGTTAAGCAAATTACCAAGATATTTGATGTCTTGGATGCACAGAGGAACAAAAAGTTCCATTAACCACCTTTATGTTCCGTGGTGAGGCAGATTATTGATGAGAATCTGTGAAGCATACTCAGCTTGTCGCACTCAATATGTCTTGGGAAACATTTCAGAAACTATTCAATGACAAGTACTTTCCTGAAAGTATTCGTCATATAAAGGAGGTAGAGTTTATTAGACTGGAACAAAACAACCTGATTGTATCCCAGTATGAGGCTAAGTTCGCGGAGTTATCCAGGTTTGCACCTCATTTGGTAGAGAATGAGAAATGTATGACGCAAATGTTTCTGAGAGGTCTAAAACCCAAAATTCGTCAATACCTTATTTCTCACAAATTTTCTCTATATTCAGATGTTGTGAACAGGGCTCAATTATTAGAGTGAGATAATGAGTCTATTCAACCGAGGGACCACAACCAGGGTCATATTGGTGGCAGCAGTCATCGGAGCAATGATAACTAGCGGGGAAAAAAATATCTAAACAAAAACGATAACCACTCTGGTGGTAATTGTGGCCATGATAGTAGAAGAAACGAGTCGGGGGGGAGATTTCAAAAAGAGAAGGTACAACAATGACAACGTGAAGACGTCAGCACCAGCATCAACTATTTCTAGGGGAAGAGAATGACTACCGGTCGTATATTATAAATGCAGGAAAGAGGGACACATCAGCCCAAACTACCCACAACAATTTAAGGTGTGTTATAACTGTGGAAACGAAGGACATATAGCTCAAGATTGTCCTGTAGTGAAACCAAGTCCAGCGGGGATGGTGACTCCAAAGGCTATCCCAGACAAGTCAAAGTCAGCGGTTCCTGGAAGAGCATTTTTTGTGACTGCCCAAAATGCGAGGAACCCGAACGAGGTGATCACGGGTAAGCTAATCATAAAATCTTGCAAAGTTTATACCTTATTAGATACCGGTTCTACCCATTCTTTTATCTCTCCTGCTTGTGCTCAACGTTTGAACTTGACTCTTGAGAAATTAGACTTTGACTTATCTGTTGAAACTCCGTTAGGAGAAACCATCATTACATCCACTGTTTATAAATCTTACTTGATCTAAGTTGACCCCATCACATTACCTGTTGATCTTATCTCTTTAAAGATACTTGCATTTGATGTGATTTTAGGAATTGATTGGTTAACTACTCATCATGCCAAAATTGATTATTTTCGTAAGGTTGTTAGTTATCATATTCCTAACCAACCTATTATGCGAATTCAAGCAACCAAATCACTAAAATCAATCACTGTCATATCAAGCCATAAAGTCATTCATTTATTAAAAAATGGATGTCAAGCTTTCTTAGCCCATGTTATGGATTTAAACAAAAACACGTCAGATTTGAATAATATTTCTATTGTTAGTGAATTTCCTAACATATTTCCTAAAGAACTTTCCGGTCTACCCCCAGAACATGAAGTTGAATTATTTATTGACCTTGAACTTGGTACAAAATTCATTTCTAAAACCCCATATCGAATGGCTCCTATTGAACTTCATGAGTTAAAGGTCCAACTACAGGAGTTGTTAGACATCGGTTTCATTCTTCTTAGTACATCTCCTTAGGGTGCTCCTGTTTTATTCGTAAAGAAGAAAGACGGGAGTATCCGACTTTGTATTGACAACCGGTAATTGAACCATGCCGCCATCAAGGATAGGTATCCGCTAGCTCGCATTGATGACCTGTTCGACCAGTTGCAAGGAGCATAATTCTTTTCAAAGATTGATCTTCGTTCTAGATATCATCAGCTGAAGATTAAAATTGAGGATATTCCAAAGACTGCCTTCAGAACTCGATACAGGAATTATGAATTCTTAGTCATGTCTTTTGGATTGACTAATGCTCCTGCTGCTTTCAAGAATATGATAAATTGTATGTTCAAGGAATATTTGGATAAGTTCGTTGTTGTCTTTATTGATGACATCCTCATCTATTCCAAAAGTCGTGAAGTTCATGAGCACCATTTGAAGTTGGTACTTCAAAGGCTTCGTGATAACAAGATATATGCCAAGCTAAAGAAATGTGAGTTCTGGCTTGAGGAAGTAGCATTCCTTGGGCACGTGGTGTCAAAACATGGAGTATCTGTTGACCCGACGAAGATTGAAGCAATACAAAGTTAGGAGCAACTAAAGTCGGTGACCGAAGTACATAGCTTTCTGGGATTAGATGGTTATTATCGGAGATTTGTGAAAGAATTTTCTCGAATCGCTACTCCGTTAACTCAGCTGATTCGGAAAGATACAAAATTCGTATGGAGCGAGGAATGCGAGAAGAGTTTCCAAGAGCTCAAGAGGAGACCCATTTCGACACCTGTTCTGACAATACCATCTGGTTCGGATGGATTTGTTATCTACAGCGATGCTTCAGGCAAAGGTTTAGGATGCGTCTCATGCAACATGGGAAAGTCATAGCCTATGCCTCGTGACAACTCAAAGAATATGAGAGGAATTATCCTAATCATGATCTGGAGTTAGCGTGATCGTTTTTAACGTTGAAAATCTGGACACTACCTGTATGGGGAGAAAGTGGAGATTTATACAGATCATAAAAGCCTTAAATATTTCTTCACCCAAAAGGAACTCAACATGCGGAAACTATGCAAACACTATGCAGGCACTATGCAAACACTATGCATAATAAAATATAATATATTCTAATTATTGTCTAATAAAACAAATAACTTTATAAAAGTATTACATTTTATATAAAAAAGATTTTACTATGCAAAATACTATGCATAATAGAATATAATATATTCTATTTATAGTTTAATAAAACAAATAACTTTAGAAAAGTATTACATTTTATATAAAAGTTTTTCTGCTTTTTATTACATTAATAATACTAATAAAACAAAATTTAAATATAATATATATATATATATATATATATATATATATAAAAACTTCGTGACTTCATAAAAAGACACCTTAATATATTTAACAACATTTATCATCATTATTATAATTCACAATATTAATCGACGGTCATTCCGGAAAGAAAGGATTTCTCCCTATTGGCGCCGAATTAGGTGACCAAACCTCTCCTTGGCGAAACTTACGACATCGTTAATATTGCAAATAATAATATTAATAACTTTGTCATCTCAATTATTGATTTAATAATATATAAAATATCGACAATAATTGAATCAAATAACGTGAGATACTATGTAACAATTCTTCAAGCAATAATTGAACAAAAGCGGTGACTTCTCACGTAAGCATCAATAATCAATACTGCGTGCTACTTATGCGACCCACGTGTATTCTGTACTTTAACACCGGGTGTTTCAACGAGCTTAACGATAAAACTTCCACCATTATTTTCATAAAATATTTTTATCGTTTTCTCAATCCGAACAATAATTTAGTTGTAGGGTCCACCAATGATTAAATAAATGCGTCTGAATATTCTCTGTTAAAATGAATATTCCGAACCAATCGAATATTATATAACAACTTACGTACTTTGCAAAATTTATAACTATTACCCACAACTATAACATTATATCAAATTCATTCCATAATATTCAAAAATGATAATTATAGAAAATTCATCTTTATTTATAAAAGTTTGGGTCTTACAATCTCCCCTTCTTATGAAATTTTGCCCTTGAAATTTACGTACGTACCTGGTATGCCGAAGGGATGAGGATACCTTGACTTCATTTCAGATTCTAACTCTTGAGGTATAACCTTTGAGTGTTGAATACGATCCTTTTTATCCAAGATTTTAACACGTATCTCTTCATACGTTAAATCTTCTGCTATATCGTCTAGTTCTAATTTAATAATGTGGTTCGGGTCATCCACATATTTACGTAACATCGATACGTTAAAAACATTATGAACACGCGACATACTTGGCGGTAAAACGAGTCTATAGGCCACAGTTCCTACTCGATCGAGGATTTCAAATGGGCCAATTAAATCGAGGGTTGAGATTTCCTCTCTTCATCGATTCTTACTTCTAGAATAACGCCTTCTTGAACCTTCTTCTTCATATTCATCAGCTCTGAGTATGTAGCTTGAGCGGCTTTAATTTTATCGATTAAAGTCAATTCTAATCGTATATTCGCTATCTTCACGTGGGTATCTAGAGTCTTTAACTCTATCTTCATCATTTGTAAGTTCTCTTCATGAATACGAAAGAAATAATATCCCTTACCTTAGAATAAACTGGATATAGGAGTAGTGAAGTAGCAGAATACTTTTCTTCTTTCTCTCTATAGTTTCTCTAGAGTTTCAAAGAATTAAATGAAATAATAATGAAGGAATGAGCTTCTATATATAGAGAATGGATCTGAATAGTAACTAATTCATGAACGGTCCAGATTAATTTACTTTTAAACGGACGGTCCATATTAAGTTACTATAAAATATTCTAATAAAACAAAATCTTTTAAATAAAATATAATATATTCTATTTATAATCTAATAAAACGAATAACTTTATAAAAGTATTACATTTTATATAAAAAAGATTTTACTATGCAAATACTATCGCAGACACTATGTATAATAAAATATAATATATTCTAATTATTGTACAATAAAATAAATAATTTTATAAAAGTATTCTGCTTTTATATAAAAAGATTTTACTATGCAAAACACTATGCAGTACTTATGCAAATACTATGCATACTAAAATATAATATATTCTAATTATTGTCTAATAAAACAAATAACTTTATAAAAGTATTACATTTTTATATAAAAATTTTACTACGCAAAACACTATGCATATTAGAATATAATATATTCTATTTATAGTCTAATAAAATAAATAACTTTATAAAAGTATTTTGTTTTATATAAAAAGTTTTTACATTTTATTACATTAATAATACTAATAAAACAAAATTTATATATATATATATATATATATATATATATATATATATATATATATAAACTTTAAATGACTTCATAAAAAGGCACCTCAATATATTTAACAACATTTATCATCATTATTATAATTCACAATATTAATCGACTGAGTTATTCCGGAAAGAGGGGCTTTCGATAAGGATTTCTCCTTATTGGCGCAGCAATTAGGTGACCAAACCTCTCGCGCGAATTTCTAGACATCGTTAATATTGCAAATAATAATATTAATAACTCTGTCATCTCAATTTTGATTTAATAATATATAAAATATCGACAATAATTGAATCAAATAACGTGAGATACTTATGCAACAATTCTTGAAGCAATAATTAAACAAAAGCGAGTGACTTCTCATGTATAGCGTCGATAATCAATACCGTGTGCTTCTTATGCAACCACACGTATTCACGTACTTTTAACACCGGGTGTTTCAACAATTAACGATAAAACTTCCATTGTTATTTTCATAAAATATTTTTATCGTTTTCTCAATCCGATGATAATTTCGTTGTGGGGTCCACCAATGATTGGCGCCATTGTACAAATATTCCTGTTAAAATGAATATTCCCCACCAATCGAATATTATATAACAACTCTACGTACTTTGCAAAATTTATAACTATTACCCACAACTATAACATTATATCAAATTCATTCCATAATATTCAAAAATGATAATTATAGAAAATTCATCTTTATTCATAAAAGTTGGGGTCTTACAACGTTGGCTCGAGCAGCTGAAAGATTACGACCATACCATTCAATATCATCTTGAAAAAGCAAACGTGGTAGCTGACGCATTGAGTAAAAGATCGTATACGGGTACGAGTGCGATGTTGTTAACATAAAGACCCATTTTGTACGACTTACAAAGGATGGAGATAGAGTTAAAGGCTCCAAGTACCCACGTGATGATATCAAACATACGAGTAAAACCAAATTTAATCGATAAAGTTAAAGCTGCTCAAGCCACAGACCCAGAGCTGATGCGTATGAAGAAGAAAGTACAAGAAGGTGTTATTCCAGAAGAAAGAATCGATGAAGAATGAATACTTAGAGTCAACTCCAGAATTTGTGTTCCTAACGATTATGATTTGAAGTATAAGATCATGATGGAGGCACATAACATACCATTTGCAATCTATCCTGGAAGTACCAAAATGTATCATGATCTTCGACATATATTTTGGTGGAACAATATGAAGAGAGAGATCGCGGAGTTTATCTCGAGGTGTTTAACTTGTCAACGTGTAAAGGCGGAACATCAAGTGCCAAAGGGTCCATTGTAACCACTTGAGATTATAAAATGGAAGTGGGAACACATTACCATGGTTTTCGTTACAGATTTTCCCAAAGTTTCTCAAAGCATAGATGCGATTTGGGTTATTGTTGATAGATCAACCAAGTCTGCTCATTTCTTGTCGATACGGGAGACTTATTCCCTTGAAAGTCTTGCTCGTATGTACATAAATGAGATTTTGAGATTGTATAGTATGCCAGTATTCATTGTTTTTGATCGAGACCCAAGATTCACTTCACGATTTTGGGTTAGCTTGCAGAAAGCTATGGACATGGATTTACGATTCAGTTCGGCATACCATCCTCAAACAGACAGGTAATCGGAAAGGACTATTCAAACTCTTGAATATCTATTGAGACTTTTCGTTCTAGACTTCAAAGGAAGTTGGGACAAGTACTTATCATTGGTGGAATTCTCCTACAACAACAGTTATCAAGCAAGTATATAGGCATGGCTCCATTTGAGGCGTTGTATGGACGAAAGTGCCGCTCTCCAATATGCTGGGACGAGGTAGGTGAATCAACGTTGTTGGGACCAGAATTGGTACGCATGACTATAGAGAATATTCAACTGATATAGCAACGTATACAAACCTCACAAGATCGACAAAAAAGTTCTGTTGATCTTCATCGAAGGGACGTGAAATTCAATGTTGGAGATCATGTATTGTTACGTGTTACTCCATGGAAAGTAGTTATGAGGTTCGGGAAGAGAAGGAAGCTCAACCCTCGATTCATTGGTCCATTTAAAATCATCGATCGAGTAGGAACTGTGGCCTATAGGCTCGCTTTACCGCCAAGTATGTCTCGTTTTCATAACGTTTTTCATATATCCATGCTACGTAAATATGTGAAAGACCCGAACCACATTATTGAGTTAGAACTAGCCGAGATAGCAGAAGATTTAACGTATGAAGAGGTGCCTGTTAAAATCTTGGATAAGAAGGAACATATTTTACGCTCAAAGGTTATACCTCAAGTCAAAGTTTTATGGAGGAACCATGATATTGAGGAAATGACCTGGGAGTTAGAATCGGATATGAAAACAAGGTATCCTTACCTCTTCGACATACTAGGTACGTACATCAATTTCGAGAACGAAATTTTATAAGAAGGGGAGGTTGTAAGACCCCAACTTTTTATGAATAAAGATATAATTTCTCTAATTATTATTTTTGAATAATAAGGTGTTGATTTGATATAATGCTTTAGTTATGGGTGAAATGTGCAAATTTTGCAAACTAAATAAGTGGTCATAAAATATTCGTTTTGTCGGGGAATAATCGTTTTGGTCGGGGAATATTCTTTTTATCGGGAATATTTGTATGACGGTGCAATCATTGGTGGACCACATAAAAAATAACTGTCGGATATAGAAAGCGATAGAAATAACATTTTTATAAAAATAATGGCAAAACTTTTACCGTTAAAAACTATTGAAATACCCGGTGATAAAACTACAGTAATATGCGTTGTTGCACAGTGGCACACGGTATTGCACAGTATTTCTGATTATTGATTCTTACGTAAGAAGTCACTCAATAATTGATACAGTAAAATTGCACAGTTTTTCATATTATTGGTGCAATAATTGCTACAGTGATAATTGAATAGTATTTTGCATTATTGATTTAATAATTATTACGACACAGTAACTCATATTATTGAAATGATATTATTAGATAGCATTATTGATAATGTCTAGGAAATTCTGTCGAGAAAAGGGGTTAGGTCATTTAATTGCGTGCCAATAAGACGAAATTCTTATAGAAAAGTCCCCTCTTTCCTACGAACGACCTGGTTGTCAATATTGTAGTTCTGTAATATTATTTGTGAATAATTAATTATTGATTTATATGAAAAGAAAATATTTATTTTATGTGGATATAAATGAAGCAATTAATGTTGAGGTGTTTTATCAGTATTTTGTCGGAATGGAGGTATTAACAATCATTCGTATGTGGATTTCGGTAATTTTTTATTTAAAATTTGGAAAAACTTTCTTGTACAAAGTTGTAGAGAATTAAATTTTCTATGGAATTGACATAAAATTTGTATTTTTCTGATAAAAGGGATATTTATTATGAATTATTAATGTTTCAAAAATGAATATTTTTTTATTAAAAACATGGGAGGGCCCCACTTTTGTTTTTTGTAGAAAAAAATCCTGAAGTTCAAGTTTGGTGTGCGTGATAGCAAGGAGGGAGAGCCACCAGTAGCAGGTTAGTCTGCTTTGGTGTTTTGGCATTTTTTTATAAATAGGGTGCTTAGTTAGAATTGAAAATCACACCAGAATCAGAAGTTTTCTCTTTCTATAATATCGAGCGTATTTTTGTGAGTATTAAGATACTTTGAGGGTTGATAAGTAGTGCAAGTTTCCTTCAACATTATATCCGATATTTTTGTCAGAAGTACAATTCTTTTGAGGTAAGGGATGTTATTTTCTTCGTAAATGATGTTATTTCTTTCAATATCATTATACCAAAATATTGGTATGAATTTTATTATAAAATTTTTACCTTTTCGTGTCGAGGTTACTATTCACGTATACGGCACTATGCACAGAAAAAAATTAAATTTTCTTTTCTTGGTCCAAGATGTCTATTATGGTTACTATCTTTGATTGTATCCATGTTTTGATCTTCATTCTTGAATTTTGCTCCACAATTAATTATAATGGAGTATTTTTGAATTTGGATAAACCAGAGTACGAATCCCTAATCTTTGTCCTTGTATATCACTAGATTTGTTTTTTTAAAATATTTTTCATCATCCTCAGTCCTAAATGATGATATAACTGAATATCTTTGGCCTGTAGTGCAAAGATGAATGATTACCTGATGAATATCTTTGGCCCGTAGTGCAAAGATGGACAGGTGTTGAGATGAACGTGACCAACTGGTGATACAAATGAATATCTTTGGCCCGTAAAGCAAAGATGAATATTTGATTCAAGATGTATATTGATTGATGTTACAGGGATAAAATTTTCATGATGGACTTTTAAATCATAGAAGATAGTAGATTTCATTCTCTACTTAACTTTTCTAATGAATTGTTATTTCCACTGCGAATATTGATTTAAAACTTGTTGTCTATTATATTTTATCTGATTTATTGAAGGCTAACGATAATTTATTCTACATTATCTTAGTTATAATATTCTTTACTGGGCTAGTTGAGCTCACCCTTTTCCTTTTTGTTCCATTTTTCTTCTTAGGAGGTGAGAATATAGCGAGAACTAGTCGGGGTGTGGAGTGATGTTTCAATTCAGTTGTTTTAGTAGTCCTTATTATTTTGTAAAATAGTGTATCAATAATTGTAACGAGGACTTATTTGAGTTTGGATATTGTCTAGAAGATAATATTTGTACTTAAAGTCACAACATATATGTTGTCGTATTTTACACGACAATTGTAATAATGAAGTTGTAGTTGTTTTCTGTATCATGTATTTGGCGACTTAGAATGGGTTGTGTGGAACTATTTTGGGGGCGTCACAGTTGGTATCAGAGCTTAGTGATATGGTCTCTGGCAAAAATTGGGAAATGGAACTAGGAGGGGAGAGACGAGTAAATCTTTCGCTAGTGTGCCCTACCTAAGCTTATTTGTTTGGTCGGTCAGAATATAGGGATATTATGTGGCAGGTTAATTTCTTTAATTAACCCTTGTTTTGTGGCAGTATTTGAGAATGGCAGCTGAAAATATTAACAATTGAGTGAATGAGACCGTGGAGACACCTTTAATCACCAACCAGGAGAACGTGAAACAGGACGGCAATGTTCCTCCTGTAAATAACACCAGTGATTAAACGATGAATGATGGGATGTTTAGAATCTTTTTACAATTCATGCAAAATCAGACGAGGGAGACTCGTGTACAAAATACCGGTAGAAATAATAGCAACACACGATTTGCCACAGCCAAGCAGTTCAAAGAGTTGGGACCACCAGAGTTTTTGGGAAAGCCGGATTAGATCAAGGCAGAAACGTGGGTTAAGCCAATTACCAAGATATTTGATGTCTTAGGATGCACGAAGGAATAGAAGGTTCCATTCGCCACATTTATGTTCCGTGGTGAGGCAGATTACTAGTGGAAATCTGTGAAGCGTACTTAGCCTGCCGCACTCAATATGTCTTGGGAAATATTTCAAAAACTGTTCAATGACAAGTACTTTCATGAAAGTATTCGTCATATGAAAGAGGTAGAGTTTATTAGATTGGAATAGAACATTATGACTGTATCCCAGTATGAGGCTAAGTTCGCGGAGTTATCCAGGTTTGCACCTCATTTGATAGAGAATGAGGAATGTATGCTGCAGATATTTCTGAGAGGTCTAAAACCCAAAATTCGTCAATACCTTACTTCTCACAAATTTTTTCTATATTCATATGTTGTGAACAGGGATCAATTATTAGAGCGAGATAATGAGTCTGTTCAACCGAGGGACCACAACCAGGGTCATCCCGGTGGCAGCAGTCATCGGAGCAATGATAACCAGTGGAGAGGAAAATATCCGGATAAAAGCGGTAACCACTCTGGTGGTAATTGGGGCCATGATAGTAGAAGAAACGAGTTGGGGGGAGATTTCAAAAAGAGAAGGTACAACAATGACAACGTGAAGACGTCAGCACCAGCATCAACTATTTCTAGGGGAGGAGAACGACTACCGATTGTATGTTATAAAAGCAGAAAAGAGGGACACATCAGCCCAAACTGACCACAACAATTCAAGGTGTGTTATAATTGTGGAAATGAAGGACATATAGCTCAAGATTGTCCTATAGGAAAACCAAGTCCAACAGGGATGGTGACTCCAAAGGATATCCCAAACAAGTCAAAGTCAGCGGTTCCTGGAAGAGCATTTGTCGTGACTGCCCAAAATGCAAGGAACCCGAACGAGGTGATCACGGGTAAGCTAATCATAAACTCTTGCGAAGTTTATACCTTATTAGATACCGGTTATACCCATTCTTTTATCTCTCCTGCTTGTGCTCAACGTTTGAACTTGTCTCCTGAGAAATTAGACTTTGACTTATCTGTTGAAACTCTGTTAGGAGAAACCTTCATTACATCCACTATTTATAAATCTTTCTTGATCCAAGTTGGCACCATCACATTACCTGTTGATCTTATCTCTTTAAAGATACTTGCATTTGATGTGATTTTAAGGATTGATTGGTTAAATACTCATCATGCCAAAATTGATTATTTTCATAAGGTTGCTAGTTTTCATATTCCTAACCAACCTGTTATGCGAATTCAAGCAACCAAACTGATAAGTGGGTTTTATACCCACGAATCGGTTCCTAATTCAAGATTAATCGGTGTTAATTCCTTACTTTTATGTATTTTTTACTTGTTTATTTTTATTTCGTGTGTAGGTTTGGTGGTGTTGCAAGTGATCAAAAAGGGTGGATTTAAGGTACATTGTGGCAAGCAAAGGAGCAAAACAAAGCCATATAGCGAGAACAACAATTGCTAAAAGTAGACGTTTTAAACTTCAACACCACGTAGGGCCTGGGTCCAAGTCGATTCTGAAAGCCATGCCACGGGGGGGCATTTTCAAAGCAACACCCCCGCCGGGGTGGGGGTCCAGAGCAGTCAGTGGTTTGATTGGTTTCAAATGCTGAATACATGGAGCTTAAGTGATGGTAATGGTTTGGGACTCATATTAGCATGGAATGGTAATCAGAATATGTGTCTAAGTATATAATCAACAATAAATACAAGATGGATACACACATATTACAATGCAATTTAACAGAGAAAATATACAGATTTTCAGAGCAAGCATTGGAAATAAGATTTTGAAAATTTTTCATAACAATTGCGAATTGAGCTGAAAAAAAGGGTGGTTCTGAATTTATTCTTTTCTTTTAGTTTATTTGTAATTGAAAGGATGATATCTTTAATTTATTTAGTGTTTATTTCATTTATGATGAACTAAATTACTTTTTAGGCTTATGATGGATCTTTAAGTGAAACGATGGTTATGTAACTTTGATTTTCAGTTTAATAAGCTATTATCCAGTTTATCTATATTAATTTGTGCTTGAATTTATGAATTTCCTGATCAACAATTCTTTGTAGACTTGTATGAATTTGAGAGAGGAAGTACGAGTCTAGACTTAATTAATATAGTACGTGTTCTTGAATTCTATGAATGAATAGAATCTTGATGAATGTTAGGGTAGAGATATGCTTAACATCGCATGTCTTCCCAAGGTTTCTCAAGGCATAGATGCGATTTGGGTTATTATTGATAGATTAACCAAGTCTGCTCATTTCTTGTCGATACATGAGACTTATTCCCTTGAACGTCTTGCTCGTATGTACATAAATGAGATTATGAGATTGTATGGTATGCTAATATCCATAGTTTCTAATCAAGACCCAAGATTCACTTCACGATTTTGGTTTAGCTTGCAGAAAGCTATGGACACGGATTTACGATTCAGTTCGGCATACCATCCTTAAACAGACGGGCAATCGGAAAGGACTATTCAAACTCTTGAAGATCTATTGAGACTTTGCGTTCTAGAGTTCAAAGGAAGTTGGGACAAGTACTTGTCATTGGTGGAATTTTCCTACAATAATAGTTATCAAGCAAGTATATAGACATGGCTCCATTTGAGGCATTATATGGAAGAAAGTACAGCTCCCCATTATGTTGGGACGTGGTAGGTGAAGCAACATTGTTGGGACCAAAATCGGTACGCATGACTATAGAGAAGATTCAACTGATCTGACAACGTATATAAACCTCATAAGATCGACAAAAGAGTTATGCTGATCTTCATCGAAGGGACATGGAATTCAATGTTGGAGATCATGTATTGTTAAGTGTTACTCCATGGAAAGGAGTTACGAGGTTTGAGAAGAGAAGGAAGCTCAACCCTCGATTCATTGGTCCATTTGAAATCCTCGATTGAG